>OX453311.1:1953700-2539663 GCA_949710035.1 Crambus lathoniellus
GCATACGTATTAGATGATAGCAAATGCGGTGGATATTGGCCGTGTCACACGATGGCGAGAGTGATGGTGGTGTTGTGGTCGTCTCTTGAAAGATGGTGGTGATGCAGGCCAGCCTCCTTGAGGATACGTATGCGCGGGCCGAGCGGGTTGCCTAGCGCTCGTAGCAAGTCGTCACCCACGTAGAGCAGTTCTTTGTACCAGATGATGGCAAATGCGGTGTTGGTGGGGCGGTGGCCGTGCGTCATATGGCGAGAGTAGTGGTGTTGTCTTGGTTGTATCACACGAAGGTTAGAGTGGTGGTAGTTATTGGTCGTGTCACACGATGGCGAGCGTGGTGGTGGTGTTGTGATCGTCTCTTGAAAGGTGGTGGTGATGCAGGCCGGCCTCTTTGATATGTATGCGTGGGCAGAGCGGGTTGCCTAGCACTCGCAGCTTGTCAACACCCACGTAGAGAAGTTCCTTGAAACTGCATATGTATCAGACGAAGGCAAATCCGGTGTTGGTGGGGCGGTGCCCATGACGATGGCGAGAGTGGTAGTGGTGTTTTGGTCGTATCACACGAAGGTTAGAGTGGTGGTGGTTCTTGGTCATATCACACGATGGGGAGAGTAGTGGTAGTGTCTTGGCCGTATCACACAATGGCGAGAGTAGTGGTGACATGGTCGTATCACACGATGGCGAGAGTAGTGGTGGTATTGTGGTGATGCAGGCCGGCCTCCTTGGGGATACGTATGCGCGGGCCGAGCGGGTTGCCTAGCGCTCGTAGCAAGTCGTCACCCACGTAGAGCAGTTCTTTGAAACAGCATATGTACCAGATGATGGCAAATGCGGTGTTGGTGAGGCGGTGCCCATGACGATGGCGAGAGTGGTGGTGGTGTCTTGGTCGTATCACACGATGGTGAGAATGGTGGTGGTTCTTGGTCATATCACACGATGGGGAGAGTAGTGGTAGTGTCTTGGCAGCATCACACAATAGTTAGAGCAGTGATGGTGTCTTGGTCGTATCGTATCATACAATGGCGAGAGTAGTGGTGTCATGGTCGTATCAAACGATGGCGAGCGTGGTGGTGGTGTTGTGATCGTCTCTTGAAAGGTGGTGGTGATGCAGACCGGCCTCCTTGAGGATGCGCATGCGAGGGCCGAGCGGGACGCCCAGCGCTCGCAGCTTGTCCTCACCCACGTAGGGTAGCTCCGCCGCGCCGACTTTCTCCTTCTCGAGGAGGGCTGCGTAGCGCTGTGAAAGGAGGGAATTATGTTAGCAAGTGATTATTATGGGTTATCTATTTACGAGTATATACCACAATAATGCAAAGAGCTACCCCTGTAGCTTTCTATTTTCTATTATTTAAATCGCCAGTAGAATAGAAAGACAAATGTATGGGATTGACATTGGCGATCGAAATGTCACGACCTCTAATGTCAATCACAGATCACCTGTAGTAGCAAGTTACATCTGTGATGTCAATCCACAGATTGCTACTACAGGTAGTGTGTCAATCCCATACATTTTCTTTCTATTCTGCTGGCGATATAGATAATAGAATGCCACTTGTCTAGGCCCTCTATAAGCCTAAAAGATAAATTGTACCAGTCAGATTGCGTTTCGCATTTGTTTATAAGATTGGATCTTGTGATGGTGGATGGTGGTCCTTCAAGAGCACCACATGATCCAGTTGCAAAAAGTTGTTTAGTTGCAAAAAATATATTGAAAGAAAGTTAAACGAATGTTGTTGAAATCTCGGAATATGATGACGTCATAGAAGGCACCATATTTAGTTTTCTTGAACAAAAAACATGCTAAATACGAATAAAATACACTTGTGACAAATACTAAGACTGCTTACTTAGTATTTTCTACGCTACGGCTTTATGATATAAGATTACTTCGAACTGTTCTACGACTGTACTGGTTTTAATGTTGAATCCTAGTTATAATTCCTATCGATCAGCAGAAAGGTAGCCATTCTTCCAGACTCCTGCACGCGAGAGGACCTCATAACGCCGTGAGAGTGTCACAGTTTTGGGCCAACAACATATGATTTATTACTTGTCATTGACACGTTGAAGAAAAAGCAGTAAGGTTTACCTCATATCCGAGCTTCTTGAGGAACAGCCTCATGAGCGGCGGCTCGTCCCCGAAGAACTTGGTGAGGCGCTTGACGCGGTCAGGGTTGCTGAAGGAGTACGGGTCCGAGTGGCGCTGCCCCGAGCGGATGTACTGCTGGGACCTGGAAGGGGATGGAGTGGTTACGATGGTTGAAGATCGCTAGTGGGTTTACGATTCTTTTTTCTGCCGGCTTTGTCGTTTTTTGTTTTTCATGATCTTTAAGGAAGAAAGATCAACAAACGAGCTGCCATGAAATATCTGGAAATTCTGGATGTGAGATATACAAGCCCCCTGATTCACGAACTGTCGGAAACGCTCCCGACAGCGGAATGTATGCCCTGTCTCAATACTCAATACTCAATACTCAATCATTTTATTGCATACCACAATGTAAATTAAGATGGTGAACATAAAAAAAAGATCATTATGGACCCTGGCGGGCACGCAATAGGGTGTTAGAAGAGAGGAGGCGTTTCATTGAAAGTAAAGTTAACATACAAATAAGAATAAATAATAATAAAAAAAAAAAAAAAAAAAAACAATAATAATAAAATAATTGTAGTAAAAGTAAATTTGGTTGGGAGATTAAAATTAAATTATGTTACATTTTAATTAATAATGTCATGGGTGTATTCATTTAAACTGTAATTAATAAATTATCTTTTGTTTTAAATATTAATGATGTCATTGAAGTATTCATTTAAATTGTAATAGCATTTATTTATTAGAAATTTTTTTAATTGATTAGTAAACAAAGAAAATTTATTTTCATTAATTATTGAGGGAGGTAATTTATTATATATTTTAATAGATGAATGTAATGTACTATTAGATGTTAGTTTTAATCTGGAACTTGGCAACATTAATTTATTTTTGTATCGTGATGGATATTTAGATGGAATATCTTGTCGTTTTGTGTAAAATTCTCTATGCTTGCGTATAAATTTGCAAGCTTCGTAAATATACAAACACGGCAGGGGTAGTATTGAATATTTTTTAAAATACGGTTTGCAGCTTTCAGTTTCTTCGATGTTGGCTATAATGCGGATTAATTTCTTTTGCATGGTGAGTAGCACCTCCGCGTCCGTACTGTTGCCCCACAGCACCACTCCGTAACTCAACCAAGCGTGCGCGTAAGCGTTATAGGTAACTATGGCCGTTTCTATATCGGTGGTCTTTTTTACTACGCGCATCGCGTAGGAAAAGCTCGACAATTTCGATTTAATTTTTTGTATATGGGCTCTGTCACTCACTGTAGAATAGACAAAGACAAAGCACAGAATTCGAATTCGATTCCGTTTCCGGCGGTTCGTCAATCAGGGGAAAAATCGTTACAAGGTCTCCAGCCATCCGTTTGTTGTCGTAATGATTATGATTTGAATAAAATCAATTTAATGCTGACATTCCATGTCTGTTTGTGTAATTTCGTAAAAGTTAATAGTAGATTTCATTACAAGTGCGGAAAGCCTGTCATTGCAAAGAGTTCCGACAAATGTCTACCCGAGCCGAGGCGCAGCCGAAGGTGAGGGTTGACAGTCGGAACAAGTTGCAATGACGGTTCCGCACGTGTACTGAACAACTATTTTTAATACAGTTGCGAAAAAATTAAGCAATTTAATAAAATAATAAAACACAATAAACTCAACTAACTAATCGTAAAAGAATATAAGCAGAGACTTTTTTTTGTTTTCTTCACCCATTCTGGGTTGGCAAAGGAAACTATGATCATACAGCCAAGGCTTCAGTAGAATTTTTTTATTGATATGAAATGAAAATTAAATTAAATTAGATGAAATGAAATGAAACCTAACAAAAGCAATCCGAATCCTACAGGAGCGCCTTTCCTTATTTCTCTCTTTTACCACATCGTTTTCCATTAAAGCCACATTATTGCACTAATTCCACCATACTAAGTACCTACCACAATAAAAACCAGAAAAAACGAATTTAGAAAATTAAGAAATAAGGTCCCTCATTTTCTTTTCACTTACTTGCGCAAACTCCTTTATGCAGATACTATGGTAAATAGTGCACGTCATACCACATTTAGTAATCTGTGGTCATACAGCCAATTTTATGTATTTTTTATATTCATAAACTCTTTTTTAATACAGTTGCTCAAAAAGTGGCGTATTGCAGGGACGTATAGCGTTCGGGATGTGGGCTATTACACACTCGAACTTTTTCTTTACCTTTCCCGAACTCGTGCGTTTTCTTTCCCAACTGTCAAAATATTGTCTATTAAAAAGAAAAAACCAACCACGAAGTTTTTACAAAAAAAAAATCATAGATGTTTTTATGATTCATGCAATTTCTAAAAAGAAGCTACTAATTCATTTCAATATCAGATTTAAAAGTAATTTTAATTATACATTAAATTAATATTAGTATCGGCCAAATTAAATTTATGAATATAAAAAATACATAAAATTGGCTGTATGACCACAGATACTAAATATGGTATGACGTGCACTATTTACCATAGTATCTGCTTATAGGAGTTTGAGTGAAAAGAAAATGAGGGACCTATTTCTTAATTTTCTAAATTAGTTTTTTCTGGTTTTTATTGTGGTAGGTACTTAGTATGGTGGAATTAGTGCAATAATGTGGCTTTAATGGAAAACGATGTGGTGAAAGAGAGAAATAAGGAAAGGCGCTCCTGTAGGATTCGGATTGCTTTTGTTAGGTTTCATTTCATTTCATCTCATTTAATTTAATTTTCATTTCATATCAATAAAAAAATTCTACTGTAGCCTTGGCTGTATGATCATAGTTTCCTTTGCCAACCCAGAATGGGTGAAGAAAACAAAAAAAGTCTCTGCTTATATTCTTTTACGATTAGTTAGTTGAGTTTATTGTGTTTTGTTATTTTATTAAATTGCTTAATTTTTTCGCAACTGTATTAAAAATAGTTGTTCAGTACACGTGCGGAACCGTCATTGCAACTTGTTCCGACTGTCAACCCTCACCTTCGGCTGCGCCTCGGCTCGGGTAGACATTTGTCGGAACTCTTTGCAATGACAGGCTTTCCGCACTTGTAATGAAATCTACTATTCAAGAAGAGTCAGAGAATAAAGCGTCTGTTACACAAGGAGAGTTTCTCGCACGCGAGCGGCGATTTCTTCTGGGCAATAATATGGTCACCTAGTGTAAACAAATGCTCCGAGCTTCGCCTCTCGAATACAATTCTCGCTATGTAAGCTCTCCTTAATGGAAATGAGAAGTCGATCACAAAGTAATGTCAGATCATGAGGTTTCTGCGAATAGAAAGGAGAGAGCGAAGCTAAACACACAAAAGCTAATTAATTCAAAGAAGGATCTGCAACAAACTGACTTGTACATGTGCCTGAGCGCGGCGATCTCCGCGCGGATGTTGTCCATCTCCTGCATGACGAGGTGCTGCGTGCGCATCTCGCTGGACAGGTGCGCCACCGAGCGCGCCAGCGTCACCACGTGCGACTCCAGCCGCTGGAACCGCTTGTTGATGCCCTGCAACATCATTCACTGGTAAGGCGTCAGCGTCAGCGCGGGCCGACATGATGCTTCCCGCTTTGCCGACCTGTCGTGGTTGCTTAGGTGTAACTGAAAACGTTTTATGGGTTTGCTCTTGGCTTCACACTGAACCTTTAGGTTGAGAAGAAGCCTAAGATGGTGCGAGCTTACTCAGAAGCAGCCTATTAACTCTAGCTTTAAAAATTATAGGGTTGTAGTCATTCAGGAAAACAGACGCAGGCAGGGTATTCCATTCCTTGGCGGTGCGCATCACAAAGGAAGAAGAAAAGCGCTTGGTACGCATTCGCGGAATTTTAACGAAGTACTTAGATAAGGATGATAGCCTGCTGTGCGTCTAGATTCTCGGTGGTAGAACGGTGATGGCGGAATGAGCCCATGCAGCTCAGAAACACACTCACCGATATACGGCCTGTAAAATACCGACAAGCAAGCCACTTTACCTCGATGGGTTAGACTATGGAGCTTGGTTTTTACCAGATAATCGTCTCCGATTAGTTTTTTGGCTCTGCGTTCCACACTTTGGCCACGCAACTGACATTTTGCCGTCTAATATATTGGTTTCCGGGAGTTACTCTCGGACGTTAATCTTATCGTTTAAACACGATCGGAGTGGAATCGGATCGTGCTCAATTTTGTCTGAGTTCTGTCCGAATTCCACGAACACTAGAACGTTATTCACCTCGGTAAATATTGATATCCGACGTCCGTACCTTATAGTCGTTCTTCTTCCTGTCGTTGGCGCGGCGCTTATCGCGTGCGGGCCGCGAGCTGACCGAGCTCGACGGCAGCGACGACATGCTGCCGTAGCGACGTTTCGACGACAACCTGCGACAAACGGATTATCAGCAAGAAAGTCACTCGGTTTAAGGCCTCATTTCTTACAAAGTAGGAGTTATCAATACCCCGTAAATTATGGTTAAACGGAAAGCATAAAGTTGACCTAGACTTGCAAGTTTGCGCACGTCTTGCAGCTTCCAGCATCTCGGCGTACATGGTCTCATGGTCTATTGATATACCAGGGCAGCGAGACGAGTGTCTCACCTGGGATTCCCGGGTGGGCTGCTTGCAGTTCTTCGGCTTACATGGTCTATTGAACTAGTGACATACCAGCTAAACGACTGTATCACCTGAAGTCCCGGCTGCGGTGGTTTACTATTGATATCAAATCAAATCAAAATTGTTAAATTCAATTTAGGTTGAGATAACACTTATGAACGTCAAAGAAGCTACGCCATATCGGTTCGCAAATCCTACGGCAGGAGACCTTGCGAGAAGAACCGCAAGAAACTCGTCAAGGGCAATCTTTTTCTCCAGCATATACCAGCAGTAACAATGTATTACCTGGACTCCCACGCGGGCTGCTTGGGCATGCTGGCCGGTTTCCTGACTCCCAGCAGTTGCAGCACCTCCGCGTACATGGTCTCGAGGCCTTTCAGCTGTCGTCGGATGGCGCGCGCGTCGCCGCCCGATGCGTCGCTGTCGGACCGGCCCTCCAGCAGCGACGACAGGTCCAGGCTGCGCGTCGTCGTCGACGTCATATCCGTCGTGTCTAGGCCGAATACTGAAAAGAATAATCGAGATGGTTATTATGATAAAAGTTCTGTTTCACGGATTCGAGCACGAGTATATTTAACATATTGTTAGATTTGGTTGTGTTTTTAAAATGATTTTTAGTTTTTCCGACCTTTCAGCACCTTTCCAGGGGCCGTGGTCAAGTTTCCGTTTTAACAATTTTTTTGGGTAGTTTCCGTGACCACAGCCCCTGGAAAGAGTCAAAAACAGTTCGCGCAGAAATTAAAAATGTGCTAAGATAAGATCAGATAATGATTTATCTCATAGAATATGGGCATCAGCGTGAGGAGCCCGAGGCATGCGATCGTGGAGGTTAAGCAGCTTTCGCAATGGTCGGTCATGGGAAGGGTGACCAAAAACTTTTCATCTGAAGCTCCTCCTTGCTTCGGAAAGAACTTTAAGCCATTGGTCTAGGCTGCATTTGCAGTCGTTAAAACCCACCAATCCACATTGGGCCCGCGTGGTGGGTCATGGCCCAATCTCCTTATACATCCGTAAGGAAGACCAGTGCCCCAGCAGTGGGGACATTAAATAGATCATCAGCCATAGTAATTACGGATTTTTGAGAGATTTGTGAATTAACGCTTTTCAAAGGTTCGTTTACCAATTTTTTACGTAGGAATACTGTTTACTTGTTAATGCCTCTTACTTGTGGAAATATTGAGTTGAAATTAACACCAAACACAAATGTGAAGGCAAGAAAACGTTTCAAAAACCATCATTCTGTATTACCTTAGCCTGACCTTAGCAGCATTAATGTAAATGGCATAATATAATTTTAAAATCTTCTACTTTTAGAACAAGTTTCTGAAACTTACAATGTTTTTTGTAGTGATGGTCCCGCTTTGAGGAGTGTTTCTTGTGGGAGTGCCAGCGAGGGGAGTCGCGGCCGCGTCGTCGGTCGTCAGGGTACTCTGATGATCGCCCTGGAAGACTGTCGTACGAAATGATTAGTTTAAAGTTATGTATGCGGGGTTCCGACATTCGACAGTTTCGACACTACTATTTCGCGTACAATAAATCTTCTCTGGATGGGTGGCCCGTTTAGTCTTTGAATCTTCTCTTCTCTGAATGGGTGGCCCATTTAGTCTTTGTTTTTCTTTTCACTAAAATCGATGATTAATGGTTCATAAGAACAGATCTTAGTAAATCTTATAGTTTCAGACTTGCACATACTAACCGTTCTAATTCGAATTGAGTCACCCCAGTATAGAGTTTTGAATTTCATATATTCGTAAAACTAAACGTTTGAAATATAAAATTAAATCGCTTTTGTAGGTTTTACTCAAAAATCAAAATTAGGCACTACATAGTGGAGTAGACAACTTTTCTCTTCTGAATGAAAAGAATCTGGAGAAAAGTAACGATAGAAAAAGAGAACAGAATTTTTAAGAAGCTTACCTATTCCGTTTGTGTATGTCCGATGATGGCGACAGCGGAGGCAGGGGTGGAGTGACGGAGCTGTCGGAGCTGCCTGAAGAGTCCAGCCTCATGCTTGCCAGCTTTGGCTCCAGGATCTGACGCAGCTCGCATTCCACTAAGTCCGCCCATTCGTTCTCTCCACCTGAAGGGTTAAAATTAATTCTTGATAAGCTAGAGAGTAAGAGAGTTTTGTTAGGTACATTGTCTTAATATTGTAGAACAATTTCTAAATATTTTAATGTCTTACCGCAAATTGTTAAAATAAAAGGGATTTTTATTATTTGTATGCATCTCTTAAATTGTCTAGCATTCGCGGTAGTGTGATATTTTTATATTTGTACACTAGATTTTTCGTTGCTCTGTACTCACTTGGGCCTGCACTTTGCTGGCTGGGTCCAGGTTGGGGCTGGACTCTCGAAGGTCCAACCGCATCTGAATCAGCTGACGTGTCATGCAAAGCTTCAGGCCTTCGTCCACTGGAATACGCTACGCTGCCTCTCCCGGAGTCCACGTTTGACGACTGCCCTCCATTTTTGTCGTAATCTAAAATTCGTTTTAGAAGTCTTTGATTGGCCCTATCTGTTTGTAACATCTTATACCATGTTTATTAGCAAATAGAAATTTATATTACTATTTCACCTCTTCGTTTTATTTAAGTTATTAAAAATCGACTAAAGTTATCAACGTACCTGAACTAGCACCTGACCCTGCCGCTTTTTTCCCGTGGCTCTTCAAGTCTTCTATTCTGTTTGGAGTTTGTCTTGAAGAGGAAGGTTGGGGATGGCAAGCTTCGGCTTTTCCGCTAGAATTGTATACACTGTCTGCAGATTTCTGGCTTGCACTTTCATCGTTCCTGTCAGCCTGACTTGAAGAAGCTACTTGGTCTTCTTTTTGCTTCTGCCCTATTGAATCCGGCGTTCTTCGAGATTCTCTATGTATTTCAGGTGTCCGTCTCTCCCTATGAATTTCTGGTGTTCGCCGTTCTTTGTGCATTTCAGGAGTTCTTCTGTATGTATTTTCTTGGATTCTATGTGATTCTACCGAACGGCCGCTGGTTCTGATTCTTTCTTCAAAAGCAGGTCTTTCCTGTGCCGTAAGTCTTGTTCTAAAGCCTCCATCATCAGATTCCCGCTCGTCTGCACGACTTCGGTGATGTTCAATTTCGTTAAATCCCTCTAGAAGATTACCGTGGGAGTTTCTTCTAGAACGGTCGTGGATTGGAGGAGACGTTAATTCTATTCTTGGCTGTGGATCATCTAAAAGGTGAGGATGTGAGGCAGCCCGTCTCCCTTCTACTAACCCTCTCTGTCTTATAATCTCTCTTTCAAGCTGTTGGGGACTTCTCATGTCCGCTCTTGAATGGGAACTTTCACACTGAAAAATTATTAAGGATATGAGTTTTTAATAGCACTTCTAAAACAATTTAAAATTAAAGCATAATTAGCGAAGTAGCCATGGCAAAAAGGAAGTAATAAAATTCCTTCGCGTACGGTACTAACTGACTAAATATTAATTGATGAAGTTGTTGATTGAACTCGTAAATTAACTGTAAAACGAGGAGTTGAAATGTTTAAGTCATTTCCTCTTTGTGAATGGCAAACATGCCCAATGTTAAACTGGTTTAGATTTAGTTGTAGGTATTATTTTGCAACTGTACTTTTCACTTAAGTATTTTCCCACATTAAGTTGAGACTTGCATTAAGGTACATAAACAAAGAAGAACTTTAAAGTTTGATACTCCCTGATATATTGCACTAGTGAAAGTGTCGGGGATCGATTAATAGCATTAAAGAAATGAGGATGTAATTGTCTACTTTCAGAAGTTGGACCTGTCTGCAATGATTGACTTATTTATAGCGAAGAAAACAATGATCCAATAAAATTTCTTGTTGGTAGCGAAAAATAAGTTCCAAGATCTCTCGGCGGCAACACAAAGCTGTACCTGCTGTTGTAATTGTGGAGTCCGTGGGAAGTGTTATTTAATTGTTGAGAATCATTGTTCTTTGTCTCGATGAGGTTGCCAGTGGGAACCGCATACAGGGACCGAGAAAAGTGTTGCAAGACAACTATTGCAGCGTTTCTTCGCTTGTAATTCCATATTTTTTGGTCAATGAATATTACGAATACGGTAATTAGTTCTGAGCACTCGCTAATGTGCGGTGCTTGGGTGTTGAGATAAAAGTTCCCAAGCCATTTAAATGTTCGTTATAACCTCCAAAATTAGAAAGAAAATTATAATTGAAGTTTCGTGAATCTTAGCTATGTAACTCGAAAGCTAATGAACGCTAATGATCTTCATAGTCACTATCAAGTTATATTTATTTGCTTTTATAATGAAATGGGGTAATAATGAACTACCTGTGTTTGGGGGCCAGTCTTTAACGAAGTGAAGTTAGCCATAGACCTAACGTCAACGTCTCGTTGGTAGAGGGCGCTTCTTCTGCCGGGAGGGCCATATTGCTGGTACAGGGCATCAGCTCCTAAGGCTTGAAGCTGAGGTCTGGTGTGAGGAGTTGAAGCCAGCATCTCTTGTGACCTGGCTTGATGACTGAGTAGCATTTGTTGTTGGACTATCTGTTGCTGCATTAATTGTCTGCGGAATTAAATAAGAATTGGTAAATTTACACGTGCAACATTCCTTTACTTTGTGTTGAAGAATCAAGTATAGAAGTAATTTTTTTACCTGTGCGGTGAAGGACTAGGATAGGCCATATTATTTGCCATGTTGTGGCTATACTGCATGTCTGGTCGGTTTTGTGGCATTGGTCTACCATAAATGCCTTGTTCCACCTTCCTTGCGCCAGTATCTCTAGGAGGCGTCGGTTCTGGTTCTGGTCTTTTCCTTTCTTCACTGTTATTCAAGCTTGGTTCTGGCTCATTATTCTTTTCGGTTTCATTATTGTCCTTACTTTTAAATCTACTTGAGATCATGTCTTTGAGCGTGTGGTAAGTTTTACTTACTGATTTATTGCTTTTGGGTGCATCTCTTGTGCTGTCTTTTCCAGTTTCAACAGTAACCGTGATTTGTTGTGAGTTATTATTTGGTGTTTCTGGTTTTGTGCCATAAACATTTTTCGCTGGGATAGGCGGTTTAGGAGAGTCGTATTGTACGTTTCTTGCTACTGCTCCTTGATTTTGGTTCTGGTGCATAGCGTAACTGTAATTTTCGTGATACTGTCTGAAGTTATCTGCAGAGGTGCCCGCCTGTTGGTTCTGTGGAAGACATCATACTGGTTAAATACTGCATTGTACTATCTGGGAATCGTAGAAACAATAGCCTATTGGTTAGTGCAAGTTGAGCTGCCACAGTTGGGACTGTAACTGTTTATTTTATCACAGTATTGTGTGATACTTTACTTATCGGATTGGAAATGTGATGAAAGTCTTAAAAGTAGTATCACATTAACAATGTGGTATAATTAGCATAAACATGTACGCACGGGGATTTGTACCAACCATTGTATCGTGTATGTTTTTGCATATTCATTTATCTTCATTTCTAGCATAGTTTATAGTACCTACATACGTTTTAGTAAGATCGAATCTTCTACTTACACTTAGTTCTCAAGCTCAAATGGTATTTGAGGATCATTTAAATCTATTTGATGTTTCTGTTTTGATAAATCTGTATTTTCATTTAAATTATGTGTGGTATTCAGAAAGCCATGTTACAGTGCATTGTAACATGGCATGCATCGGTTTCGGTGCATTCAGAATTCCACTGGAACCGCTTTAATAATGTGAATTCAGCTAATGATGCCTATAAAAATGTTTTGATATAAGAAATTGCATTGAGGTCTCATCACAAAAATTTTGATGACATATTATTAAGAAATAGTTTCGGGTTAATTAACCAACTTCTTTGACGAATTAGGATACGGTTAATTAAAGTGATTAATTTATATGTTTCGACGCATGCCCAATAAAAAATCTTCCCTTGTAATTTCTTGATTTTTTGTTAGCTTTCTTTATTTTTCTTTATTAATTACAATCATCAAGTCTTTTTAACATTAGAGTATCTCTAATAAGTAATAAGTAAGTCTTAAAACTTTTAAAGTTTAATACTTATCTCTAATCTAACGTTATACTCGTAAAAGGGTTATAGAAATAATTAAGTACGTCTTTAAAACAATACATTTTTAAATTACAAATCAAATAATAGTAAACAACGTAATCTAATGCATCTATAGACAACCGTAAACATGTACGCACGGGGGTTTCACTAATATTGTTATTGGTTACCTAAATTAAAAAAGAAACGGAAACTGAATCATAATTTTTTATTTAAATTTTTATTTTTGCATACACAATGCACTTTTTATTATGGAAAAATTTAAAAATGAATGAAGAAAAAATCGACAGAATTTCGAGATGAAAATTGTGAGAGGGTCGATTTTTCTAAAAACTTCATTTTCTTTTATTCATATATTTTTTTTATTAGACGATGAGTCATATCATAATTATTAAATAATTAATCTACTGAACTTAATAAAAAAGAAATACCAACATTCCCCAAAGCAAACTCCACCATTTTGTAAAATCCGAACGCACTCACATTTTAATAAACACACAATACACTCTTGTAATTCTCGTAAACGTTAACCCGCGTAGCTTATACGTTTTACAGGCAGCGATTGAAGCGCGCGGCGTCGCGTGGCGATGTGCGCGTGCGCAGGCAGGATGCGCGTGGCGGATGCGCGCCCCGACCGTATACTGCGATGGAGGACGCTCGCGAGGCTGTTCGGCTGCAGATGGGACGACCTTTTTTTTAATAGCACCCCGCAGTTAGTTTTTTTAGGGTTCTTGCTTTTTGTTGTAAATATCTTTATAGTCATGTAGTTTAGAGATTATTTTTTTTATAATAAAGCAGCTTTTTACTAGGTTATATACCTACAATACCTACAAGAAAAATAAAATCTCTATCTCAAAAGTACAAATAATAGAAGATAGAATTGTGATCGCAAAAAAACAGCAGGATGATGTTTCGAATACTACAGTAGTTCCTTTGTTCCAACTTTATTGTATTCTTTAAAGTATGTGGACCATAATCATTTATAGAATGGAATAAATTGGAATTAAAATTAATATGGTTTTATGTGAAGGTGTAAATAATTAATGTTTTGCAATCTGAATAATTAGGATTTATGTTCATCACACTCTGTTTATTTTTCTGTGAAGTTTTGGTGTAAATTTTATGTAAGTTTTTTAAAAACATCGTTATTTATAGTACTTATTTTGTGCATTACACTCTCTACCCTGTACCAACTTTTCATGCCTGATCCAATATTTTTTAGAAAAGCAATTTACCTTCAGACAAAAAGGAACAATTTAATATTTTAATTCACTCACAACGTTGCGGGCGGTACTATAGGCACACAACATGTATGATTGCACGCAGCGGCCCTAATCAATTATCGATTACGTAGTAACAGATTCGACACGAGATGTTCACGCGACTTTCACTGCGCTGCGACTCGTGCGCTGCTATTGTTGTACCCGGTATTGAACACCATTTACATGTATGGTGAAATCTATAGTTCCGCCATTAGAGAGGTTAAATACTTCCGCTTATTTCTTATACTCTTGTTTAGTAGTAGATTGCGCATAGATACAGATGTTGTATTTTGAAATTTGTCATCATCAAGCAGCCATTTTAATGATATAACTGCTGCTGAGGCGCATGATCTGATCCCTACCTTTCCGATAGGGTACACTTTTTTTTGAAACTCCTCACAAATAAGTTTATGGTGCAGACTGCAGACGAAGCAAATTCGTTATATTTGAAGGTAGTGTAGGTTATGCTGAAGCCTTAGTACAAAAATTATCGATAAGGTAATCGTAATAGTTAACTATAGATACCAATCTGTTAAAAGCTGTAAAAGTGCTACTGTCAAATTAATTGCATTTTTCTTCCATATACCTACGACAACCCTACGACCGAATTTTAACTTGTTTTTGGGAAGTGAGTGTTTCTTTGCAGTTTTTTTAAGATGAATGATTTAGAAGTGCAATATTGTCTGTTTGTTTTGTTTATAAAAGAATAAACAGTGAATTGATTTTCGATTGTGTCATTCGTCGCATTAGAGCCGCACGCGCAGGGACCGTTGGTTTCGCCGTAACCCCGCATCGCAAGCGCCGCTCATTGAATTTTTATTGGCTGTTAATAAACATTAGCCTGCCATCGTCGCCCGCGCATACAACTTCCTGTACTTTGCATAAGACAACAAAGCGTGATTACTTCATATGCAAAAGGCAATTTTGTTGGCAAAGTTGATAGATTGTAGGCACGTAATTAATTACTTCACTACATAGTATAAAACAAAGTCGCTTTCTCTGTCCCTATGTCCCTTTGTATGCTTAAATCTTTGAAACTACGCAACGGATTTTGATGGGTTTTTTTTAATAGATAGAGTGATTCAAGAGGAAGGTTTATATGTACTTTTTATCCCGATATTCCCACGGGAACGGGAACCACGCGGGTGAAACCGCGGGCGGCCGCTAGTACTTAATAAAGAAATGATCGATCTATTAACTGTATATTTTTTAAGTATTTCCCTAAAAGGTTTTATAACTAAATGAATAGAGTTATTGTTCTGGTACCCATTATCTATCATAAAGGAAAGGAATGCACAAATACTTCAGCAGAGGTGGCATATTGCTGATGAATTGATGATGCATCATACCTACAAGATATACAGACTTTGAGTTACTCACAATTTCTATAGAATTAAAAATAGTTTTCCTCGCCTATTCCTTCACAGTGCACCGCCTACCCAAATAAAATGTTAGAAAAAAATACCAGTGCCACAAAAAACCTCTAAGATGTTCTTCAGCCTGTGACGGTCTTGGAGCTACAGACCAGAACGACTGGGCATTGGGTTGCCAACTATTATATACTAGCTTTCCGCTCGCGGCTTCGCCCGCGTGGACTTCACGACGTTATCCCGCGGGAATATTACATTTTCCCGGGATAAAAAGTAGCCTATGTTCCTCTCCAGGCTACAAAGTATTTGTGTCCCAAATTTCGGCCAAATCCGTTGAGCCGTTTTGGCGTGATTGAGTAACAAACATACAAACATCCAAACATACAAACATCCAAACATCTAAATTTTCACGTTATAATATTAGTAGGATTATACAGGGTGACTTAGTTCCCAGACGTGATTATAGATTAACTTTTTCAGACTCGGTAAGTGATAGCCATTTCCAAGCAATAGTGGGAACAAGAAACAAAACATTAACTTTCCATGATTTTTCAATCCGTGATTTAGATAAAGGAAAAATTAAAAGAAAACCTTCTATCACTTGGGGATGGCCATAAATTACCGAGTCTGAAAAAGTGATTTCTGATCACTTTTGCAAAGTCACTTTGTATAGTATCGTAGGTAGGTACTATATTTAAGTCGATTGTACTTTATCTTAAAGAAACACAAATATAGTACTTATTAAAACGAAATGGCTGTATTGGCTGTAAAAAAACAGCTTTTTAGTCCCAACTTTGACCACCGGGTCAGATATTTTTTTTGCATTGTTACAATTATAATAATAAAAATCTAGGTAACACTAACTAGGTACAATTTTTTTCTTAAATGTACCAAACATGCATTATTTTGCCATTTCTTGAGACTACTAGGTGTATTTCTTCAATTAAAAGGTGACAACCCTAACTGGGCACCCGTGACGGATACGACGTATTGTTAAGTTGGTTATGTGCTGCAAAAACATGCCTTAATCCAGGCAAAAGCATAGAAACAAGTTATGAGCATAAATAAACGTATGTTATTATTTTTATTGGAGGGTAAGAATTTATGTAAATAAATAAAACAATTTGTGTAAATAAAATAAGACGCAGCGCACGAATGAAGAATCGCCCCTCTCACTGGAGACGGGCTTAAACGATTTGTATGTTTTTGTTGTGTAAGTATAATATGTAAAATCTGCAAGAAAACTTCTGCGATAAAATTTACTATTTAATAGTATATTATGACCGATAGCAACTTGCAAATTATAAACTATACCTACTAAATAAATAGTTAAATGTTAAATATTTGAGCGATAAGAACAAATAATATGAAAACGAGATATTAGATACAATTGACGAAATAGTGACACTAGCAATCGCAAGAAACTCACAACCAATAAAACGTAGGTAGGTGTATTTATACGTGAAATGGGTGGTAGGAAAATATTGACGATTCATAAGTACATGCTTATTATGTCTATGTGAATAAATAAATATTTGATTTGATTTCATTTGATTTGAAATATTAAATAAGAGGTGCCAACAAAAATACTATTAAAGTTTTGCAGTGTGCCTAGTCACCGTACTGCCTCAATTTAGACTTGTCATCCACTCTTCATTCAAGCAGTGCCGTTATTCTGTCAACTTTGGAGACACCGTCATGTCATTCTTAACCAACGGATTAATGCTAGATTTGCCGCTCTATTGGTTTTATGTTTTTGTGGGTTAAATGTTCAGTTATACATTAAAATTTTCAGACTAGGTACTCATCCGAATTTCAAAATTTTATCACGAAAATATTATATTTCGGAATGCCTCGTACGGTTTCTAATTGTAAAAAATAATTTCATATCGACATACATAAACCACATAAGTACTTATTATAAGATTTTAGAGTTTTTGAAGAGCTGCACCAGATGACTTGGCTTGAGACAAGAGACGAAGAAACAATAGAGAAAGAAGATGATTCTTAATCTTCGTCTCTTAACATAGTGAACTCAATGTTAGTGCTTTTTACCCAGTTGTTTTTTTACATCACTGGCAAAAAAGGACATATTGTTCGAAATTTCAAATCGAGTTTCGTTGTTGTTTGTATTAGCCAATCACAGTTATGTGTAACTCGCATATGTAGTTGAGCTATAAGCATTAATTAAACTAACGTGATTCAGCTGGCGGTGAACCATCTGTTTTTATATATGTTGTACAAGTTCAGGTATTGAGGTGCGATTCTAAATTCCACAATCACTTCACCTCCACTCAAGTGAAATTCAAGCAAAAAGGACGTCAAATTCCTTCATTTCCAGTAGTTCCCTGTAGCTAGTTCCACTTGGAACTACTGCAACTCACAAATTTTTGGTGGTCAAATTTTAAAGATCAAGTATTGAGATTCGATTCTAAATTCTGCCATCACTTCACCTCCACTCAAGTGAAACTCAAGCAAAAAGGAATTTAAATTCATTCATTCCCATTAGTTCCATGTAGCTAGTTCCACATGGAACTACTGCAACTCACAAATTTGATTCAAATTCCTTCATTCCCATTAGTTCCATGTAGCTAGTTCCACATGGAACTACTGCAACTCACAAATTTTATTCTAATTCCTTCATTCCCATTAGTTCCATGTAGCTAGTTCCACATTGAACTACTGCAACTCACAAATTTTATTCTAATTCCTTCATTCCCATTAGTTCCATGTAGCTAGTTCCACATGGAACTACTGCAACTCACAAAATTTTGGTGATTGAACTTTAAAGTATTGACCTACTGACCTCAGCATTTGCCCAGGCAGCCAGTGCTTTCGGAGGAGTGTCGGGAGCCACGGCGCCCAGCCTGCCCCTCTTGCGCGCCTCTTGCAGGATAGGCACCTTGGAGTTCTTCTCTCCTGAGGATAGGATCACCTCGCGTTCTATCTGTGGACAAAGATATTTTTATATAGTGGATATTCCTAAGACACGGACTAAGCGTTTTGCTTCTAATTTTACTATCCGTACCGCTAAGGAATGGAACTCCTTGCCTAAGTCTGTATTTCCCGATAGGTACAATCTTTTTATCCGACTTCAAAAATTGAAAAGGAGGAGGTTATCTATATGTGCGGGACAGATTATTACGATTTATTATGTTTAGAAATAAGATGTATATAAAATTCCTTGAGTTGACCGTTGTATAATAAAATGATATTTTTGTGTGTATTTTACTCCCTCTGCTAGGTTGAGATAAATTAGATAAGTTTTATTTGTGTTGTATATAGATCGTTTATAATGTTAAAATAATTTGTAAAATGCAAAGGGCTCTCGATACGGTATTGCCTCGACGTACCTAAGGTCCGATTCGCTATCTCGCTCACTCGCGGGATATGCTCTTCTAGCACAACCGCGCCTCTAGCGGCACATCTCGGAACTCCCTTACACGCAGACTGCCACAGTTCCGAGAACTGATTTAGCGTCGCGCGTGTAAGCCAATTCCTTGAATTCTTTTGTGAGAAAATACGCGGAAACAATTAGAGTCGCTATAAATATCGCGTGCCCTCGCATTAAGATTCATTCGCATCCAGATATTGTAAGAAGAACAATAAAGTCACTCTGCCCGAACGAGCATCAACAACCAGTGGTTTTCTTCACCGTCCGGAACCTCTCCGTCTCCGCACAGTTTATGTACACCGGGGCTGCTACCGCTCATAAACGGCCGGTCCCGTACACTATTCGTCGCGTATTTTTTTTTTATATGTATGTACACCGGTTACTCGAAGACGGCTGAACCGATTGGAATGATTCAAACGTTATAACATCAGGTTTTTTCCCAAGTTGGTGAAATTTTGAAATCGGTTCAGTACCTAGTTTTCAGGAAATCTTGAAAATACTGGCGTTTTCGTTACCACTTTATTAAATCAATCTTAGGGCCTTCAACTCGCGAGTGAACCGGCACCTTCTAGGCAAGCGCAATTCATCGTAGATCGCATCAACGCTTACCATCAGGCGTGCGTGATAGCGGACAAGCGCTTGCCTATCAATCAATAAAAATAAAAAAAAACAATGAGACTCTTGCCCGTTTTATGAGTTCTGTTAATGCTGTTGAAAGATCCATGTGGTTTAATTTGCGAACGGCAGATGGACTTTGACGTTTTTAAGTATTGTCAACAGAAGGTAAATAAACAATCTAACGAGTAACGACTTATCTTAGAAAAAACCTTTTAGTTTTTATTGTTCTATTACTTAATCGTACCAGATAATAGTAAAGTTTACTAGTTAATACTATTAATTAAATGGCAAATCTACTCTAGTTAGCGATGTTACAAATTAATTAGTATCATAAGTATACGAATAAACATACCTAATTTCAGCAAAAACTCTGTCAAATCAAGTTTTGCATTTTTAAAAGCCGACAACAACATAATAGAGTTTAATTTTATTCTAGAAAAAACAACTTTTCACAAGTTTCTATCAGACAGAAAGTTTTATGTGTCTCTGTCAAGTTGGAGATAAGATTTATTTGTTATTTTACATTTACCTAATAAAAGTATATACTATATATTAATTTGTATTTTATATTGATTTGTACACTATTTTTACTGATTTATAAATTGACTCTGGTAGGAATATTTCATGCTACTTGGAGGAAAGCTTCTCGAAATAACGGAGAAAGAAAAATTCGCGCAAATGAAACATTCCTAGTATTGAAATAAAACGAAACGGCATTCATTTTTTTTACAAATAAGCTTGCACAGAATAAACTGATATAATTACACAATAAAATTGAATTAAATAATTAGAAATTGAAATAAAAATAATGACATGTCTCGTGCAGGTTTGGAATACCTGCCTGCTGCCACACGAGAAAATTTATATAAAAAAAACATGTCTATTTTATTTATCTTGGGTGTTTCTTATAAGTACCAAAAGCTACCGAAAAATACGAAAGTATCCATTATCTAGTCTCCATAACAAGTTCATTAAACTTACCTTGTAATACAATTACTTACATAATAATATCGAAAGTATCTGCGCCAGCACATGGCGCCTTAAATCAATCATATCCAATAAACATAAAACTGCATCTACTTTCACTGCATTCAATATAACCAGACACTACACAAAGTATTAATGAAAGTTTACGAGTTAAGTAACGAGTTGTATTTGTTAGCTTACAACTCTACTGATGATTGAAAAAAAGTTCAATCAATCAACAAATTGATTGATAATACTTTTTGACTTTTTTGCGAGCTTTTATGTCGCACTTAGTTGGTGTTTTACTTCTATTACAGACATGACGTAATACATTTTTGAATCGTTTTGTTAAAAGTTAATGATATTTTTCATTGCTGATATCATAAAGTTACATTTCCATGGGCGAATCAAAATTTTTATTTAGATGCAAATAAGAAATTACGCCAAGAGAATTACATGAAATGAAAATTAAAAATTATTTATTCACTTAGACATAATAAGTATGTACTTATGAATCGTCAACATTTTCCTACCGCCCATCAAGACTTTTTTAACTGTCAAGAAGAACAGGCGCAATAACTTTCCATCTTTTGAGCTTCGCCGCAGTCTGAACTGAAATTCAATACATTATTGACAGCAGCACTTTGACAGCCTTTGAAGGAAGGTAATCGATTATCATAACGATAGTTTTTCATGCTATGGGTATATACTGATGGTCTTTTAAAAAGTGCTGACAGCCGAACGGTCCATTTTCATAGCAAATGTAATCCTTTTCTTAGTGCTCATCCACCACCGGGTCAGTTAATAATAATTATATCTGTAGAAAAACCAGCCTAGTTTATTTTGACAGTTGTTTAAGACGAAATGAAATATTTGATAGGCGAATATTTTAATTAATTGGACTGTCAATTAAGAAATGCAAATGAACCGAAGTTGTATGTAAATGTGTGATGGGGTGATGTAACACCGATTTGTATGGAATTCATTAGCATGATTTAATGGGAAGGTGCGAAAATGGAAGTAGGACTTATTCATATTTTGTATAATAAATATTAATTATGATACACATTGACCCAGTGGAAGTAGATATTTTAATAGTTTATTAAACTTATTAGAGAAGATCGTCAGATTTATCGTAAAGTTAGATAATTTAGATTTTTATAAATAAGATGGAAGATACACGTTTAACTTAGTGAAAATAGAATCTGAATTATCGACTCCATGTCTAATTGTTTTTTAAAAGTAATTCAGTTACAGAATAATATTGTGAATGACATTCTAAACAATGGAAAATGAAGTATTTAGAAAAATGTTTACTTTCTTGCATTGTGAATGCAAAAAAGTACCTAAAAATTTAAATAACTGACATTTAAACATTAAAATACACCGTAATATTTATCACCCCGGATAATTTTAGAGGCTATTCTACTCCTGAAAACAAACAACTTTTATTATGGAACCAAAACAGAAATCGCGAAAAAAACAGCTGTTCCATACAAAAGTGCAAAAATATTTAATCAAAATGAACTCAAATTTCAAACTCGGAATCGTGGGCCCAGTCAAAATTGCATGTTTTGAGAGAGAGGGAGAGAGAGAGATATTTTTATATTTACACAAAATACCACACAATAAGGATAATAAAAAGACAACTTAAAACTAAAAAAGAAAATAAGTATGGACTTTAGGTCAATAAGGTTCGTGCCTCAGCATGAGTTGCCATGACACTATAATATGTCACGACAAAACGCTGGTATTCTGGCAGTTTTCGTTGTCGTTAATCATTGCAGAGATGCAAATAGTTCTCCATCGAATGAGAAAAAGGAAGTATAAAAACTGCACGTTGGCCAAGTTTAATGCCGGTGAGTGTATGTTATCTGAGTAGTATTCCGAGTGTTTTCCGCTCCCAAAATGGGGCGATTGAAGGAATCTGTTTTGGCAAAGAGAAGAATTTAATTGGTTCTTGCGAATGAAGCTTGATCTTATTTTGGTGATCAATCAATTAGCCGAGACAGGAATTAATCGATTTCCCTAAGTGGCGTGAAACGAAATACAACCGGCGCATTTACGCGCCGGTTGTATTTCTTTAATGTTTTGATATTTAAAGAAGTCGGTTAAAGAATGTCACTTTGTTACGACTGGGGGCCGATTCTCGCGCAATAGAGATTATGTCGAATAGCGATATTCCGCGCCATTTAACTTGGCACACAGCACAGGTCAAGTTATATGGCGCGTACTGTCAAAATAAAATGGCGGATGTCAATAGAAACCGAATTTTCGTATCAATCTTATCACATTATAGAAATCTATGCCCAGCGCTCGACTTGCAACGAGTGGTCAATGTCATTCGATGTGAATGTCGCGCGTAAAGCTGTATTTTTAAAAACTATAGACATTTTTGTGACATTTTCAGTATCAGATAACTCTGCGCGCGCCTGGGACGTTTTTGGCGCTAGTTACAGTACATTTTTTGTTCAAAGCTAATAGAAAAGATGAGTATTTGAATTTGACGATATCAAATAAGACATAATATCGATAGATCTGAGAATAATGTTTCTCACGTAAGTGTTATACTACTTAGATTTTCGCGCGAAAATTTTCATGGATTTATTTAATAGGAGTTGAACATCCATCACCAGCTCTTCAACATGAGATGATTACTAAGTAATATATGCAAATACTTGATATCTTTAGAAAATATATGAAACAATATACTACGTGCCTATTTTGAGGGTTTCCCATCAAATCATGAAAATCGGTCCACGATTGACGGGGAAATCGGTAAATCGTTGAATCGGCACATATTGATACATAGAAAACAAAAGACATATAAAGTGAAACGCATAACCTCTTCCTTTTTTAATTTGGAAGTCGGTTGAAAATGATTTTAAGTTTGTAGGCTAATAAATTGAAATCAATACTGTAATACTATTAATAATGTATGCCTATTAATAACTGCGATCGAAGAAGATTTACATATTGTATGAATTTACATGTATGTTGGTTGTAGCTCGGTTTACCTAGGTTTAAGATTGAGCAACTAGCTGAGGTAATCATGGATGTTTAGTCAATGACTCTAGATTTAATGATTTGACCATTCAAGCTGTCAAGTATAATGATGAAAGATCCAAAGCTAGATTCTGTGTGGGATATCACCACTAGGTAATAGGGTTGCCGAAATATGTTTGCAAAATATAAGTAGTACTAAAAGCTATTCAAAATAAGATACCTACTATTTATATCTCTTCAATTGAAGATACATAGTACAAAACATAGTACAAAACTAGACATCTGTTCGAAAGTTCAAAGAGGGAACACACGATCATTCATGTCTTGAAAAGCATTAGCAAACTATTAATATCCATGATAAAAATATCAAAAAATATTATTTACTTTGTGTTAGATAATAATTGGTTTACGCGTGTAGCTACAGCTACCGCTTACTGCGGTAGCTACACGCATAAACCAATTATTGTAAAATCAAGTTGTCAACCCTACCACCACTTTTGAATAAGATACGTAATGCAATGTCGTTAACCTACCAAGCCGGTGCGTCTATTATGCAAAATGGACAACAATATTCACCTGAAGTAGGAAATACGACTTTAAACCTTAAATTTAAGAGATAACTTTATTTATCCCGATAAAGCAAAACTTGTTGATAAAATATTGTCTTTGATAAATAAGAAGAGATACTTAGCTAAAAATAGTTCACAATTATTGTCGTGAAAAGTACGAGCTGCATGCAAGTCACTGACATTTGCACTACTACATTCTCGTCGGTGTATTATTAGAACTATCCGATATTTTTGTAAAAAAATCATTAACGGGCCAAATTTTTGTAAACGGCCCTTAAATATAATTTTAAGAGACTATATTTTGGAATCCAACATAATATCGCATTGGAAGGTATAAAAAAAAGTTATACCCCGAAAATGGTGCAATTCTTTCAGCAAATATGCTATCACCAATTTTATCGTTAACATGTGTTTATGTTCACTATATCTAAGCACCAAAGTCGAAATCCATAAAGATATAAAACGGGAAACTAATACTTTAGGATGAAGTCGGTTGTTTCTGATAGCATTTTTAACATAGGTGTATGTACCTAATGCCAATTTGAGTTTACGTAGAGAGTTTTTTTAAAAGTTTATTTGTTTTTCATTTACAAATATAGGGGGATTATATACTTTTACGAAAGATAATAATAAATGTATTCAAATGTAAAGTGAATAACACTTATAACATTTTTGCCTATTTTTATAGATTTTTTAAAGCTTTGTATTTGTTTTTTTTAATGTCGCTGTCATAAATATTGGTGGATTACTAATGAATTATTTATTAAACTAGATAATCTAATTTTCAATGTTAAGAAATCACTGATATAGAATTATTGTTGAGTCTCCATAGAGCGAATTAGTTTGGCTCTCGGGCTATATACGTGAGTATCCAGCAAGCATTGTGCCCGTGATAATATTCATTTATCTAGGTATATCACGGGCTACCTAATCTTATAAGTATGAAAAAATTACAACAAAATTTCAGATGGTCTATTGGACTTGCCTATTGAAAAGTTTAAGATGCACATAAAAAATGGCCTCGTTAAAAAAGGATATTATACTGTAAACGACTACTTAAAGGACAAAACGGCTTGGTCATATTTTTTTTTTATTGTATTGTGTTACATTCTAGTATTTCGCATTTGTTTTTTTTAAAATTCGGCATTTAACACGGGTAGCTTAAGTATGTCATGCTCTCGTTAAACATTCCTGCGGTGGTGTCGTGTGAGTCGGGTCGTTACGTTCCCTAAAATATGGTTGAGCGAAGCGATGGCTGGTTCAAGCGTCATGCTCGTGAACGGGTGCTGCCAGTGGGGTGGGTCTGCTCATGTCTACTCGTGTTAAAGGTGTTCGGGATATGGTTTATAATAGTATTATATAGATTTATGAGCGAGCTGGTGTGTCTCATGGTAATTTTGGTACCCGTGTCTTACAGTTACGGCAATTTTTCTAATAATTGTATTATTTATTCAAAAATTCCTTTTATTTGTTAATACTTATAGATTTGAATATGCGGCGCAGCTTGCAGTTTCCTTTTTATTAATCCTATAATATAATATGAATAAGATTAAGATTAGTGTGTTCATCAAACTATTTGATTCCTTGTTTGGTTGAAAATTGTTTACTGCTTTAGGTAGGTAATAAGCAAAATTGTACTTAATTTTAGCGGTATTCTGTTTGTGATGGAAAGTAACCTTACTATTATGTGAAGGTCATTTTTCAAATTTGACGACTCTGTATAAGTTAAAACAGGGAGAAAAAAATAGCCCTTGGCGAGTTTCTTGCCGGTTCTTCTCGCTACAAGGTCTCCTGCCGTAGGATTTGCGAACCGATGGCGTAGCTTCATTGACGTTCATAAGTGTTGTTAAACAAACCTAAATTGAATAAACGATTTTGAATTACTGAATTATTATTGAATGATAGTTACTGGGTTAAGTGAGGTGATGTTTGCTAAACATGCCGATTAAGTACGGAATAGTACTTTTTGATTTGCGTTGGTATTTAGGGGAGACCTTAAATTAGCAGTGGACATTTTACTTAAATAAATAAATATTTTCTTACAATCACACCAACTATCTAAGCCCGTAGTAAATTTCTTAAGAAACTGTGTCTTTTTTTTTTATCCACAACGGGGTAGCACTTAGTCTTCATCACACCTGATTTTAAGTGGTGATAAGGCTGAAGATGGAAGCGCACTACTCCCGGAATCCTCAATCACTGAGGAACTGGCTATCTTATCTCTAACTGCCGGAACACAATAATGCTGAAAACATCATTGTTATGGCGTCAGACTTAGATAAGATGGTGGTAGCTAGCCAGGCGGACTAAGAACAAGTCCTACCACCAACCAAACCGAATACAATATGTACCCCCACAGGGAATCGAACCCGCGACCTCTTGGTCTGAAATCGGTGGTCTGAACCACTAGACCACAGAGGCGGTAAAAGTCAGAGGCGGTGTCTACGTGAACTTGATAACGGATAAATATATAATTATATACTTTTTGTTTGTAAATACATACTTAATATACATAGAAAACACCCAGACCAAGACAAATAGACATGTTCATTGTTCATGCACACAAATATTTGTCTTGTTCGGGAATCGAACCCGAGACCTCTGGCGCAGAAGGCAGGTAGTTTACCCCTGCGCCAAATCGGTCGTCATAATAATATGAAGTCTGATTTAATTGGTTCGGCACTAAATGGGTTAAGGGTCGACCTACAAACTGCAGTAGATATGAGAGATGTTTGAGGGACAGAAAAAAAGAAAAAAAAATAGTTCTAGTCTAAATAGTAGCCTGGCAACGTAGGGCGTGCGTGTTTTTGACCTATAGTGCCACAAGCTGTTCTGTTATGGTGATAATCTTCGGAACTAAGTAAAACAGTTTTCATACGAAAGTCCATTTAGACAGCTAATTTCTTATTGCAAGTGGCTCCTCTGTCACGGGTGTCACCGGAACAGACAGGAGTGTGGGACTATAAATTCTAGTCTTTTAGATTACTTTTGATCATTTCTTTATTAGCGAGCGCCATCTGTCGCCACTTTAAATCAACTTTTTTTCTTTATAGCTGTCAGAAAAATCCCCCATTATACAGACAGGTGATGTGTTTAATACTTACAGGGAACTTAGCGGAGTGTGTGTGCAGGGCCGAGGAGTTGGGCGCCGGTGCGCCGGGCAGCGCCGCCTCCGGCGCCGGCGGCATCCTGTACGGCGGTAGCGACTCGACCGTGCCTGAACAACAGGAGAACAATCAATTTTATTAAATGTGTTATCATCACTATTATACTATGAACTAACAACAACGACAGGTAAGTATTACCACATACACCCAGACCCGAGGAAATATTGAAAAGTTCGTTTTCAATTTTTTACCCGACCGGGAATTGAACCCGGAACCTCTGGAGGTAGCGGCACCTTGAAAGCCCGTGCGTACACCACTTGGCCACGGAGGTCGTCAAACCTATCAAACGTCTCGTCAGTGTAAGTTTTAAGCCCCCAGTACAGGATGGCCGATCATGGTCGGCGACCATGACCAATACATCGTACATTAACACTTTTGAAAGAACCTTTTTAAACTTGTTCGTTTAAAAGTGTCAATGTACGATGTATTGGTCATGGTCGCCGACCATGGTCGGCCAACCTGTACTGGGGGCTTTAGACATTCGCCCGGACAACTACAGTCTCTTAAAGCTAGCATTCTAGTTTTCCTGGAATCCTACAAGCAAAAAGACTTTGCTATTGTAAAATATTCTGCCTTTTTAGTTTTACGAAGCACATTTTAAAAATCCTACTCCAATGATTTCTCTTTGCCAATATAACGAGTCTTCTCGTCTAGTTTCCAATCCAATCAGACCAAGAACTATCAGGAACAAATTGTGAGTGGAAAACTCACTTAACTCCATTTTCCCCCGTTTTCCCACTATAAGACAGTGCACAATAATACCGACAGCAAATTAAGTAGCTATTTCTCATGTCGAGCTGGTGGTGTTGGTCATAGAAGACAGCGGAAACAGCGAATTATTATCAACATAAGAAAGCGGGGTTTTGATTATAACATTGACCTTAAAATTAACGGCTTCAAGTGGTTCATGCTTCCATAATTTGCAACTATTTGATTATCTTCTTACTACTATTTCTTTACAGAAACAACACTATTTGGTTATTTTGTTTAAGTTTATTGGCAAGATTATGGCAATATCTTACGCCGGAAATACACATGACTGTAGCTGGCACACTGGCACACAAGCTTCTTGCACGTGCCGTCTACTTTCATGCGTATACCCTAACAGGCTTGCCAGAGCAAGCGAGTATATTGAACAACATTTGATTTTTTTACATTTACTGGCATGCAATGTGAGGGAGAGGACGTAGGGGGCTTCAAAATCGGTACGTGTGAACTGTCCCGTTTTACAGGCATATGTATCTCCGTCTATAGATTAAGAAGCTAATCTGGCAGGTGTTTAGTAGAATCTGTCTGCATTTTAACTGACAGACGACGAAAATATGCATGTAGCAATGTGCAACGGCATAGGTACTACTTATAGGATATTATACCACGATAATACTACTTCATGCTTGATAACGTTTAAATGCGTCTTTTAGTCCGCATTGGCCCCGCGATGATGGGCCACCTCGAGGATTTCATCACGGTTTAATAAAAAAAAAATAGTCCCCTAAGTTACCAATAAAACGATATAAATTTGTCGTTTTAGTGACATTTAATTGACGGAATAAAAAGGAATGTATTCTAGGGATCTGTATATAAGGATCTGGGGCCGTACCAGCTAACGCTCCGAACTTCGAAAGTCTGTCGGGCTTCAAATTAATACAGATAACTCGAGCCCCAATCAGGCCAAAATGGCGAACCCCCCTTTTTTTTTTTTATAGTGATGGCAAATATTGTCTTTGCGTATTCCACACGGCATGTTGGACTCGGTCAGACTCAGGGCCTGTCCCTCGCCGCGCCCAGCCCTCCCACCAAGCCTAATAGACTTCGCGTCAGGGCTGGGCGGTTCTAACCCCTGCTCCGGCGATTCATGATGTCACAAGAACATTTATATCTTCTAAATAATTTGGGCAAATTAGTAGGTACAATACGAAATTCCGTACATCGATTTATCTGTTTTAAGTTGAAGCCCAGCAGATTTGCCAATGTTCGGAAAGTTATCCTGTAGGGGCCCTGGATAAGTAATAAATTCTTCAGCAAACTGATGGCTTTGGTGTTTATTATTTTTTGTTGCATGGACATGATTAGGTGATTTACCCAATAATAGGTAGCCGAAAAAAGGTTTAAGACGAAATAGACTAATGCTGATTGAGACTATTCAAATGTTATATGAATAAAAGTGCGGTGTGATTAAGACCAAGTCTTCTTCTTCTTCTTTGTGTCAATGGCAAGCGTAAATCAGATGAAGTTGGCCCAGAACTGTGCCACTCTTACGGCGTTATCCGTAGCCAACATGAGGTCCTCTCGCGTGCAGGAGTATGTGCATGCAGAGCAATCAGTCAGGTGGGCCATGGTCTGTGGGGTGAAACCACACCTGCACGCTAGGTCTGTGTTACTGCAAGAGAAGCCCCACCTGAAACAGTTGTCGTTACTTCGACCAACTTGGGTACGGAGTCTATTTAAAGATCTCCATACTGATCTGGGAAGTTCAAGGCCAGGAGGGAGCTTCTCCTGGATGGGCACATATGGGTGTGGAAGGGTGGCAGAGCTTTCCCACAGTTCAACTTTGGCTAAAGAGGCCTCCGTGGTTGCAGGCTTGACGCACTTATAAAAACTTTTCTCTCTCTTTAGTCTTTGAGGCACTGGTACGTAGTTGTGCATTGGGTGACGTGGATCAGAGTCAACTTTGGCTCTTTCTGTGCAACTCGCTACGGTTCTGCGAACATCTGGCGGCGCGATTCCAGCTAGTGGGTATAGCATTTGTACCGGTATATGATAATTATGTCCAATTTTAAACAAAATATTTTAATAATTTTTATCCTACGATAAAAATCGCTTGTGACTTGGACCTACCGTAGCAAGTACAAGAGGCATCCGCTCATTTCCTGTGGCATTGCACTCGCGATGTGTTATCGCATAATTCGTGTACTTGCTATAGTATAGCAAATTACAGTCATACGTAAGGAAAATGGAGAATGGTCGTAGCAATTATCAATATTGATGACATTATAATAGCGTGATTTTTTAAGAATGTTCCCGTTAGATGGTCAGAGTTTTTGTTATTCGAAGCTAGAGATTTCGGATATTAACTAAATAAAAAATACTGTAATTTACTGTTGTTATTATATCATACTAGCGCTCCATTCGCGACTTCGTCTGCGTGAACCCCTTTTTATCCCTAGAGGGGAAATTTCCAAAAATCCTCTCTTAGTTCTCCTCTACATTCCCCAAGGAACATACATCCCGAATTTCAGCTTCTTGCGCCAAGTAGTAAGGCTGTGCGCTGTCTGTCAGTCAGCCAGTTTTAGCCAACGCAAGAGTTTTATATAATTACTAGCGGCCCGCCCCGGCTTCGCACGGGTGGACATTTATTTTTTAGACATTTTGGGTTAAATCAGTAAAAGTCAAAACATTCAATGTCGGTAGCGTCCACTGCGTGCGTATGGCTGCTCTTTATTTCGCGGGTAGACGTACTATTTCGTATTCAAGATTGTTTCAATACCTGTAGGTTACTCTTAGAATTGATGAAATCAGACATTCCATTCCAAAGATAATAAAATTATTATTTGCAATTTGTGTCAGAAAGTAATTTTGTAGAGAGTTAATTTTTACATAATAATATAAGTACTTAAATATTATGTTACCTATTTATTATTTGTTACTCATAAAATGACTCTCATAAGTACTAATGACGAAGTTACAATGTCCAATAACTTGATCAAAGATAATAAATTAAAGCGATTCCCAAATGGACTTCTGATTTTCAACAGTACCTGCACTCAATTGGTATTATTAGCTTTTTGTGGTTTTGTAATTATGTCATTTGGTGAGACGTGTGAGATGAGAAGGAAACGAAATAATTTTAAATTTGCAACTTCCGCTATCGTAAAAAAAGTTTTACCGTTATTTTACACTTAACTTATTTATTTAAATTAACATCACGCTACCGTTTTAAGTAGGTAGGTACAAGCATTCGAAAATCCCGCTTATATCTTACAATGTCAAAACATTGTTTTTTTTTTATATGGAAAGTGTAAACGAATGTGAATCGTAATATTTCCATAGGAAATCATAAGAACTGTGTCATTAAATAAATAAAAATTATGAATTCTTAGAGTGATTGATAAACTCAAAACATATGTTTCAACCATAAACTTATTTATACCTAGAGTATAATAAGTTTATGGTTTCAACATAGAGCATATTAAAATAGCTCTATGTAATAGCGAAGGGATGGAAGAAAAGATCAGGAACTAAAGGTATTGTATGTAATTAGTGTTGTTATTATTATTGTTGTTATTCGTAGTATAGATATGTTGATTAATATTTAGGATTGTTGCCAATTTGACTCTCCATCTTAAAAATATTCAACACTGCCTGTACGTACTACTGGTACCTAAGAACCATTACTAGTTGGTGTGAAGGAGAGCCATTAAAGAACAGTAGAGTGTCGAGCCCGCATAACCGAGTCATAACATGCGGTTTGATGGCCGTTACCAAAGCTTTACGATTCAGCTTTATAGGAGATTCTGAAACTACGCAACGGCACGGAGACACTCAGATTTTATCATGGTTATTTAACCATTTCAATGGATAACCATTGTGGAAGAGAGACTTGAACATAGACAAGACACCTCTAAGTTCAAAGTTCGTCAAGAACATTTTTGTCATTCCGTTCCGTGGCCCTCGCAAAGGTGCCAAAACGTCGGGAAATTCAATAAATCTTACAACGAGCACAGAATTTAAATGTGATAGTGAAGTGTTTTATCCGTTTAAGTATTTTTTATTCAAGATTATCATTTTAGGATGTTAGCAAAAAAGACTTTTGTTTTGTGGCACCTTTTTAAACTAATTTTGACCTAGGCATACGCTTACCCATTGAGCGTATAGTTGTATCAATAATAATTGGTGTCGTTATACGGGTTCGATCCAGGAGGGCCAAGGTAAAAATTAACAAAAAAATGGATTCATTTAATAATTATAGAAATCGCAATAGTACATTACAGCCGAGTACGGGAAGCTAGCAATGCAAATAGCTTCCAGAACAAGGCTTAATTGTATGAAACTTTTCTCACTAAATGCGAGGACATACAATTTTTTGTTAACATGGAATGTTAACATTTCAGTGCCCGTAGTGTAAGTTTTTATGTCAAAAAACGTAAACTATTTCGATTCCGTATTTATGTCAATTTGTATGAAAACTGTATTAGCGAGTAGCGCGCTTATAAGCATAAGTGAGAAAAATATATTTTGTATCTACTTTAAAACAAACGTTTTGTTGTTTTTATATTTCAATCTGCGTAGCTGAATATTGGCCCGACACCGTACGTACGGGTTTGCCAACGACTCGACGAGAACAAGTACAGATTTAAAATCGTTTAAATTAAATAACAGAATTACTTTCAAACCCTTTGCCGGTAAAAGAAAGGAAAAGCACTTAAGTATCTGTTTTTATGGTGCACTGGGTGCCTACCATCAACTTTAAGACAGCGATTCAAAAATAGCGCGATGCAGAATAGGTTCCTAAAATGAATTGCTTTCTTTCGTACTCTGACCTTCTAAAAACTGGATCGCAAATGAATTGATAAATGTGAATGACCGAACGATTTGTGTCCTTCTTTCTTCTACCCGTCTCTTTCACTCGATTCTGTCATGCCCGGAGAGTGAAAGGGACGGATATAACCTGCAAGAGTCATGTTAACTTGGCCGAGTTATAAGTCAAATAAGAGTTGATGACAGCTCAGCGGCTGTGAAATGTCATTGAATGATCACTGAATCGCTGTCATTGATATTAAGCTGTCGTGGTACGAATAAGCGAAGCAGATCAGTTTAGGTCCTAAACAAAACCGCAATAAGAGTTGATGGTAGGCACCCAGCACGTTCACAACATTCAAAGTTCAGTTTCGAAGAATTGACGTCCACTCACAAAAGCTTGCAACTAATTTGCATATAATGCGACATGAGTCAATCATATACTGACAATATAGCTCGCAGTTTAGAACACAAGTGATCTCATGTAGTACATAATTTACATGTATTTTTTATACCAAACATGGTATGAACGATATCTTTATATGTATCTAGAGGACATTTACAACTGTACCTAATATCGTAAGTAGTTTAAATAACTTTACAAGATTATCTCAGATGTTCGTCTATCCGTCCTCATAGCTAAGCCAATTTTTGTCCACTGCTGGGACAAAGTTTTATCTGGCATACGCTTAAGAGTCAATATTTTCATAATTTGAGAATAGAAGCATTCTTCAAGGATTGACGGAAAAAAGTAATATCCGGTTATAGGTATAGCCACAAGCAATAATATTATGAACATAATAGAAGTTTGAAACGTTCCGAAACAAAACTATCTGTGTGCCACAAACGTCTTTCAATATTGTAATATGACATAGTCCTATGTTGTTTGCTCGTGACTGTATACATCATGAAGCTCGACTTAATACTCTGAGGTAACTGGAGTTCTCACCCTGAATAAAAAAGTGTACCCAGCAAATTTGACATTTATGTATGTAGTGGCTGTCAGTTGTCTCATATGACCATACGTATTTTTTTAAAGTGTAGGTGAGACGGAAGACAGCCACTGTGTAATTTTTGGTGACAAAAAAGTGTTAGTACTGTTACTTCAGTATTAAGTCGAGCTTCATGGTATACATGATGGTGAAAACAAATAAAGTTGTGATGTGTGAATTGAGTTTATTTTTATAAGAAGGCTTTACCGAACTAACATTGCTACTGCTGATACTCAAATTATAAAACAAAGCTCCCTTAAGATTATTCGAAAAAACTAAATCTATCTAAAGATGGGAAATCAAAAGCACTACTAGCCTCTGTTATGTCGACAACCGATAAAAATCTTCAATAAAATATCCCAGTAATTAGAACTGTCTCATTGATTACACAACACCGGAACCATCAGCAGATTCAAAACTTTATCACCGGCAATCGATTATGAAACGAAAAGGGAAACCGATTAATTTATCATTCGGAATTATGATATATCGGATAAAATTATAGAGCCATTACACAAGTCTTAGTTGCACAAGAAAAGTCTAAGAACAATGGAAAATAGATGTTGGGAACGGTTTTTATTGAGAACGAAGCAGCTGAGCCGATTGAGGAGATTAAAGAGTAGTTGATGACTAAGATAGCTTTGAGGAAAAGCTTTTTTAGTCTGCTGTGTTAAGGAACTGGTAAGGATTGTGGACATAATGTGTCTTATCTATGAGGCTTAAAAATGGATTTATGTTAAAGAGACAATAATGTATTCAGATAATGGGATCAGAAGAATTCTGAAGTTTCGATCATTGTCAAGATACGTAAAAGAAAATCTCCAACGTAAAAATGTCAGATACACAAAAAAATATCAGAGATCTAAGTGTTTTACTGGTTCGGTTGGAAATAGGATTCAGAGAATCCGAAAGTCCTCAAGGGGGTGACTTCCTTGTTTATTCATCTATCTGTTTGTTAGTTAGGTCATGACTCATGACTTATTTTCTCAGAATTTAGTGGAAGAATCATGTGAAGATTTAATAATACCCAAAGAGTTGGAAATGCCAAGTCAAGCAAAAGATAAAGAAGCTGAAAAATTCAAGACATCCACTGCATAATCAAAGTTAAGAATCCCAGAATTGTTTTTCATAGTTAAATAGCCAAAAAACTGACGGAACTATAAGTGCACATATCAGACTACCACAAGGCGGAGTTTTTTGCCCATTAACCTTTCCAGGAGGTGAAGGTGAAGGACTCAAATTGTTCCCTTCATGCTTCGCAGGGTTCCCACTTAAAGCGGAGGTTCCGTGATGAATGTGGGAACCCAACCAACCTTTGATAATGAAGAACAATGCGTGTTATCACAAGGACAATCCAAGGTTAAGGTTAATTGTATTTAGGAGGCGATAAGCAACGACTTATTTATATTAAAAAAAAAGCAAAAAAGGTATCGATCCACAACACAATCAAACTTACCTACAAAAATACTATGTAGGGATCTGAATATACAGTGCCAGTGTGCACTTGTCTTTATATTTATATTATTTTATAATATAGTATTTTCGTATTTTTTATATTATAGTAAGTATTTACTTTATATTATATTATAGTATTTTCGGGAATTAATGATATTTTTAGGTTACTATTTATTAATGTAACAGCCGTAACAGCGATAATAACAGTACCATTTCAGATAGTGTGTCTGAAATAAAGGTAAATTTAGAATTTCTTCAAACTTTAAACGGAGAAGCAATATTTGACCCAGAGCTAATATTTGATATTCAACATAACTACATATTTAAGTCAAAAGTTACACAAGGAACTAGCAACTTCCAGGGAGCTTAAAGTTTACTAGAAGTTAATTGCCATTTTAATTTCTACCTTATCACCATGCAATTAAGTCTAATTTTTATTGTTGTATTACAAGGGGATGTGGGCGGAGCGACAGGTGCTTCTGACCTGCTGCTTTTTTAATAACGGCATCTGCTTCAAGTTTGAGGGGAGTTTAACATGATGTGCAAGTAGTTGGAATATGTGGAAAGGTCAACGTTGTGGTGTTTTTGTTGTCAAACTAGATATTTCTAATATTATTGATGCAAAAGTGAATGTGACTACTTATGAAGTTAAGTTGCAATAAATTCTGAAAAGGTTATTATCGAATATTATATCAAAGTGAAGGTAGCTTATAGGGAAAAATTGTGATAGTAAAAAACCATCACCACCAACCCCAAAAGTAGCAAAAACAAAAAGGGTAGGTATTTGTATGACGAATTGGAACAAAGTACAAACAGAAGAAGTCACAGGCGGTCGTAAGTATGCCTGTGACCTAAACTGGCGTAAGAAGTATTGGGAAATTAAGCTAGAAATATTAATATTGTGTAAGTCCTAAAGCATCGGTATTTCCTTTTGTTAAATCAAAACTACAATAAAAGGCAGAATGACTATTGGAAATGTGGATCAATGAGTTTAATGTGATTTTAAATATCGTTGAATTTATTGCAAGGTAACTTCTACAATGTATATTATTATCCACTAAGAGTAACCATAATTAGAGAATCTTGCTAAACCAAAACTTAATAACAAAGCTTTAAGATCTCAAGATTGCCTACAATTAAGTTTCTAAATTGACAATTAAAGGAAGTAATTTTTCAATCAGCCTTGTGCTAATGACCGGTGACACGAAACACTTGCTCACAACCTGTAGATTGACACGGTTCTATTGTAGTTTTTTTTTTTTTTTTTTTATATATTAAAAAGGGGCAAACGAGCAGACGAGCCACGTGATGGGAAGTAGTCATCGTCGCCCATGGACATCTACAACACCAGAAGGGTTGCATATGCGTTGCCAGCCTTTGTGTTTAAGGGTCCTATTTACACGCTTTTTGAAGAACTCCATGTCATAGCACAAAGGGAACACCTCTGGAGGAAGCTCATTCCACATCTTACAAGTTCGAGGTAGGAACGAACGTGATGCCCGAACAGTTGTTGATTTCCAGGTGTCAAGAATGTGGGGGTGTTTAGGATGAGTTCTACTCACTTGGCGTGCGGTGCGGTGGCGGAAGTGTGACGGTGGCACCAGTTCAAAAAGCTCCTCAGAACATTCCCCATTGTATAGACGGTAGAACACACACAGAGAGCTTATATCTCTGCGGTGACTCTTTCTTAGTTTGACACACATCAGCCGATTGTATGAATTGTATGAAGCAATGGGGTGTATCGGGGACGTCAAGGTCTTTGTCACAGTGATTTCCGTGACATTATGATACCTACTTTGCACACGAATATAGCCTTTAAGTCGACGACATAACTATGGTTTTTGAAGTTACATGAAGGGTGTAGATTTGAACACAGCTTATGAGTAACTAATACATAGTAAAAAACTGCACGACCTGATTAAAAAAAAACCTAAAGTGAGCTTAATAATAAATTCAGTTCTGATATAAGTGCTTACTTTTAAATATGATTATGCATTGATGTAAATGTTTAATAACTTGAATTTAGTTGAACTGAATATGCTAATACTTACAACTATAAACTAGGATGATCTAGATTAGTTTATTAGTTAGAATTTGCAAAATAGACTATTAAAGTTTGACGACTGATTTGGCGCAGCGGTAGGATATCTGCGTTCTGCGCCAGAAGTCTCGGGTTCGATTCCCGAACAAGACAAATATTTGTGTGCATGAACATCTATTTTTCTTGGTCTGGGTATTTTCTATGTATACATATTAAGTATGTATTTACAAAAAAGTTTATACCTAAGTAGCTATATATTTATCCGTTATACATATAGTTTGCATAACACAGTTTCTTCATGAAAACTACCTACTTATGAGCTAGATATTTGGTGTGATTGTAAGAAATTAATTATTATTACCTACCTATTTATTATTATTTACTTATTAAAGGTTGCTTTAATTTCTTGCAACATTTCTGTGCTAATTCAACGAATAATAATATGAACCTTTACCTATTTCCAATAAAGTTGAAACTATAACCAATTTGTATACATAACTTTACTATAATACCTACCATTATAAGAATAACCAACTACTGTATTTGTTTCTAATTGATTATCTCCATAATTGATTTTGTTGATGCAATACTAGGTGAGGTCTTTGTTACTACTATTCGAATTGCTAATCATAGTTTTAAACTGTCTCAATCTTCTCAATATTCGGCCTATTTATGTATAGGGAATCAAAAGATTCAGATAATGAATGCGAAAATAAAAGGTAAAATCGACATTTAAATGACTTTGATGCAGCTCTGATGGACGTTTTATATCTTAAAAACATGCACATAAATATTTGAAACTTATATAGGCTTTTAATGGGTTGCTGTGCTTTTACTTACTCAGGTCGTTAAATTTTAACGACGTTAGTAAGTAAAAGCAAAACAATATTTTCTTTCCACACTTATAAACTTATCCATTACTTGCGAAACCAGTTTAATGTATAAATGTTTTTACATAAACCAGACTACGCTATAAACCAAAATTGCAACTCACAGCATACCAGTAGTGCGTGTTTCGACTTATAAGGGATCTCCTAGGAGTCTTGCTACGACAGTTTCATAACTGTACGTTTTCCTTATCGATTAACTATCTATTTAAAATGTAACATCGAAACAAGGTCTATAAAATCATGTAAGATTAAAGCTAGTCTAAAAATAGATACAGAATAGAGCAAGGACAGACATACCGGCTTGTCGGCACTGCACAATGAACCACTTGATGAAATAACCGTTATGGACACAATAACCAAGTCATCGGCATCCCAAGATACACGAGCTTTCAACTTTCGCCCATTCACACGACACAAGTATTAAGACATCAAAATTAATCGCGCGGTTCCAGAAACTGAATCCAGAACGCACCGAAAACACAAAACCGAGAAATCGTCAACAAAAACTTTATCACGAACTTATTGGGCACGCTCAAAAATGGTATGAATTCGGAATTTGAAAACTGATCAAGACATTCACCTCTGTTCGGAGCGGCGCGCGCACTGGCGTCGGCGCGCGGTGCAGAACCCGTTCCGTAGAAAAAAACATCTCTTCCCGCGTCCACGGGCGACGGGCCGACCCTTTGCATATTTCCCTGGTCGCTATTTATCATTGCACCAGCATTATCCACGGGGAGCGGCACGGAATTTTCTTGTAGCTTCTCGGGGACTAGTTGAGTGTCGTTAAGTTGATTGTCCGGTCTCGCGGCCTTCGGGCTTGCGGCCATGTTTGCATTAGTCAGGCCTTGCAATGCCTCCTTGCGATTTTGCGCGACCAGTGGCATCTGATTTCTGGTTACTACGACAGGTATTCTGCCGTAAGCAGCGCTGCTGTATTTTTGTGTGCAGTCGATCACTCGAGGCTCTGGTGCTGGTGGTGTGTTATTGGCGAAAGCGCTTACTTTCAATATTTCGTTCGCTTGCTGTAAAAGTCTCCTTTGTATGTGTTCAATTTCACCTTTGGAAGCTTTCGAGTTCTCGGATAGTTCAGCTATGAGACGATTGACGTTGAAGTTAGCCATGTTGGGTTCTTGGTCGTTCTGTGATGTAGACGCTTGGGTCTCTTCAATTACGGGGGCGTGTTGGTTCGTATTTTTTTCAAGCCCAACTTTTTTCGCCTTGACCTTCATGTCGATTTTGTTGGGAGAGGTCACGACTGTTTTTGGAATGTGTTCTTCGACATCTGTGGATGTAATTGAGTTTTCCTTTCCTTTGCCTCGCTTCACCCTCCTCACAGTCCTACTTGCCATTACATTGTTACAGCGCACTTAAAGTTGATTGGGTTTATGTTTAAGTACTATCAAAGTTCCCACTCTATTTATTGTAATTCAAGCTGACTGGAAGGGATTAAGTGCTGAAAACATCAAATTAAGCTGGTTTATAGAGGCTCAAAAGTTTTACAATTTGCAGTAATACAAAGTGATTTAAATTTATGTTAAGTTGTACAAAGTTCTTGGAAGTTTGCGAAGCTGTTTTGCGTAGGGCGTCTATAAAATCCGCCGAATATAGTAGTACAGGTTTGGTTCATGTTTCAGAGAGAACAATGTAGGTTGACATACTTTCCCTCTTGTCTAATATTTCATAAGGCTTTGTTATAGTTTATTCAATCCGTATATTAGTTCTCACAAGTGTTGATATGTTACGTCCACACTTAGTGTCGTCACCTATTGTGAAGACTTCATTTGAAGGAAGATTGACAACTTGTTTGATACCAACCTAAATGTTTTATGCAACATCGTTGGAACTCAAACCCATAACATGACATTGACATCACTCTTGCTTAAAATTTGGTTATAAAGTGAGAAAGATTTAATTAAACTAAAATGTCGTTAATGACTTTTAAAATTGGCATGGTCATTAACATAACACTGTAAATTGACTAAAAGCGGAATTTTTACCGTGTTTTGATTTGGTGTCGGTCGACTTCCCGATTAACGAGTTACTCCGTGATCATGTAACTGTGCCGAAAAATTACTTTTCGAAAATACCTCTAAAAAATACGAAAATTGAAGATTATTCTCAAATAGGGTTAGATACTTTATACTATTGTAAATTGGTTTAATTAGTGGACACCAATAATATTTAGGATCGTATAGAAGCATTTTTTTTAAATCGCTGTAGTTTTTTACGATTGAGTGATTTTGTGTTTTTTTTGCCTAATCTGCAAAATCGGTCTCGCTCCCGCGCGCGTCGTTTTCTCATTGCTATTCGCTTCAGCACAATTTTTCCGAGTATCGCCTTAAGATGTTTTTTTTTATGAAATGCCTATTTCGTTGAAAATCCTTCATAAGTTGTTGTTTCTTCAGGAGTTTTAGAAGTGATATTAAATATTAACTCCTTAGAACCGTTGTAACAAACAGTTTTACATAAAAAAACATAATATCTCTTTATAAACCCAACGTACACTTAATGAAATGAGGTATACATACATACATACATACATTACATAGGTGCATTTTCGTCATCAGTCAGCGTTGTGTGTGACACACATGTCATTCCTTATTTAGCGCTACACTAATTGTGGTACAAATGGCAGCATATCAACCTTAACATTTCTTCTATAAAAACTGCCGTTATTACATAATTATGCGATTAAGGTAGGTCAAGTAAGATACGATATTATGGATTAAGTAATATAATATTTTTTGAGGATAATAACATTTTGGAATTCCTATTAGGGAATATAAAACAATAATCAAAAGGCCGTTGCCAATTTATCTGTTATGTTATTAAAATGAAATTAACCTTTTACACGCAATGAAAATTGTTTTATTGCAAAACTTTCAGCTATCCTCGACATCGTCTGCAAGTGTGGTTTTTGTACGCGTTAGAGAGGACACATTGTATTTTCCCAGAGAAAATGAGGGATTTTACCCCATAAAATCTATTTCAAAGATACTACCGCTGGGTAGTAATTTTTACAATATTTCTGTAAAATCTTTTCAGCCTCTTGTTTGTCTAACTCGAATATTTATCGCCATCGCTTTCAGTTTAAGCGATGTTGTACATCCATTACTGGGATAAAACAAATATTTTTTTCACCTGCCATCAACAACAAGTAATGGCTGTCCAACTGAAAGTGATAGCAATAGGTGTCTTGAGTTGAGTTAGACAATTAGCCCCCTGAAAAACTATCGTCTTGGTAATCGAATAGTTAACTAAACCGTTTTTCAAAACCTGTCAAAGTGCTGCTGTCAGCCCCCCTAGCATGACCAACAAAATGGGATATGATATGATAAGTTATCCGGTTTACCTGTGAAAAGACTATGGGCGTTTGAATGTCGATAAATCGCTTTATCATTCGATACATATCGCGTTTTGGGTGGTCATGCTAGGCTTACTGCTATGTATTGAATTTCAGTTCGTTATACGACCGAAAGAGGCGCTGTTCAGGTTTTCATACTAAATAACACGATCACAATAACGGTTATAACGACAGCTACTTACTGCTACCACAGGGTAAAAAAAAAATCTACGTATCTGCTGCTGAAAGCCTTGGTAGCATTTTTACCGGATGACATAGTTTTTTTACCTTACGCTCCTCCTCAAATCTTACCCTTGTTTTTCCACCCCATTCCACAGATTTCCTCTCCTATTCTTTCTCTATGCATGCTGTTCGACTATGGAATGCTCTTCCAGAAGGTATCAGGAAGGCCCCATCTCTTAAATCTTTTAGTGATCAAGTCCGAACGCATTTCCTATCTTATTCTTAATACCTATCTTATTTCCTCTCTTACTCATATTATCATTAAATTTTCTCTACTTTATTCCTATTTCTTTTTAATTATATCTATATAATATATTATAATGTTCTTCAAATTGCACCCACTCCCCCTTCCCCTTTATGTCCTCAGACGATTATTATTTTTCCACTCAAGGTTGCCTGGAAGAAATTGCTACGTAGCAATAAGGCCGCCTTTTGTGTACTTCTTTTGTAGTGTCTTCTTTTTGTTATGTGTTTTCTTTTTGCAATAAAGTGTTTTATTATTATTATTATTATTATTATTATTTTCTATACTTACCTACGAAAGTCTTTCGTGTTTATGGTGCAGTGGTTTTGGGTAAAAACAAACAGACCTAGGTTCTTAAATAATGTTTTGGTACTTTACTGTATAAAAAAACAACAGGTATAGCTATCACGTTTTCTAGTAAAACTTTTTAAATTGTTTTCCTGTTTAGTACTACTTAAGTGCGTGAAATTTATTCTAGTATTCATTTGTTTAAGGATTTATTAAACGTTTATCAAACAAAAACAAAAAACTATGATTGCGTACCTATTTTAACAACTGGCAACCAAAACTACTTATACGAAACATACTTATATGAGTTACAAAGTCACCGTTCCGCTCTGACTGTTTGATGTAATTCATAATGTATTAAGTAAATTATGAAAATATTTGCATTAAAAACAAGTAATGAGGCTGGTTGTGTTAAATTTTTGTGTAAATTTGAGTGCGGTTGCTCGTAGCAACTTCAGTAAGGTATAAAAAACAAACAAAGATTTTAGTCATCTAATTAAGCTCATACTAGTGATTTATGCTCTACTAGGCTTCTTAATAATTTATTCTGAAATGATGACGGCTTACAGAAACTGTTTATTAATTTTTAAATATTATGTGGCTATATAATACCTACATGGTGTTAGGGGCACCGTTGCAAAAACTGTAACCATGGCTTCAGGCCTTCATGCTGAACAACGCACAGCAAGATTTTTTGTCGGAAATGAAAAAAATATTTCGACTCTCCATACAAAATGTCCCGACAAGTTGCTAAATTTATATGAAAAGTCCTTTTTTTTTTCATTTCCGATAAAAAATTCTTCTTCTTGTTCGTTGTTCTGCATGATGGTCTGAAGCCATGGTTAAAGTTTTTGCAAGGGTGCCCCTAACATCCTGTAAGGAAATATAAAATTGAATCACAAAAAATTTTTGAGTTACACACCTAACATAACAATGTTTAATTGTAGGCTATTAATAGTATCTACATACCTAATAGTAATTTTTATTTGCTAACACACTTTCAGTTTTTTGGATTTAGAGTTGGGGCTTTAAGCTTTTGGGTTAAAAATTGATCTATTAAATACAAAACTTACCTACATAATTTTACGTATCTTCAATCTATTGCTTATCAATGATAATTTTCAGCTAACTGATAAGTTAAATTCTGAAAAATTCTCGGGTTTCAGGGCAAGTTCATATATTACGTTAATCATAATTGAATGTTAAAACATTTTTGTAAACTCAATTTTTTTTTAAATTTAGGGGATTTTAAAAAAATAAAAAAGTTAAGTTTAGTTAGTCTATCTCCTTTATTTGTGTTTGTTTTTTTATAGCTACGGCGAACATATCTGCTGGTAGAGAATGCTTTTAGCGTTAAGCCCGCCTTTTGTACTCTACTTGATGTAACTGTACAATAAAGTTTATTAAATAAAATAAATATCTGTTAGGTCTAATAATCATAAATTATATTCAATTTTAATTGACACCTATTTCTTTATTTCAACAGAGGCATTTTTTTGTTTTTGGCCAAGTTTGTAAAAATAATTAATTGGCAATGAAATCATAATTTTCTTTTTTCAGAAAATTTAAAATAACGGTTTGTCGAAAACTTCGATTAGAAAAAGCTAGAGACTCCTTGATTCTTACTTCTTCGACGTTCGCCAATAGGGTATTTTACTGTTGTTGAAATGTAGATATTTAATGATGACGTTAAAAAATATTGCAATTAAGAATACCAAATGTGAAAAAATAATTTGAATCTGTTTTATAATAAAAGAATTATAGTCTGTTTGATTTTGACTATAGATGTCTCTTTCTAAAACGAAATCTTCTATGGCGTGACTATGACGCTACTAACCCACTGACGTCACTAAGATAGCGTCCTGTCCTTGTCTAATTATAAAGTTTGAAGTCCTATATCTTTGAAAATATTCAAGATAATTCAAAATGAAAACTTGTTTTGTGTAGCTAATATTTCGAAAAACATTTTAAAGAAATAAAAAAAATCAGTAAAATACCGTATTATATTTTTTATTCCACCTTACCTTGGCTAACTTTACCAAGTGGCCAGTATGGAGTCTAACAGTAAGGTGAACCGTTCCTGTCTTTGTCTAATTGTCCAATTACTGAATCTGGGGCCATTGTTGGAAACCACCCAACTGTGGTTCCGCCGCAACAATAAAATTCGTAAGGGCGTTGACTTTCTTAGGGAAAATAGATACAGTGCCACAACCTTTTCTGTTCCGGTGACAGCGGCACTACGTACGTTTTTCTTTTTTTTTGTAGCAATTTAACCGACCCTGACTTCTAAGAACTTCAGCCGCCAGCAGCGCTATGGTTGGACATCAACTTGACAGCAAAATGACATTAAAAAAAACACGTTAGTTTCACATTTTGGCCACCGGCACAGCAAAGTTTGTGGCACTGTAATGTATGTCTTTGAAATGTGTGTGTGGACACATAGACGCTAAAAAGTACAGTTTTGCTTACTTTTTTTATGGCCAGTCTTATATCTCTACATCCATAGGTAGGTACTAATATTAAAATGTGAAACTGTGTTTGCGTGTTTGTTCGTCTTTCACGTCGAAACGGAGCAACAAATCGACGTGATTTTTTGTATAGGGATAGTTCGGGAGCTGTGGGTCTACTTTTACTGAAAAATATTATCTTTCTTATCTTTTGGTGGATTTTGATCCGACACTGTTTAGGTTTTTTGTTTGCTATCGACTCAATAAGACGAAGGAGAAGAATTAAATAGACGTTCTAAATGAACCAAGGGTGAAAATCATTTAAAATGACCATTGTGACAAAAATGAAACAAAAATGATAACGTAACAAAAATGAAACCCGTAACAAAAAATAACAAAGCTGAAATATTAGGGTCTTTTCACAAGTCACATAAAACTGGTTTTTTTCCAGGAACAATAAAAAGCATTATTTTTATGACTCTTTTATTAAAAAAACACTTATAATAACAAATAAAATATTTAAAGTTGCATGAACAAAAAGGCTTCATTCATTGGTAGCTGGTTGGTAAAATCAATGTCAATGACACTTAAACTCTGTACAGTCACGATCAATAATATGTAAACAAAAAACATTTATGGGCATTCTGTTCTTTCAGCCTCTGTCTACAAGGACGCTGGCGTTCGGCTGCTGATATCGGCATTCTAAAAAGAAAAATATTGAAAAATTGCATTGTTAATGCAAAAAAGTAAAAAAAATTAATACGAAAAATATTTTTAGTAAAAAACAAAATGGACAAATAACCAAACAGCACAATAACAGCATGGATACTACCTAATTAAACTCTGGAAATACATAAAAACACAGATTAAACACATAACCCTCATTTTGGACTTTACCGTGGTTGGGTAAAAAAAATCAGTCTTGTGAATGCGGCTTTTGTTCATTTTTGTTATGTCATTTTTGTTACGTGAGAAAAAAACATAACAAAAGTGAACAAACTTACTACTTGGAATAGAATCGAAAATATTTTAAGCCAAACGAGAACGTCATGAGTAAAAGCTGTTTGCATTTCAATCAAGTTCGAAAACAAACCGTCTATATGAATCGATTAAATATATAAGTATTTTCTTACCTGCATAGTATGGTAGACAACAAAAATGATGAATCAAAATTGTAATTTTCGCTCGGAGACAGAAAACCACGCGTTCACTCACTTTTTCATTCGATGACAAAATGACCGACACATAATCGCTTCTGGCATCTGATTGGCTCCTTAGAGAGCAAGTGTTGCCCTCTGGTAAACAACAAATAATACTAAATTATATCGTTAGAAAAATGAATAACGAAAATGAACATATTATTGGACATTTATTTGAGGACTAAAATTTATTTATAAAAATAAGAAAATAAAATAGTTTAACCCGATATCAGCAACAAATCATATGTCTTAAACAAAAAATAATCATTTGTTTGAATACTGTTTTTTATAATATTTATTTAGGTGTACTTTGTAACGCTAGTCACGAAGAGGACAAATTATTTTGTATGGAGAGAATCCGGGCTCGGAGCGAATATAGGAGTATATTTGTTAAATACTGATAAGGTACATTGAAATTTATATATATTTATACAAGTAATGTTTCATTCTACTAACGTGAGTACTCATTGCTTTATTTAAAAGAATATTTTGTGAAATATCGCGCGTGGACAAATTTTTATGTCAAAATGGTCATTTTAAATGATTTTCACCCAACTACGTTTTTAGTTCAATACATTACTTTGATCAATAACGGGATGGTCCTTATTGCTTTTCATTTGACGATTTGGCGCAGGGGTAGGCTACCTTATGCGCCAGTGGTCTCGGATTCTATTCCCGAACAAGACAAATATTTGTGTGCAGAAACATGTCTATTTGTCTTGGTCTGGGTGTTTACTATATATATATTAAGTAAGTACTTATGTATTTACAAAAAAAAGTGAGTATTTAAGTATATATCTATCCGTTATCAAGTTTGCCATGATAGGGTTTCTTAATGAAATTTAAGTGGGCTTAGATAATTTGTGTGAATGTAAGAAGTTTTTTTTATGTTGACAAAATCACACACTTGTATTATGATCACAAACTTCTTGAATTATGTAAACGTATAAAAAATCTGTCAGTTAGTTTATATAACTGCGCCATTAATATAACAACAACAAACCGCCTCGGTGATCTAGTTGTTCACACCACCGGTTTCAGTCCCAGAGGTGCCGGGTTCGATTCCCCGTGGGCGTACATGTTGTATTCAGTTTGGTTGGTAGGACTTGTTCAAAGTCCGTCTGGCTAGCTACCACCATCTTATCTAAGTCTGCCGCCATAACAATGAAGTTTTCAGCATTATTGTGTTCCGGCAGTTAAAGATAAGTTAGCCCGTTCCCTCGGTGATTGACGATTCCGGGAGTAGTGCGCTTCCACCTTCAGCATTATCACCACTTAAGGGCAGGATCTTCCAAAAACTCTGTATTGTCTTTTTCCTTAACCGCCTCTGTGGTCTAGTGGTTCACACCACCGATTTCAGACCAAGAGGTCCCGGGTTCGATTCCCAGTGGGGGTACATATTGTATTCGGTTTGGTTAGTGGTAGGACTTGTTCTTAGTCCGCCTGGCTAGCTACCACCATCTTATCTAAGTCTGACGCCATAACAATTATGTTTCCAGCATTATTGTGTTCCGGCAGTTAGAGATAAGATAGCCAGTTCCTCAGTGATTGAGGATTCCGGGAGTAGTGCGCTTCCACCCTCAGCCTTATCACCACTTAACATTAGGTGTGATGAAGGCTAAGTGCTACCCCGTTGTGGATAAAAAAAAACGTGTGAAGAGTAATGAAAATAACCTCACTTTTTCATTTTTTCAATGTTTTTGTTGTTATTTTGAGCATAAATTCACTTTTTGAAAAAGTAGCCTGAGAATAGTCTACAATATGTCATTACTTACCTATTTTTCTATTTATTATTCGTGAATTAGAGATTAAAAATATAAGTATAAAACCAAAAAAATATAAAAATTATGAAAATTTTCTTTGTTTTTGAAAATTTTTATTGTCGAATTACGATACGAATATCGTATTTCTAGCCACAAAATAATCAATATCGTTTATGAAACTTCAACATTATATTTGTATCTGCTCATAATAAAGAATATTTGATTGTTTACTTTTGAATCAAAAATAGGTTGATTTCGATAATTTGAAAGTACGTGCCCTTAACATCATGTGTGCTATTGGCTCAGTGCCACCCCGTTGTGGATCAAAAAAACGTTGCTGCTGCGGCATAATGTGTAAACGCCCTTATGTGATAACACCGTTGTGTGTGTAAAGAGTTAAACTCAAGGCTCAAGTCATCAATCATTTCAATTGTCTTGTCAACGCCCCAGTGCGAGATCTAGATTTAAATCGGTTTGAAATAACGATTAGTTTCCTTGGTATTTTATGATTTCAAGCTGTAAGAAGTAAGTTATTGTTCTAGTTAGAGGAAGCCACAGTGATCTTGACCTTGACTATTTGAGTTAAAATTGCTAAATTATGCTCTTGGATAAAGAAATAAAATTAGTTAAGTAATTAATTATTTCCCTTAATTTTGCAAAAAATTCTATGACTTAAAATTTTTACATATTTTTTAAGTCATAGAAATAAAAAAAAAAACGTAATTTGTTTTAAATTTGTCATATCGTGTAATACTAGCTTTCCGCCCGCGGCTTGCCCGTGTGGACTTCACGACGTTATCCCGCGGGAATGTGATATTTTTCCAGGATAAAAAGTAGCCTATGTTCCTCTCCAGGCTACAAAGTATCTGTGTCCCAAATTTCAGCCAAATCCTTTTAGCGTGATCGAGTTACAAACATCTTAACATCCAAACATCTAAACTTTCAAATTTATAGTATTAGTAGGAAGTAGGATTGATATAATATATCTATTGAGGAGCCCGTGGCGCAGTGGATAGCGCGCTTGGCCTGCGATCGTTGAGGTTAAGCAACGTTCGCAATGGTCGGTCACGGGATGGGTGACCAAAAACTTTTCATCTCGAGCTCCTCCGTGCTTCGGAAGGTACGGTAAGCCGTTGGTCCCGGCTGCACTTGCAGTCGTTAATACCCACCACCAATCTGCATTCAGCCCGCGTGGTGGGTCATGGCTCATTCTCCTTATTCATCCATAAGGAAGGCCAGTGCCCCAGCAGTGGGGCCATTAAAATGGCTGATGATGATGATATCCCGATTATGATGGGAAAATTACTAATATCATTAAAAGGTCATTTAAAAATATCATAGCCGAAAAAGTTTAGATCTCCTTTTATCTATGACTAACGTGGATATAAAGTCATTAATCTCACAAGCAACAAAGAACGTTAGATCATAGTTTGCCGCAATATTTTCCGAAATTAAGTAAACTCTTGCGCACATTCAGGTTCATATACCCACGCTCGGTCGCCTGTCCTTTTGTGTAAACTGTAATTCATTTGTTATTTTGTGACAATGGAACTTCTTAAAAGGAGAATTGCTTCAGATTGGTTCGCCCAAGGAAATGTGAGACAAAGAAGTTAGGTTTAAGTTTGAGAATAGATTAAATTGGCATGTAAGCTGAGCTTTTAACTGAAACTGAAATTTGCTTATTTTTAATCACCTAAGGGCAGATTTTTTAATCTTAGATAACAGTTATCAATAACCAACCAAGTAAATGTCAATGTCAATCTTAAAACACGAGAGATTTGAATTGACAATTTGCTTTTCAATTCGGAGGTAATAGGTACCTATCAGACGATTAATTTTATCCAGGCATTGAAAAATCGGCCTAAAGTGTACTTTTATTTATCAATAAGTATTATTCTTTCGTATTTCCTCCTCAATTACTTCAAACATACATGCTTTCGCTAACAACAAAATAATTTAGTTTAACGTAGAAAGTTACATTGCTGTCAACAAAACTAAAAATAAGCATTATTTTCTCTTGTACAAATTAGTCTATTATTCTATATTATAAAGAGGAAAGATTTGATTGTTTGTTTTTTTGCATCGAATAGGCTCCGAAACTACTGGACCGATTTAGAAAATTCTTTGACCATTAGAAAGCTACATTCTTCCCGAGTGACTTAAGCTATATTTTATCCCGATATTCCCACGGGAACGGGTACCACGCGGGTAAAACCGCGAGGATCCACTAGCGATTAATACTTATAGAATTATTAAAAGCACCGCTTAAATTAAATAGAAATCAAGTGTTGACAAAAGCCTGTGTATGCCGATGGATATGATATCGCAATGAGCGCAGTCATCGCTTGCTCTCATGTTGACTTTAAACTCGTGAAGTCGATAAACCACGCGAAACAGCTACTCCAAACATCCAAGAACAGCCTCGTAAAGCAAACATTTCCAAATCAGTTATGTCAACGAACGTGATTATTGAAAACCACGCGGTTATTTGATACACTTCCACTTATCAGTAATACAAATTTTGAGTTAAGAACATACAACTTAAAAAAAAATACTTCCAATAACAAGTTACATTAAAACTTTTTGGTTACCGCAGCTTGAATTTAAAAACAAAAAAAAATTAAACCGCCTTCAAAACAAAACTGCAAACAAAAACTCATTTCCCAAAAACACGTAAAAGTGAAAAATAAATTGAATCATTCAATTCAAAGTACGAAAGTGCGGGACTTTTTCTAATTAATCTTGAACTTACTGATCTGATTGAAGTCGGTGTCAAGCCAAATAGATATTATATATATATAGATATAGTTTATTATTGTTTCACTATTTTGAAATGAAATGAAATTGAATTTTAAGTATTCGTTCTTGTTACTTTCGGCTTGACACCGACTTCAATCAGATCAGTAAGTTCAAGATTAATTAGAAAAAGTCCCGCACTTTCGTACTTTGAATTGAATGATTCAATTTATTTTTCACTTTTACGTGTTTTTGGGAAATGAGTTTTTGTTTGCAGTTTTGTTTTGAAGGCGGTTTAATTTTTTTTGAAAAATTTTGTTTATTTTTCCTTTTTTAGTGTAAGAAATCTACTATAAGAAACCGCATAATGAGCAAGGGTAGCTCAATGTGCAACGACTATAGCCCATATCTAAATTAGAACTCAGACAAGCACCACCCTCCAACTCTTAACTGTTATGCAGTTTCCTTCCAACATCAGCTAACCTAAATTACTTGAAAGAATACAACCTAAAGTTCTATTGGCGCTTGTAGTACTTAAAAACATACTTTAACTCCTAAGCGTTTAAGAGTTTTACCTTCCATCATCAGCTTAACTAAATAACCTGAAAGGTAACAACTACAAATATTTACGTATCAACGATATTTAAAGAATTATCCTCCAACTCCTAACTATTGAGGAGTTGTACCTTCCATCACCAGCTCATCATCGTGAGATAATGACTACCAGTCGCAAATACTTGAAAATTACTTATGAACCTTAAAGGAATCGTATTGCGCCCGTAACATATTTAGTATTTAATTAATGTTTTCGATGGCCATATGTGGTCTTCATCATCAGTTACTCTTCACCAAATGGTGCTTACCGAAAGCAAATGCACGAGTTACTTAAAAAAATACCAAAATCGCTATAGGTGTGCCTATAATATTTGAAGAGTTCCCTTGATTTCTCCAGGATGCCATCATCAGATCCTGACCGTATAACAATGGGACCAATTTGTAACTATATGCTTTCAAACCAAAAAAGAATTTCTAAAATCGGTTTATAATTGACAAAGTTGTGAGGTAACAAACATTAAAAAAAAAAAAAAAAAAAAAAAAAAAATTCAACCGAACTGAGAACCTCCGCCTTTTTTTGAAGTCGGTTAAAAAGAAACAAACAAAACTCCTTGAAACTCACTACACTTTTTAACATTAGCACTCACTTCCTTACAATTCCAAATTTAAATTACAACCACGAGTTTAGTTTTTAAAAACTTTTCGACCATAGAGGTTAGTGTTCGCGCGCGAAAAACTTATTTTTGAATTGACAGCTTATTCTCATTGGTCAAAAGTTACCGATAGCGCACAGAAAGGCGCGAGAGCAGGAATCATACTGAACGCTTTGCGGCGCACATTGGGCTTCGAGATTCGCTTTCGTAGCCTCAAGTGACGTAGACATGTGAAAAAACAGACACGGCCTCCTTAATCTTTGTATTGTTTGGTAATGGCGGCAAAAAGTTTTACAGTTTACTGTTATTGAAAAAAAAATATATTAAAGATTGGTAACTTCTAATGTTGTTCGTATGATTTTCTATCACGACGACACAAATGATAAAGTAATGTAGGGTTTAGTTAGATACTATTACGAGACCGCTTTAAGCGAAGTCCAGATAATAAGTTACTATTATATTGGGTTACCTACTTATTTCGGTTATTATAAGTTAAATTAGTTTTAAAAACATTTGAGCTAATTATATGTAGTTATTCCGATTTAGGATAATAACAGTGGTAGCCCCATTAAAACTTTCATAAACCCTATGTAAGTAAGTAGTTACCTCCTTTAATGTCTCGAACGAGATAGGATATTGCTGATTACAGGATTAAAGCTGAGCTCTATCTACTTATATTTATCATTTAAAAACATACATACAAACAAACTGGAGAACCTCCTTTTCTGTCACCGCTTAAAAATATGCTAGTAGGCTGAATTTAGGAAAAAATATACCTTAAGTACCTAACACTTTCAGTGTCAATGATAAGTTGCAGATAAGTTACAGTGAGTTGAAGAAAAGTGCCAATTTTCAACGGCCTTTTTTTTCGCCGTTTAACTTTAAATGTTGCTCACTGAGTTCATATCTTTTCTTTTGGTATGTTTGACCTACATTTAAATAACTTTTATAAGTTTAACTTAGGTACTCAAGGAACTTTCTTCAAGCTTTTTTGAGTTCAAAATAAAGGTTATCTTATCTTCATGTCATCTTGTGCAGCGGTATTCGTAAACAATGGAAAGTATTCCACAAACTGGTTTTTTAGTTATTTCATGACATGTACTGTTTTTGCAATAATAATACATACTTTATTTATGAACTGTCTTGCCTTTAGCTATAACTTCACCCACTCAAAGATTAATTTTATATCCGACTTAAAAAAAGGAGGTTCTCAGTTGGACCGGTATGTACGCATGTATGTTTGTTCGCGATTATCTCGCGTTTGACTGAACCGATACCATATCCGATCTAAAACAATATGAAGGCACATACATCAACTCGGATAGGGATCGTAAACGTATTAACTCGAGCGGTTCAGTATTCTTTGTATGAAACCCCCTACTGCAAAGCACACTAATCGGAATCGTAACGTAATCGCCTCGCCTCGGGACGCTCACGAACCGCTCTGCGAGTCGCTCAACTTGCTATCCCCGCGCTTACCGCTAGTCGTCCACGCGCTCACGTCTCTCCGTACTCGAGCTTACGGCTCTACGCACAGTGGTCTGAAAATGAAAATGAACATAATTTTTTTTTATAATTTTTTTGACATTTTTTTTTTTCGTTTTTTGTCTTTTTTTTATTTATTTTTTATTTTATGTTTTTTTAACATTTTTTTCTCTCATTCTTTTTTTTTATATGGAACCACTGTGCTGCGAGCCGTAAGCGCGGCGTCGCCTAGCCGTAAGCGCGGCGTCGCCTAGCCGTAGCCGAGCCGACGTACCGACGCTGATCCGGTTTGGTTACGTGTTTGCGTTAGGTTGACGCCTGGTTGACGGCGAGGTGAAAGGCGATACGGTGTCGACCCCTTTCCGAGTTGATGTAATGTGCTGTGTCCTTAAGTGGTATTATTTATTACTTTTTGATGGCATTTTTTTTGAAGGTGGTTCTATTTTTAACAAAAAAGTTTTTATACTCTTGAACTCATCTTTAGATGTCCATGCGAAAAATTAAAAAGTTATTGTTATTAATTTGCTACATCTTTATTTTCTAGAATGATTTTTATGTAGGTATTGAACTGGAAATAGCTTATGATTTTTTATAAAAGTCCTTTAAATAAAATTAAGAGAAAAAAAAGCTTATGTTTTTTTCCAGTCTTTTCTAAACCTTCTCAATGTTTGCTCCACGGTGCAGTACCGTCTGTCACACGTGGCCGCACCAGCTAATGTGCTGTGGTCGTGGTCCGGTGGCCACGAGGAGGAACGAACCACGCACCGGCCATGGACCACGGGCCACAGACCACGGACCTGTTACGGGGCTCTATTTGTATGGTAATCTCGGCGTCTTACTTCGGTGGGTAGGAATGACGGTGATAAAAAGGTTTAGTTTCTATTTCCGATAGGTAGCATTAGTTTCATAAAAGGTAATGAATAACATTATACTGAGACAGGTTTAATGAAGATCGCGACTTGGTTAAGAGCACATCTTTTAACACTCAACACGGCGAAAACTCACTATATGTGTTACACGATATGTGATAGGACCCAGCCAAATCTCAATATAAAGATCCACACCTGTAGTAATCATGGGAGATCAAGTGCAAGATCGAGTGCAAGAAAACTATTATCGAGTGGCTAAAATCTAAGTCATACGATGAAATCGAAAGTCTTTTAAATTATAGTTTCTAGCACAGACTCACACACACTCACATACACTTACACACACACACACACACACACACACACAAACACATAGACAAACACCAATATACACACACATATTATTACAAACATTATGTACACTCAATCATATGCACAACCTTTTTTGTATATTTTAGTTTTTTGTTTTAATTTCTTTAGTGATAAGTAAAATTTACTTTTTCAAACTTTTACTTATAGATTTTTGTTACTTTGTTATCGTTAGTGCCTTGTCGGATATTCTAGTATTAGCTATACAATAACATTAATTTAGGAAGAGCGGGGTCCCCTGGTACAAGTATTACTGATACTCAAAAGGAGATCCTGAGCACTAGCTAAGATAATCATGTATATAGATACTGAATAAATATTTTGTATTTTGTATTTTATAATCTGGAACTTTTCACGCTGTTGAGGAGCAAGAATTCTATGCCCCATATATTATACTAACGACCGCCCGCGGTTTCACCCGCGTAGTTTCCGTTCCCGTGGGAATATCGGGATAAAAAGTATCTTATGCGTTAATCTAGCCTATAATCTGTCTCTGCTGCAAATTTCATCTAGATCCGTTCAGTAGTTTTTGCGTAAAGGGTTAACAAACATCCATATATACATCCTGCATCCACACATCTTCAATCATTAGTAGGATTGTATCAAAAGCAGTGCCGCATTGCAACGAACATAAAGAAAAAAGGTCGTCTTAGAAGAAGTCCGGAACTTCTTCTTTACGTTGAGTATTATGCCGCTGTTTAAGGGAGTACAGGACAGCTCCAAGAAGATGAGAGCAAGAGGGCTTTTGAAATGGAATCGAGCTGCGACAGCTGACCTGTTCACCCAACTTTCAAGTACGGCAAATTTGGCAATACCCTCACATTCAATTCAAGGGAGGCATATCTCTAGTACAATATTACGGCTCTGAAACTTGACAGTTTTCGTTTGAATATCTAATATTTGTGTCCGAGATTGATCTAACTCATAAACACTTATTTTGGAATATCATCGACACGTACAGCCATTGAAATTCATATCTTACGCTATTCATATGCAGAGATGTCAGGTAATAGTGCCTTCTATTTCATGTGTCTTACGTTATACCGTCACATCCAATGGGAGATCAGCTTTCAAAAAATTGTTTTGGTTGAGTAACGAGCCGGCATTGTATGTGTACTTTCGTTTGCATCATGACGATCACTTTTACTAGTAAATTTTTGGCAAGTCAAGATTATTATGCTCTACCTAAGTATATCTCTTGTTAAGTCATGCTGATAAATTTATAAAAAATCAAATAACTTGTCTTGTCTCTAAGATCATGCCCAGAACTACGCGCGTGTTAAACGCGTTTGAGATACATCGTCCGCTAGATATAGGCGGTCCGCATCTTATCTGCCACATTGACAGTGATGTAATCAATCGCTGTTGAAATCGCGGCGATTTTGCTCTTTCTGGACAAACGCTAACTGCTATGGAAACCAATATGTTTTGAACGATAAACTAACCAAAAAGCTGTCACCTTCGGATATCATGCTAGTTGTACTGTATGGTGTTTCCACACTGCTGTTATAAATGTTTCTAAGCATATTCTAACAGCGCTATCTGCTATGGAAGCCAATATGTTGTGAACGAAGAACTAACCAAAAAGCTTTCAACTTCGGATATTACGTCCATTACGTCAGTTGTACTTTATGGTACTTCCACACTGCTGTTATAAATGTTTATAAACACATTCTAACAGTAATATAATTACTCACAAAATGTTGGACTGAAGATTGTAAGATTCTCTTATAAATGAAATGTTTACTAATGTTTGTTAACGTTTTCTATCAGCATTGTAGAGCATCATAAGCTCCCCCCCTCCCCCCAAAGGCAGGAAAGCTGGCGTTTGAACTTTTTTGGAAATGCTGTCACCCGTAGATTGCTGGACTAATCTGCCATTCTGCAAAGCTGGCAATAAAGCGTCAAAAGACTCTTAGTTTATATTTTATACCAACTGGATGAGTATAGTACCTACCTAAGCGTTATTCAAGACTGGCACTCCCTTACATGTTATTATTTTGTAATCTGTAAAAAGGCCACCTGTTAACAATTATATGATTTAACATAAAAAGATCGAATGTAACCCAACTCCACCATTACCACTTACCAGTTCCTTATTACGAATTGGTTTCTCAATATCAATTTTCTTGTGCATTACCATTGTTGGTAATTATCGAATTACATTAGTATTACGTGTTCATTATCTAAAGTGGGTAGTCCCGGAAGGCTGCCTGTTATACTCGGGTGAGCCTTCTTGGTTATGCTCTGGGGAGCAAACATCTACTTGGTTATAGTGAGACTTATAGAAAAACTAACTGGAGGGTTATTAAATGTTTATGATTTATCGTTAAAGTTGTAGAGTAGTCTCCTAACGTTTAATCATAATCGTGTCTCAATCGTGTTTCAATTGCATAGTGTTTTTACACACAAGTGACAAGAATTATGACAGTTATGATGTGATGTAATTGTAGTGTGTGCTGTGAGCATCAGTAGTATTGTGAAAAAAGTACACATTTCTTGTAACTAGTGTGTAAAAAAGCACTGCAATTGAACTACAATCGAAACACGATTGAGACACGATTATATGACCTAACTTTAGCAGACTTGGCACCCTGGTAAGCATTTAAGAGCAGCAGGTAGAGAAACAGATTTGTAATGTAAGAACCCTAGTAAGTGAGAAAAAAGGAAAGATGTCTGCCTTCTCTATAACTGAAGCAGAGTGGCGTGATATAAGGGGTAATGTATGAAAATGTATATTTATTATTTGTAGATAAGAGACAGGGTATAAAAGGTTATCAAGAGGTAGGTAAAGTCATTGGCAAAAAGAAGATATGATTTGATAATACTCCACCGAAAATAGAAGTTTTTGAATCTAAGAAGCACATCTTCTTTCCCGAAAGTTATGGAAAACCAAATACCTTAATGCGTGATTTGGTTACGTAGCCATCACCGAACAAAAAACTAATATGGGAAAAATAAAAAATAACACGAGGTAGGAAATAAATATTGCCTCAATTAATTTATTACTACGACTAGATACCAGCTACCGCATTCTGTGCCTGTCAGCAGAAGAAATGGTCGTTTAAAAGTTTACTCAAGCCGTCATTAAGCTATAAACGCGGCTAAATAATGGTCGTCGCTCACAGAGATGTCGGAGGTATTATTTCCCCATCAGACCAATTCAGAGTTACAAAAACTCGCACGTTCTAGATACTGTGGATGAAGCCAGATATAGTTTCTTATACGTCCCTGTAAGGGTGGCCACGTTATGGCGGGTGAATGAGATATTCGACAATGTTTAAGTCGGAGTGAAAAATTGTCCATACCTAAGAAAAAAAGTAAAACTTATTACTGCCAGTCATTTTACACGTGCAGTCTGTGGGTCAACTATACGCAGAAGACATACAGCGCCCTTCGTGTCCAATACAACGATGCTCTCAGGATATTGTTGCGTAGACCTAGACGTTGTAGTGCATCCGCTATGTTCGCAGAGGTGCGAATAGATGGTTTCCACGCTGTGATGCGTAAGCGCTGCGCCTGCTTACGGGAGCGTTTGCGTGCGTCGCGCAACTCCATCCTGAGTACCATCGCCGACCGTTGGGACTCGCCTTTCCTGCGCCACTGGATTCACCTGCATGCCTCCATATAGCCACATCCTTGACCAAATGATTATTGACATGTATTGACATCACTGAATCAATAATGCATTTTGAATTAAATCATGTACTTACTAACATAGCTCTTAAGTACATTGTTACTAACCATGTGATTAATTGACATGACGTTGTATTTGACATTGTATTTGTATTGTTTTTATTGAAATTAATTTTGAATTGTAATAATAACTAACATAATTTTTAAGTTACCTTTGTTACTAACCATTATGAGTCTCGTTACTTGAATAAACAAATTTTTATTATTATTATTATATTACTATTATTATAGGTGAAAATGAAGTAAGTATTATAAAAAACGACTCGGTAGCTCAGTCCGTGCATTGTGAATGCAAAAAAGTAAAAATAATATGACTTGTTAGTCTGTGATGTTATTGTTGAAAATTATTGTTTTACTAGTATCTAAGTTCTCTAATCAATTTTATTACTTTGCAATTTGTTGTCTTGTTTTCTTTTGCTAATAAATATTTACCATCAATAACTACTCAAACTTTTTAACATATCTCGTAGACTTGGCAAGCATATCACTGGATACTAAAGTCCGTTCGGTTAGATAGTGTCGGTACACCCGCAAGGCATTGTGGCTCTTGCTATAAAACGCAGATATAAATAATACAAACAAGTTGGATACCAAAGTCAATTTGAATGAAAAGGAGATGACCAAAAATTGTATGAAGCTGTGCCCCAGAATGTACAGACGTGAAATATGTGTGTTTATACAGCTAAATCTCTACCTATTACTTTTTTGAAAGAATTAAAGAGCTACGCAGATTTGGACAAAAGTTATCAAGCCAGAAAGATACATTATTTTTATAGAAAATCAGCATTTGAATGCCTATAGTAGATATTTTTTTATTTCTAACAAGCCTTCCCGCGGCTTTGCCCGCGTGGACTACACGACATCATCCCGCGCGAATCTAATATTTTTCCGGGATAAAAAGTACTCTCCAGCTCCCAAACTATTGTCCATTGTCCAAACTAAAAGTGGAGCACTCGCGATCGCGAGGGGCTACAACCAAGCTACAACACTTACAACACAAGATAAATAAAATGTATTATAGTACTTACCTACTCTATAAGATGAACTTAAAAGTGAAACGCAACTCAAAACAAAAATAGCTCATTCGACCGGCAACAACACCATGCAACAACATTGATTTGTTTTGACACAACACAAGTCAAGTCAGATCAGACAACAGAACAGCTGTCACTGACAGACTTTGCCAGAAATGTTGCCATTGCAAAAGTTTAAAAGTCCTTTTTTTCTAATAGCTTTACGTACATAATCTCAGTATAAATATTATATCACCATAATAGTAACTATTTAGTAATCTGTGGCGATACCTATAGTTGCAGTCTATGATAATAATAGTATTTGACGATTTTATACAATAGTGCAGTATTCCATTTTAAAAAATATCACTATAAACGCCGAATACTTTACAGTTATTTACCCTATTAAAATCTGTGCTTGTATAATATGGCAACATTAAAACGATGTAGGTCGCATGTAGGTCGTTGATATTCTTTATTTATTGAACTTTTATTGTAATCTGCTACGATCGTTACGATATTAATAATAAATCATTTTTTTTTTATACTTCTTACTACAATTTTTTTATTTTTGTACAGTTTGGGGCACGGGTTGGATATCTCCTTTTGATATTTTTATATAATAGGAATTAAAATAAGTGATTTACAAATAATAATAATTATTATTAATTTTTTATATGATTATTATGATTACTCAACATCGCTTGAATTGTCACAAGTCACAACCGTCGTTACCACCTGTATTTATAATAAATAATAGATTATTTAAAAAAATATAATTTAATAAATGCCGAAGTCCCAAAATCCAATTCCTTTTGCGGGTGTACGCCGCACGCGGCTTCTTTTGTTTATGCGGCGGCATCCTTTGACAAGAAGCGGCACGTGCCAAGGCGGCGCGATGAAAGGGCGACACTATCTAAGCGTCCGACTTCAATCAGGTACAGAATACGCTAGGATTCTACTCGTATATTCTTATTGCCTTTTAGGCGATTTTCTTGCTGAGGATCATCTCGTTGCAAAGTCACTTACCAGGATGCCGGTATGCACGTGTTGGGGTCTGCGCGGCCCCCACGATACCAGTTACGTCAGTTTTTTTGCATAACAATTTTTATTTGTTTCTCATTTTTTAAAGTCATTTAATCAAGGTGTCACGGTCTTTAAGTCATAAAACAACAGAAGAGATCGTAAACGAAGATTCTGATTCCAAATCAGTGATTGGAGCCAGACCAGAAGAAAAATGTAGTGATAGTGAAACTTTAAGTAATTGCAGAGATCCAGTAACCCTTGTCTGACGAAAATGAGGACATGGACTCTGATACTCAAGCGTCTTCTTCAGAAAGTGAAGATGAAAATGTTGGAAGACCTAGTCAATCCAGCTAATATGGAAAAAACAAATACAAATGGTCTAAACATCCACCTACACCTTCACGTACTCGTCAGCATAAAATAATATGATTTATTCAAGTTGATTTTGTGAAATGTTAATAAGAGACTATAAATATTTTTTAATATTACATATTATAGATTAAGTTAAATAATATTATTTTTAGTTAAAACTTTCCAAACGATAAGTTTCATTGACATGTAACGTAAATAAAAATATTACCAAAAACTTTTTACTATTTTGTGATTTCTTGTAATAAATAAGTAAGGAGATTTATTTAAATAAAAACTAATTGATTGCATAAAACGAGCCTATTATTTGTTAATTATGAGTTTTTATTCAAGTACATAGTTAAAAGTTGCTTGCTAGAAGCAAAAATCATATGGGGGCCGCGCGACCCCCACGATACCAGTTACGCATGTCAAATTTACGATACCAGTTAAGGGTTAAGACAAAAGTTCGACAAAAAGTACAGAATAAGCATCAGATCCAGAGAAGACTGGAAACTAGAACATGACAATCTGGATAGCACTGCAGTATGCTACACAGATGGGTCAAGAAAGGAATCAACTGGACTATCGGGAGCTGGGGTATACATAGCTAAACCCAACACTATAAGAACTACTTTTAATCTGGGCAAGTACGCCAGCGTGTTCCAGGCGGAAGTATTCGCGATACTGGAGTGTGCGAACATGATTAAAAGTGAGATAGGCAACTATAACGTAGGAAAAATAATAATATATAGCGACAGTCAAGCTGCCATCAAGGCCCTTGACAAAGCGGAGACTACCTCAGCCCTGGTGAAAGAATGCAAACAAAGCATTCAGGCACTTGCCAACTTGGTTGAGGTAGAAGTTGCCTGGGTACCCGGACATGAAGGTAACGTAGGCAATGAGGAAGCCGATGAATTAGCCAGGGGAGGAGCTGATGAACCCTTCATTGGCCCTGAACCAAGACTACCAATCGCATATAGAATTACTAAGAACATTATCGGGATCAGAACAACCAAAGAAACCAACCAAAGATGGATGAGAAGAAAGGACTGCAGACAGTCTAAGATTTTCATCAAATCGGTTGACAAGAAGAAAACTAGAGAACTCCTGAAACAGAGTAGGAGAAATATAAGAACGATTGTAGGTGTACTTACTGGGCACTGCCCACTAAACAGACACCTATCAGTGATTAAACGGACAGAAGACCCGATCTGTCCGCAATGCAAAGAAAGAGAAGAAACAAGCTACCACTTCATGGCAGAGTGCCCGATGTACGCATCACTGCGCTGGGAGCTCTTTGGAACGGACAAGCTTAAGGAAGAGGATCTAAAGAAGTTAACGATAAGTCAACTCAACAGGTACTGTAAGCGCACAGGTAGGTTCGAGGGTCCGACGCCGGTGGGGTAAATAATAACCCGCCTCCCCCCCTGATTTTTCAGTTTTTAGGGGACTTGGGGAACTGGGTGAAATGGTCCCGACCTAGGTGACTGATCACCCGTCCGGCTTCGCTGGCGTCCCCCCTATAAATAATAATAATAATAATAAGGGTTAAGGTGGACCAACGATCTGGTCCAGGTCGCGGGAAACCGCTGGACCGATCGGTGTGAGATCCTTAAGGGAGGACTACGCCCAGTAGTGAGCGTCGTAAGGCTGATGATGACGATTTGAATTTATTATCCTAAAAATCCCATTAAATCTTGGTCACCGCTTCTCAAAGCGGCTGCCACGCGCCACCGAGCGTGTCGTGGCGTAACCGTGGCGAGTGCGAGTGAAGTAACGCGCGCGCATATACCTTGTCCTCACTTACACTTGGACTTAGCCTAATTGCTAACTTAGAAATATTGGGTATCTTGCTTTTTGTTAAACTATATCGTCCTAATGCATATACGATCACCTTTTATCGCAATATCGAAGTTTGTAATATACAGGGTGATCCATCGGGACGGGTCAGTATGGGAAAATTTAAAACTGTAAGAGAATAGAGGCATTTGTTCTAAGGAACCATGTCCTCTAAAAACTGCATTCAAAGATTAAAAAAAAAAAACACACACGAATCGGGAATCGAACCTTGTCAGTTTTCAAAACAAAAATGTTATCTTATTTTATTACGAAAGTTGAGCCAATATGTTGAATAAAATACTGAGCTATAAATTTCATAATATATAGCACCATCCCTTTCACCAATGTATGAATTAAGATATCATGCCTATTTTAATAGAATTAAGTATGTAGTTACAATAATATTCACTGTAAACTTCGCCATATTCGCATAATTATATACCGTTAAAAATTGCTTGCAAGTGTTACGAAACATGGAGAGGCGATAGTGATTCTGGCTATGACTCTATGATGCCAAATTATAGCACAATCGGTGTTGCAACCTTTGAATGGACTTAAAGTAAGGGTAGCCACAGGCTTTTAACTATTTTTATCGTCCAAGTCCAAACTAGTCATAACCCCAATCAAGAATGAACATTTAAAAAAAAACAATGGCTTGCACTCCGGGAGTGCCGGCAGAAGTAGACGACGACCGATTTGGCGCAGGGGTAGGCTACCCACCTTCTGCGCCAGTGGTCTTGGGTTCGATTCCCAAGCAAGACAAATATTTGTGTGCATGAACATGTCTATTTGTCTTGGTCTGGGTGTTTACTATGTATATTAAGTATGTATTTACAAACAAAAAGTATTTAAGTATATATTTATCCGTTATCAAAGATTTCCATGATACAGTTTCTTAGTGAAATTAAAATGGGCTTAGATAATTGGTGTGAATGTAAGAAGTTATTTTTTTATTTTTTTTATTTTATAAGTGACCTTTTCACTTATAAAATAAAAAAAATAAAAAAATAACTCCCTAGACTTTTTCACAAAAAAAAAAGAAATTTTACAAAAAAAAGAGAAATAAATATGGACTGGATTTGAACCGAGGTCTCCTAGCTTCAATGCCGCACGTTTTCTAACCTGAGCTATTACAACTTTGGAAACGGTGGCAAAATTTGCCTTCGTATTCTAATGACATTGTAACAGCAGGTTACGTGTCCGTCTCGAATTTTTGATCTGACGGTGACGTGTCCTGAGTCCTGACGACAGTTTAACATTTTTTACCCATCACAAAAAGTGCACAAGGCCGCTTAAGAAGTTTTCACTTCGAAAAAACATACTTTACTTACTCAGCTTATCAATGGCAGTACAATTTCTAGTTAATATTGAAAGAAATTTCAATTCACTTCATATTATTTGAGGTTATCATCACATAACCGAACCGCCGAAAGACTCCTTAGCTCAGTGGTTAGAGCATTCGCCGGACGGTGAAAGGTCGAGTCCCATCGGAGCTAGTTGTGAGACGGGTCAGTTTTTTCTAATATATATTTTCTTTTCACATTTTTTTTTATTGTTTCTAACTTAGCTTTAGTAATTTGTTAATAGTCTTTGACTGGCCTAATATTTACCTAATCTAATTGTACATAACATTCAATGTAAGTACGTACTACACGCATGAACCATACATTTTTCAATCATCATTCAATTTAATACGATAATTTCAACAATTTAAATAAATGTTTTGGTAGGTAGGTAATTGTTGTATTTGTAAAAGTTATAGGTATAGGTACGTTTCTGATAGGTTAATCCAAGAATAGGGTATGTATGTAAACGGTTACATTACATACCGTATATTTTAAAGTACAGTAACAACAACAGATCAATCTCTACATTAGAGCAGAGTAGGAAAATTAGAGTTACTAAATAATAATAATAAATAATAAAATCGTTTATTTGCACAAAACATGGTATAAAATGATCACAAAAACAATAAAGGTCATGTTTCGCTAATACAATAGCATGCAAATCATTTATAAATGTCATCATCATCATCATCATTGGTCTAATTGGTCTAATTTAATTACATTGTTTGATTGTTTTGAATAAATAAAAATAAAAAAGCAAATGTCAATAATTCTAGAATAATTAATACAAGATTATTAAATGTCAAGAAGTCTCAAAATTATTAAGTAGGTCAGCTAAATCTATCTATTTGTCAATAAATTCCTTAACACTATAGAAGTTTTTGTCATTCAGCCATTCCGTTAATCTTTTTTTAAACAAAAAATTATTAGCACTTTTAATTCACTAGGGATCTTATTATATATTCTGACACACATCGCTGATACTAACCTATGTAGTTCCAATAGTTTTATGATTGTGTAAGGGTAGGTCTCCTGAACAAATTTTATTAAATAGTCTCAATTAAATGCGCCGCGGGAGGTGGGACGGGGGTTAAGGGTCCCTTTTTCAGTTTTTGGCTCGAAACTCGTAAACGGTGCGTCTTAGCGACATTACCTAAAATTTCCCACAACTTTGGTCATACACTTAATTACAGAAAAAATCATGGCTTTTATATTCTAAAAGCTGCTCTCATATTTAGTAACACACTCTTGTCTAATATTGAAAAGTGCCTTTGCCCTATAGTTCTGTGTTAAGCTCGTATTGAGTACATTTTTGAATGATGCAAAATGTGTTGCGATCTTTTTGCATTTTGTTTGCGTAGCCACCACGACGACAGTTTCTTGAGCTTTGAGCCCTTCTTCCATCTAATAAGTTTTGAAACTTGTGTGAAGCATTGTGGCAAATATTATGCCCCAGAAATGAGACACAATAGATTTTCCATTGTTCTCCGGCCCTACTCGGCCGGTCATGCGTCAATGGGTTAACATTAATTTATATTCCTTACATCACTAATCTGTGCAGTAAGTTAGCTTTGTTTATAAGTAAAGAGCTTATTACACTTGGCTAAATTCAGCATCTAATTAAGCATACATTGCTTGTTTTGATTGCATCACTTGTTACAAATGAGCTCAAAGAAAGCAATGCATACTTAATTAGATGCTGAATTTAGCCAAGTGTAATAAGCCCTTAAGAAGGAGCTATTCTAACCTAACGACTGCGTAGCGCAGTGGTTAGAGCATTCGTGGGTTAGAGTCCCATCTTAGTTAGTTGTGAGACGGGTAGATTTTTTCTAATACCTACTTCTTTTTCAATAAATAAACTGTATTGTTAATGCTAAAAGAAGTTAAAATAATTTATTCTACTAACCTCTTAAAAACTATAAATATAAAAGCAATTAAAAATCAAACCCATTTTGATCGATGTGCAAGGTCGAGAGATAAACCTACTTATTATGGGTCGTAACAAGTTGTTAATAATGATTTAATAATTATAAGATACAACAAATAACCTTCAGGTAACACAGGTAAAGGTGCAAATTATTGTTTTATTTTTCTACTTCAATACATTATGCTTGCATACTTAATAGTTTTTAGGAACTGGGTGCGTACCATCAACTTTAAGACAGCGATTCAAAAATAGCGCGATGCAGAATAGGTTCCTAAAATGAATTGCTTTCTTTCGTACTATGACCTTCTTAAAACTGGATCGCAAATGAATTGCTAAATGTGAATGACCGAACGATTTGTGCCCTTTTTCTTCTACCCGTCTCTTTCACTCGATTCTGTCATGCCCGGAGAGTAAAAGGGACGGGTATAACCTGCAGATGTCATGTTAGCTTGGCCGAGTTATAAGTCAAATAAGAGTTGATGACAGCTCAGCGGCTGTGAAATGTCATTGAATGATCACTGAATCGCTGTCATTGATATTAAGCTGTCGTGGTACGAATAAGCGAAGCAGTTCAGTTTAGGTCCTAAACAAAACCGCAATAAGAGTTGATGGTAGGCACCCAGATTTCTTTTTATTTAGGAAGAAGAGAAAAAAAGTAAAGGTAAATGCACCATAGAACATGTCATGTAAACCATGTACTTCACAAATATCTTCGAAAATCTTTAAAATAGCTCTTTGTACAGTCACGAGCAAGTAATATGTACACAACATAGGTTGTGTAATTACTTGTAATAGGTCTATGACATATTGTATGACTTTTGTGGCACACATAGTTTTGTTTCGGACCGCTTCAATGTGAAAAAGTTCTATGTTCAATTTCATTACCTACTTATTCAATTTAGGTTTTACAACACTTATTATGAACGACAATGAAGCTACGCCATATCGGGTCCTACGGCAGGAGACCTTGTAACGAGAAGAACCGGCAAGCATTAAGGGCCATGATTCAATTGGTTCGACTGTACATAATAAATAATGTTTTTTTTATATCCACAACGGGATAGCACTTAGCTTTCAACACACCTGATGATAAGTGGTGATAAGACTGAAGGTGGAAGCGCACTACTCCCGGAATCCTCAATCACTGAGGAACTGGCAATCTTATCTCTAACTACCGGAACTCATAATGTTGAAATCATGATTGTTATGGCGTTAGACTTAAATAAGATGGTGGTAGCTAGCCAGGCGGACTAAGAACAAGTCCTACCACCAACCAAACCGAATACAATAATGTACCCCCACTGGGAGTCGAACCCGGGACCTCTGGGTCTGAAATCGGTGGTTTAACCACTAGACCACAGAGGCGGTTAAGGCGCTACTCGGAAAAATATGGACTTTTTGATATAAAACTATAGGACGGTTAAAGTTGTTACAAATCTGGTAATAAGATATATATTTCTTCATACATTGATCTACTCGTAGATTCGTATAGTTTCAGAAACACGATTTTATGATTTTGCCTCGACAATTTTTATTTTCGAAAAGCCCTCTAAAACATACGAAAATTCAAGATTATTCTCAAATGGGGTTACTTACACTATTGGAAATTGGTTTAATTAGTGGACAGCAATAATATTTAGGATCGTATAGAAGCATTTTTTAAAAAATCGGTTTAATTTTTTAATACGAAGTGTTTTTGAGTTTTTTTTGCCTAATCTGCAAAATCGGTCTCGCTCCCGCGCGCGTCGTTTTCTCATTGCTATCTCGCTTCAGCATGATTTTTCCGAGTATCGCCTTAAAACGAATTGTCAACGAATCATTTTCTTCACTAACCATACTTAAAATTAAAGCTCGCAGACTTGAAAGTGAGCTTTCTTTGATGCTTAAAATAAGTATAGTTAAGTAAAGAGGACAGATTTCTTCCATCCTTTACCCGTGTCCGTAGCAAGTGGAGTGGAGCGAGTTAAAATTTAACTTTCATGAGGTTATCTTTGTCGGATATTGCCCTAGGACAAAGAGCTTTCTGTTCAGTCAACTTTAACGGGCCGTGTTTAACTTTCTTAGGATGGGGCCATGAAATAAGTTTAGAAGATGTAAGTATGGATAGGTAAAAAAACTTGTTTAACTTTCTTAGGATGGGGCCATGCAATAAGTTTAGAAGATGTAAGTATGGATAGGTAAAAAAACTTGTTTAACTTTCTTAGGATGGGGCCATGCAATAAGTTTAGAAGATGTAAGTATGGATAGGTAAAAAAACTTGTTTAACTTTCTTAGGATGGGGCCATGCAATAAGTTTAGAAGATGTAAGTATGGATAGGTAAAAAAACTTTTCATGTCTCATATTCTGAAAGTAACTCATAACTTGTCTAAAATGCGGGTTGAAAGTGGTATGTGGCGGCCCTAGGGCTGTAATGAAATTTAAAAAAGGAACAGGAGGGGTCATGTCAAAATCTGTAAATTAAAGAGTACTTATGTACAAATGATGATCTATAATCTCTTTGGACATTTATTTACCAAAGGTATGTGGGCAAAGGCACAGAAGCCTATACAGCCAGCCTTGCTACTTTAAATAAAATAACTTAAATCGTTGACACCATACAAAATGAGAAATTATTATTATTATCTAAAACATTGTTTCTTTTAATGATATGCGTTTTTAGAAACAGATTAAACCAAATAAGTTATTTGTAACATAAAAAATCGGGCTATTAATTCCATAGAATTGTATAGAGTACGGGTCAAACACTAAACATGGCTGTATGAACTTAGTTTCCCTTGCCTTCCCTAAAATCGAGAAAATGAACAAAAAAGTTATGAGAATTCGAGTCTATTGAAAATTCCGCGGCCATAGGAAAAATATTTTTTTGAATATTTCTGTTTATTTTTACTTCCCTCATATTCGAAATGAAAAGTAGAGTGTTTACTTCGGGTGTATGGACCCATAACAGTCTCGAACTATCAGCGCCCTCACTTCGTTCGTGCGCCAAAACACTCGACTGTTATGGGTGCCATACAGCCCTTACTAAACAATCTACTATTTCTAAGTATTTCGAATTTTAAAGTACCTATTTATTACATGACTGCCCAAAAACAGGAGTGAGCTGTGTTTAAGGCGCTACTCGGAAAAATATGGACTTTTTGATTTAAAAATAAAGGGCGGTTACAGTTGTTAAAAATCTGGTAATAAGATATATATTTCTTCATACCTTTATCTAGAATCGTATAGTTTCAAAAACACGATTTTATGATTTTGCCTCGACACTTTTTATTTTCGAAAAGACCTCTAAAAATACGAAAAGTGAAGATTATTCTTAAATGGGGTTACTTACACTATTGGAAATTGGTTTAATTTGTGGACACCGATAATATTGAGGATCGTATAGAAGCATTTTTTTTTAAATCGCTGTAGTTTTTTAATACGAAGTGCTTTTGTGTCTTTTTTGCCTAATCTGCAAAATCGGTCTCGCTCCCGCGTGCGTCATTTTCTCATTGCTATCTCGCTTTTTTCCGAGTATCGCCTTAATTTTATAGATTTAGATGGAGCTCTGGATCGAATCGTTTATCTAAACAAATAAATAAAATTGAATTGTCTGTTTGTAATATTAAAATAACCACTTCTTACTACATGCATATGATTATATATACGGTACATATGCCTAAATAACATTTTTTAAATTTTTTGTCTGTCTGTCTGTTTGTTCCGGCTAATCTCTGAAACGGCTGGACCGATTTTGACGGGACTTTCACTGGCATGTAGCTGATGTAATAAGGAATAACTTAGGATACTTTTTATCCCGATATTCCCACGGGAACGGGAACCACGCGGGTGAAACCGCGGGCGGCTGCTAGTTTTTATATAAATAAGTAGTGGTTAAGCATTTGCCGCCATTTTGCTTTAACAGACAGGATGCAGTCTAGGGTGTAACATAGCCAGGGTGTAGCATAGCTAGGGTGTAGCACCTGAAAATCAGCGTCGCATTTGCTGTGGCAAAAGCTGAGATTGGGGCACTTTCAGCTAAAATGTTTGACATTTTATTGTGTAGGTATTTCATTTTTATGTGTTTTTAGTCGAATAAATTTTATTTCTTTCTTTCTTCATTTCTTTATTTCTTTAGCATGCTTACCCTTCAGGTACCCATTCACTCTTGCCTTGAAGAGGCCAAGGTTGTATTGATCGGGGAACACATCTTTCTATTCCGCCGCTCGCTGGTTTCCTGGCCCCACTGATGGGTGTTAGCACAGGTGTCCGTGCTGTCCTTGGTATTTGCAACCCTCCTTTACAGCAGATGTCCCAGACGGTTAGGACAAAGAACTTGCCACTTGCAGTTAATATTGTTTGTAAGGGTTAGGCAGATGACAATTTATGCCAAACTAGCGCTCCGCTCGCGACTTCGTCTGCGTGAACCCTCTTTTTTACCCCCTTAGAAAGGGAAATTCCAAAAATCCTCTCTTAGTGCTCCCCTACACTCCCTAAGGAACATACATGCCAAATTTAAGATTCTTGCACCCAGTAGTTTCGGCTGTGAATTGTCTGTCAGTCAGTCAGTTACGCAGGAGTATTATAATATCTCGTGTCTCTATCTAAACTGAGGTTTTAAAGTTACAACTAAGTACTAACTTAATGATAAAATTAATTAAACTTAGTGTAGAACTTTTTAAATCTTTAAACCAAAAATTACATGTAATTTTTGGTTTTGCTGATTTGATCTAAATCAGAACACACTATTCTCAAAAATTTATACATAAGGGCTTTTCATCTTTGGTTTCAATGTGGATTGGTGGATTTAGAAAAAATAGACCCGTCTCACAACCAGCTCCGATGGGACTCGAACCCACGACCTTTCGCTTAGCAGATGTAGAGATGCAGATTAGCGAAAGGTCGCGGGTTCGAGTCCCATCGGAGCTGGTTGTGAGACGGGTCGATTTTTTCTAAATACTTCATTTTCCATTTTTCAATAATAAAAATTGCATTCTGAATGCAAAAAAGTAAAAATTCAAATAACGATAAAATGTATTTTTAAACTTCACACCTAAAACCTAGGTAGGTACTTATTTGTTTTCTAGGTATATAACATCGAGCATGGTTTTTGCTACATTTTATACCTAAATATGAAAGTAGTGATCAGCTTCTTTGTTATCTAAATTGAAAGTAGTATCCAGTAGGTGCGAGTTAAAAATACATGAGACTTTAATGTAAACTTAGTTTTTCTTGCCTCAAGCAAAACTAAGTGTAATTGTTTTAGACATACACGTCAGACGCATAAAACGTCTTTGGCGATTTTTTTAAGCAGCCAAGGTGTGTCTTATTATATTGTTATCCAATTACACCAATAATCATAGCCCCTGCCTCTGTAACATTTAGCGCACGCTCATTATGGCCTATTTGCCCAGACAGACGAACAGGGCGTGCTATTAGTAGTAAATGCATAATCGATACTGCATATGCGTAGCTTCAGGTGATGAAAACTAGATTCTTCTATGCCAAACACAATATATACTTTACAGCTGGAGTTGTGAAACAGCTTGAGATAAAAACTTTCGTCAGAATGTTCATTAACAGGGTGCATATCATCAACTTGACAGCGATTCAAAAATAGCGCGATGCAGAATAGGTTCCTAAAATGAATTGCTTTCTTTCGTACTATGACCTTCTAAAAACTGGATCGCAAATGAATTGCTAAATGTGAATGACCGAACGATTTGTGTTTACATCGTAGTTTTTTTCAAAAAAATTTTATTATCATGCAAAAATGTAAAAAAAAACTTTAAGATAAGTACCTAATTTCATAAAAACATAAGAATAGGTACTTACTGTGTTATTACTTATTCTTATGATAAAAAGTCCAAACAAAGGTTTTACCTGAATCTACCACGTGTGGGCGTTGCCAGCAGAGATTAAAGCGCCGCGAACGGGAAGTGGAATGTAAATCGATAAGCCGACTGCACGACTTAATCGACCGATTAACGATACAACAGTTTGATTCGGACTGTCCGCCCACAAACTACGGTTTGCGTAATCTGTGAGCTTAAGTTTCGGCAGGTGAATTAGGTCTGTTGTCTAGTCCGCATCAGATAACTCTGCGCGTGACCGGGGCGATTTTGTGGCTAGTTACAAAATATTTTTTTTGTTCTAAAGATACTAGAAGACTAGCTTTCCGCGCGTGGTTTCACCCGCGGGAACTAAGACCCGTGCCCAGCAGGGGGATAAAAAGTAGCCTCTGTCACTCAGGGATAACGTAGCATTTTAATGGCGAATGAATTTTTTAAATCGGTTAAGTAGTTACGAAGATTACCCCCTGCAACCTCAAAAACTCACAAACTTTAACTCTTTATAATATTAGTTTCACCCACGTGAACCAAGACCCGTGCCCACGCCCAGCAGTGGGATAAAAATTTGCCTATGTCACTCAGGGATAACGTAGCATATTAATGGCGAATGAATCTTTGAAAGCGGTGCAGTAGTTACGAAGATTACCCCCTTCAACCTCAAAAACTCACAAACTTTCCCTCTACATTATAAAGAGGGAAAGTTTGTGAGTTTTTGAGGTTAGTACCTATAGATTAATATTCGATTTTGACCGAGGCAGACTTATCTGTGCGCGCACCGCACTCTACATCTGCTATACATGTGCCATCTGCCAATATAGATATGAAAATGGCGGAGGAAAAAATGAAATTGAAAAAAAAAACACTACAAGTAGATTTACGGATGAGATCTACTTGTGGGCTAGTAGTTACTATCTATTACAATTTTTCATATAGTTGTATATTTGCAATATGAATGGATAAAATTAATTTAAAAACATAATTTAATGAAAGTTTTTGTTGTGGCTTGGTTGAGAAGGCAGAGGCCAAAAGAATTCAAATATAGATGGAAATTAGGATGAAGCAACAGAAAATTTATGAGGTTCGTTTTAAGTTGAATAAAAATATGTTATTCCTATTTGATCCTTCAATAGATTTACCTACCATGTGAAATATGTTCTGGTACTGGGTGGTTCAACAACAGATATCCAAATTAAAATAAATTAGAAGAAGTTGAGTAGGTAGTGTCTGGTCTGCATGAATGCCAGTTCTTCAGTGATTGAGGATTCTGGGGTAGTGTGCTTCTACCTTCAGCCTTGGTATAATGATGGCTAAGTGCTACACCTTTGTAGATAAAAAAATATCGTTTATAGCAGCTGCAATAGCTTATCAACTGGACATCGAGCTTGTAATCATAAAGGATTTAAGCATTTCACACTCGGTTTCACGACTGCTGTCAACTTTTGATTTGAGGACAAGCAAATTAAACCTTGTTCTATCAAATTAAAAGTTGTTCGGCAGGAATATGTGTTAATTTGCTGTAGTAATAGCTATTGAACAACGAGATAAAACTGGTCAACATTATCAAGAAATAGGCACCTATTTAACCTTATTAAAAATTGATAAAATTACGTACGACAGTTTTAATCCTTATTTGTTGTTAATATTTTTTCGGTTTCTGCCACTAAGAAGCTATGTATTACCTACTTATGTAAGTATATCTCAAATATTTTAAAATAATTGTTTTTTTTTGATTTTTATGTTCTGTATCGAGACAAATATTAAATTATCAAGCGTCATAGTTATCTTAGACTTTTTTTTGTGAGATTTATCTTACATTCTAACCAATCAGTGCAAACGAAAGGTTGATGGAACTTTTAGCACGGGCTTTCCCAGTTTAAGTACCAGTTATAAATTTTATAGCATCAAGAATAAGTAGGATAACTTATTATGATGTGCCACAAATTATGTAAAATGGAGAAAAAATAAAGAATTGATTCATGATTATTATGTATTTACTAACATTTATTATTTGACGACCGATTTGGCGCACCCACCTTCTGCGCCAGTGGTCTCGGGTTCGATTCCCGAACAAGACAAATATTTGTGTGCATGAACATGTCTATTTGTCTTGGTCTGGGTGTTTACTATGTATATTAAGTATGTATTTACAAACAAAAAGTATTTAAGTATATATTTATCCGTTATCAAGTTTTCCATGATACAGTTTCGTAATGAAATTAAAATGGGCTTAGATAATTGGTGTGAATGTAAGAAGTTATTTATTATTATTGTAAGAAGTTACTAGCCTTCTGCCCACGGCTTCGCCCGCGTGGACTACACGAGTAACGACGTTATCCCGCGGGAATGTGATGTTTTTCGGGATAAAAAGTAGCCATGCCACTCTCTAGCTCCCTATCTATCTCCATACCAAAAATCACTTCGATCCGTTGCTCCGTTTTGACGTGAAAGACGGACAAACAAACAAACACACTTTCACATATTTTATAATACTAGTATGGACTATTATGGATTTCATTTAACACTAGCGGATCGCACCGGTTTCACCCGCGTGGTACCCGTTCCCGTGGGAATATCGGAATAAAATATAGCCTTCCTCGATAAATGGACTACACAAAAAAGATTTTTTCAATTTGGTCCAGTAGTTTCTGAGATTCGCGCGTTCAAACAAACAAACAAACTTTATAATAAACAGCTTTATAATATTAGTATAGATTAAAATATGAAGCAAACTATCTTCAGCCACGTCTTAGCAAAGCTACCTTCAAATATAAACCTGTTACAAATCGCTGAGGAATTCATAATTCCTAAACTGTAGAGAATAACGACCGAACTTAACAAAGGGTTCGCATGCGCGCGCGCACAGGTTTTAATCGTTTTACTGCACGCGACGCGCAACGCATAAAGCGCAAGTCACACCGCCAGCGTCAGAGTAGCTTTAGCACGAATAAGTTTTTAGTAAAAAATTCATTTTTATGACAAGCTTTTTTGCTGAGTGTACTTTATATTGTATGGGCATCTAAACCAAACCTGTATACAAAATTTCAGCTCCATCGGACACTGGGAAGTGTAAAAATTGACAATTGTCAAATTAGGCTTGCAAGATTTGTCCCCCACTAACAAACTAACTAACATGGCAAGTTAAAATAAGTTTTAGTAAAAATTTTATTTTTATGGCAAGTTTTTTTGTTGAGTGTACTTTAATATTGTTTTGTCATCTAAACCAAACCTATATACAAAATTTCAGCTCCATCGGACACTGGGAAGTGGGTCAAATTAAGCTTGCAAGATTTGTCCCCCACTAACAAACTAACTAACATGGCAAGTTAATAAGTTTCAGTAAAAATTTCATTTTTATGACCAGTTTTTTTGTTGAATGTACTTTAATATTGTTTTGTCATCTAAACCAAACCTGTATACAAAATTTCAGCTCCATCGGACACTGGGAAGTGGGTCAAATTAAGCTTGCAAGATTTGTCCCCCACTAACTAACTAACTAACATGGCAAGTTAATAAGTTTCAGTAAAAATTTAATTTTTTGACCAGTTTTTTTGTTGAATGTACTTTAATATTGTTTTGTCATCTAAACCAAACCTGTATACAAAATTTCAGCTCCATCGGACACTGGGAAGTGGGTCAAATTAAGCTTGCAAGATTTGTCCCCCACTAATAAACTAACTAACTAACTATCATGGCAAGTTAATAAAAAGCCTGTAAAAACTGTCGTTATGGCAACCGTTATCGGGATCGTATTATTTTGTATGAAAACCAGAGTAGCGCCTCTCGGTCATTTTATCACCATCATCATCATCATCAGCCATTCTGAGTCCATTGCTGAACATAGGCCTCCTCCTTTGAGCGCCACAAAAAGCGGCTGTGGGCTTACCACCTTATCTCGGTCATTTATGGAACTGGAATTCAATACATATTTGACAGCAGCACTTTGACAGCTTTTGAAGGACGGTATAGCAGGCGTACCGGTTTTGGCCACTTTAAGGATTTTTTGACTTTTAACCGCTTAGTGCTTAATGATCTTAAGTATTTTAGAGAAAATTTCTAATGTAGAGTTATAGATAATTTATCGACCTTTAAGGGTACAATCTACAAAGTAAAAAAAAATCAATAGTTTTTTTTATTTAGAACAAATTCTGCGGAGGGGGCCAAATACACCGTTTGCATTGGTTTTGGCCACTTTATAAAATTACTATATTTATAAGTTGAGTTTATGCTTAATTGATGTCTTATTAGAGTTCTGGACTAAAACACTACATGAAATAGAATTTCAATCACAGCTAGCTCCTTACTACAATTTTATAAGTATACCTTTATCACTTGATTAAAAGAAAATTGGCGGATTTAGGCTAGTGTATTTAGGCTAGTGGCTAGTGGATTTAGCCTACACTAGCCTACACTAGCCTCAATCCGCCAATTTTCTAGTACGTTAGCTAACAAAAGTGAGTTGTGAGTCTTCTAAAATAAATGAACTTTATGATAGGTTGGAAACTTTCTACTAATACCAAAGTGGCCAAAGGTGGCACAATGCTAAAATTTCTAGCCCCACTTTTGGCCACTTATTGTTTCCCAACTTTTTGTAAGAACAGTGAAAAAACAACACTTAATTCATCTAGAAGAAACATATTCCACTATGATATAAAATATTAAATAACCATAAAATAATTTTATTGTAGAAAAAAAATGATTTTACAAAACCTTTACCCTTAACATTTTGCTTAAGAATTTTACAAAATGTTAACTTTGAAACATAACACGTGTTTATTTCTAAAATATCGTACTACATAAAAAAAGCTAAGTGCTGTAATTATTAACTAAAAGTCCAATCTTTTATTCGCCATTAATAAATATAAGCAATAATTATTTAATTCCTATTTATATAACTTTAAAGTAAAAAGTGACCAAAACCGGTACAGTGGCCAAAACCGGTACGCCTGCCCTACTTTATTATTTGATTACCATAACGCTTCGATTATATGATCGAAGCCATAATGATACTTTTTCGTGGTAGGGTTAGGGGTATGCTAAAGCGAGGTGATCAGGCGGGAGACGCGAGCGAGCCGCTTCTGTGGTCCAGTGATTCTTACCACTGATTTCAGACCAAGAGGTCCCGGGTTCGATTCCCAGTGGGGGTACATTTTGTATTCGGTTTGGTTGGTGGTAGGACTTATTCTTAGTCCGCCTGGCTAACTACCACGATCTTATCTAAGTCTGACGCCATAACAATGATGTTTTCAGCATTATTGTGTTCCGGCAGTTAAAGATAGATAGCCAGTTCCTAAGTGATTGAGGATTGCGGGAGTAGTGCGCTTCCACCTTCATCCTTATCACCACTTAGCATTAGGTGTGATGAACGCTAAGTGCCTACCCCGTTAGGGGAAAAAAATATGCGAGCGACGCGATGTCGTTCGCAGTGTGAAATGAATTATGAAAAGTGGTGAAACGTCAAAGTTACATCGCCCCCGGCTTGTTTGCTCGTTCGCTAGCTGGCGGTGTGGATTCTCCTTTCAGTTAAACTACGGGTTGTTTGTGATATTTGAATCTCGTAACGGATAAACTTTGTATTTTTTTACAAAGGTTGTGGGTATGTGGTTTTGTAGAATAACTTGGATTTACAATAATTATATGGCTGTAATTTTGAAAATATTGAATACTTACTTAGTTATTTAATTTTTTTACTTTTTTGCATTCACAATGCAATTTGACGTTTCTCGTAACGACTCCGTAGCTCAGTGGTTAGAGCAATTGCCCGGACAGCGAAAGGTCGTGGGTTCGAGTACCATCGGAGTCGATTTTTTCTAAATACTTCATTTTCATTTTTTTTAGCTCGTTCGCTAGCTGGCGGTGTGGATTGCGCTTAACCAAAGGATTTATCTCTTTGCAGTTAAACTACGGGTTGACTGTAATATTTGAATCTCGTAACGGATAAACTTTGTATTTTTTGCAGAGTTTGTATGTAGTTTTTTGTAGAATAACTTGGATTTAAAATAATTATATGGCTGTAATTTTGAAACATTTTTTTAATCCACAACAGGGTAGCACTTAGCCTTCATCACACCTGATGTTAAGTGGTGATAAGGCTGAAGATGGAAGCGCACTACTCCCGGAATTGAGGACAATCACTGAGGAACTGGCTATCTTATCTCTAACTTCATTGTTATGGCGTCAGACTTAGATAAGATGGTGGTAGCTAGCCAGGCGGTCTAAGAACAAGTCCTACCACCAACCAAACCGAATACAATATGTACCCCCACTGGGAATCGAACCCGGGACCTCTTGGTCTGAAATCGGTGGTGTGAACCACTAGACCACAGAGGCGGTTAAAACTATTGAATAGTTATTTAAATTGTTACTTTTATGCATTCACAATGCAATTCGACGCTTCTCGTAACGACTCCGTAGCCATAGCTCAATGGTTAGAGCAGCAGTGGCCCGGACAGCGAAAGGTCGTGAGTTCGAGTCCAATCGGAGCTGGTTGTGAGACGAGTCGACTTTTTCTAAATATTTACTTCATTTTCTTTTTTTAAATTTCTTATTGAAAAGCTTAATGTCTGTTACTAGCAGTAACATAGATAATGAGTAAAGATTTGAGTTACTCGGAATGAAAAATTGTGATAGTAATAGTGTAAGTAGCTTTCAGGCGGGCTTGCAGGGCTCGTGCTTTTTTACTATCACATTTTTACCAATACTTAGGTACAGAATTGGATTGTGAATGCAAAATCTCTTTACTTATAATTAAGGACTTACTTACAATATTTTGTTTGGGCAGAATACCTATCTATAGCCTATATTATCCTGTTAATATGTTTATTTTTTAAAAAACAACTTACCTAAAAGTAAAGTAAGGTAAATAAGAGCTATCCTTGTGTAGGGCTGTTTTTTTTTATTCTGACCATGGAAAATTTGTTGGGCGTTAGCTATCTGCCTTCATCATGTCAGCCGAACGACGCCCACTGCTGGGCATAGGCTATCTGCCTATTTCGTCGAAATAAAAAGCTTGTAATATTTTGAATTATAACTTTTATAATTAACTGCTTCCCTTAAACGCTTTGTAACGCCTCCTTACCCCTTAAATTTTAATTATCGCCCTTGCCCGCCAGGGGTTGTGTGTGGCAGGTAGGGCATTTTGAAAAAAATATTTTTAATAAAGATAACGCGATTTGCGAAAAAAGCTTGGCAACCGATGGGATACATTGCTAATTTGTACATACATCTATCATGGACTTGCTAAAAATATTTGTATACACTAACGCCATCTCTTTTCTAATATTTCAACTAATAGAACTACAATCATTTTAAAACTGTCTTAGATGATAAAAAAAAGTACTTACCTATTATTGTCGGCTTGTTCCTAGTTTAGAAATATACATATCCTAGAAGTTCGGATAAGAATTTGATCAATTCTAAAATAGTTATCTAATCTTAGTGAAGCATGAATAGGTAATGTTAACTAGGTATGTTCCAATCAAATTTTTGGCATAGCTATTCTGAAGTACAGAGTGTAATATTTTCATTGTCTAAAAATATTTATTTATCAGTAATAAAAACCTGAAACACTTACAGTCATAGTAGTCGACTATGTCGGGGGATCCCAAAATCCCCCTTCGTCTCGGATCCAGCTTGGCTAATATTCTATAATATCCAAAGCAATCCACTAATAATTCACTTTCACTATTTAACACAACAAGTCCAAGGCAAAACAAAAACTTTTGCCTAATTCAAAATCAAAAGAGTATTAGCAGCACTTGCAAAAATGAAGACTTGTGTTCGCGCAATTTTTCCGAAAACTTCTTTTGTTACCGAACGGTTTCATTGAAAGGAAGATTATAATCGCGTTTTGTTTTCCGATCACGCTTCACAGGTGCTGTTACTTCAACCGGCACAATACCAGACACTGTGCGAGCTGAGTCAGTTTCTGCCTAAGACCGTGTTACTGATAGTTCTACACTGGTATTCAGTTGGAAAACAAAACCAGCACAGCCATTCTCTATCTCGCTCATGCGTGAATTAATTATTATTATGCGTTGGCTCCGTCCTTGTCTGCGGCCGTTTTTTGTCGGATCTCTCAAATTACTATCCGACCCTACGTTTTGGTAGTTAGGGGATGATTGATGCGGTCCGTTTGGGACTCGCTCGCTACTAATTTCGTAGCATCATTATTGTTTCAAATAGCTGGCTTACATTGCTCAGTTTTTGTTATGATTATAGTCTGTTTTGTTACTTTGTTAAGAATCTGATTGGAAATGATTAATCTTATTCGCAGGAAACTTTTCTTCATTTATGCAAATTTATGTAAGTAACTAAACTAAATGCCTTCCAAACAAATTTACAAGTAAGTATCGAAATTCATAGAAGGACCCTCGTGGGAAGGTGGAGCATTCAATTTCATATTGCATACTGACCGAAATACGTGGAACCGATGGTTGGAGCCGTGACTTGGTTCAGGATGTTCTGGTGAGCCATTGACCCTTCTATTGTCAGACCCTGAACATCTTGGCGGCCCATTTTCTGTTGACAAAATTAATTTTATTTAACAGCGCCACCTAGTAGAGCTGTAGGTAACTAAGATGAAAATGTATCAGTAAAGCGGATGCACGCTTACGGTACAGAATCAGAGAGGGCGATACTATCACAAAGGTAAAAAAGGTTTTGTTGTGCCGCAGCTTTCATGTTACCTAAAGTAATGAAAACAAGACTGAAAAAGGAATGGAAAAAGTGATTTTATAAAGAGAAATAGCAGCTGTTTAGTTAGGTATGCGATCCGAATAGGACGATATTTACTGTAAAAGTGGGATAAAGTGCTTAGCTCTCGAGGGATCTGAACTGTTTAAGTTAATATTTAATAGAAGTTGTTTTTTTTCTTACATCGTTACCGCCTTTGTTAGTTTGGTCCTGGCTTAGATTAATGTTCTTCGTTTGCATTTTCCTTCCTGTTAGTAGAAACAGTCACCTGTGAAAAGAAACGGATCTTTAAAGATAAATGGTGGCATTCTTAATTTTAAGTAAAGCGAAAAATAAAAATACTAAAATCTATAATTGAAAATGAAGTATGACCCGTCTCACAACCAGCTCCGATGGGACTCGAACCCATGACCTTTCGCTATCCGGGCGACTGCTCTAAACTTAGCTAGGTACTGAGTCATTACGAGAAGCGTCGAATTTATCCAATACTTACTTCTTACGCGCTGTATTGTATAGCCAGCGTTAATTTTGTCGCCCGGATAGCGAAAGGTCGTGGGTTCGACTTCCATCGGAGCTAGTTGTGAGACGGGCCGATTTTTTTTAAATACTTAGGTACTTCATTTTCAATTTTTAAATGATTAAAATAAATAAATAATGAAAATTTAAATAACTTATTTAAAATCTAAGTAGGTAATTTGATTGTTTGGCATAAATGATAAGGGTTTTTATTAGTGTGGAAATTGTGGATTCCTAATCTTAAAGATTTGAATGTCACCAAAATATGCCTACGTTAAAACACAGTTTTCATCAAAGTATGCTAGGCAAAACCTAGGCACGAAAACTTCTAAAATTAAAACCATAATTTCCATGCTTGGGCTAGTAAAATGTGCGATTGAATGTACATTTTGTATTACATAAAAGTGTGACAAATAAAAACCACGAAAAGTCGCGATTCTTTTTAAGCTTCCTATGAAAATCTCTGAAAAATCAGCTGAAACCGACGCGTCACGGGTCTTTTCTGTCAGTCGATGATGCGAGAAATCCCTTTGAAAAAATATCAGGTGCTGCCCGTTATGCGATGTGCTGAGTCAGCTGCTGAGGAATGAAATATAATGATTGTAGTGAAGTGGTGTTTAGGAACATCACGAGCGTTTCATAAAGGGCTATAATTTCTTTCTATGTTCCTTAAGACGTATAAAAGCTTATTTACTAGCTATGTACTTACTTAAATCACGAAAGTTTGAAATCAATTAGAACATTATCCACCTTATTACAAAACGTGGACTAAAATAGTCCTGGTTTAAAACTGGTATAAACTGGTGCATTTTCTAAATGAAAGACAGAATTAGGATTAATTTTGAACCACATCTAACTTTCGTCCACGTTTTGTAATAAGGGGGTATCTGTTTAAGTATATAAATAAGAGATAAATATTTTTTTTTACTATCACATTTTTCCTATAGATAAGTATTTAACAATTAAGTATGTTGGTGGCACATTCAATTCAATCGTTAGTTTTCACTGAAATATTGAAGTTAATAATTGCAGTGAATTACCTAATGGTAAATAACGCTTTACAAATCTGTGACATCTTGGCTAAGTAAACTAATATAGCCAAATTCTTTTTTATCCACAACGGGGTACCTAGCACTTAGCCTTAATCACACCAGATGTTAAGTGATAACAAGACTGAAGGTGGAAGCGCACTACTCCCGGAATCCTCAATCACTGAGGAACTGGCTGTCTTATCTCCAACTGCCGGAACACAACAATACTGAAAACATCGTTGTTATGGCGTCAGACTTATAAGATGGGGGTAGCTATTAGCCAGGGGGACTTTAAACAAGCCCTACCACCAACCAACTCGAATACAATATGTACCCCCTCTGGTAATCGAACCCGGGACCTCTAGGTCTGATACCGGTGGTATGTACCACTAGACCACAGAGGCGGTTATAATGTTTTGGTCATACCATTGCCCTCAGAAGTACAAAGGCCGTCTTAAATCCAATACCTCCATGCTTCAAACAAATCCCTCCAACTGTAAATCAAACATTTGACAGCAAATTGTAACAAGTGCAAATTGGAAACATGTTCAAACATTACCCCAAATCCAATAGGACAAGAACTCACTCTATTCCGTAGCTTTTACGACAGACTTTTGTCTGTTCTCACGTGTCTTAAGACGTTTTTTGACTATTGAAGAGGAACAATAGAAAATGTTTCGAGTTTAGTAGAGCTTACTTCGCAATGTTAAGTTACTTACAGGGTTTTAGGCAGTTCTGTTGCCTTCAAAGCGAGGCTTTCAAGGTTGGGTTAGGCTGTTATTGTTTGGATCCTTTTTAATGCTATTGAATCCTAACAAAGATCATTTTAACTGTGAAGAAGGTAGACAAAGCCTTTAAAAATCGTCTAGAGTAGATTTGACCATTTATAAATTTTTAACCTACTTCAAAAAAGGAGGAGGTTATACGTTTCATTGTATGTATGTTTATTTTCGATGTATGTTCACTGATTTCTTCGTCACCGATTTTCATAAATTCTCTAATGGTTTTTTATTTGAAAGAGTATACTTACTTGTGAGGTAAACTCCCATTGTTACCAAATTGAAATGGAAGAAAGATAACTTAAGGTGTTTTACATATTTTCTAAAGCTTTTTTACGGAACGTAACGTCTCGTGGAAACCGTTGGAATAGTTTGAACAGTTTAGAGTCGTTTAGTTCCTAAGTTTCTACTTTAGTACTCAAAAAATCCCCGCACAGTGATTCACGCATAGCCGAACAATTTATTGAAGCAATATCAAGGGATCTCAAATTATTAGTGACTTTAAAACTCATTTATGTAAGTATTATGGAAAAAGTGTTGTTGTAAACTCTCGTATTGCCAGTTAATTTGTATAAAGATATAGGTAATTATGGTAAATTTTGCTGTCTCCTTTTGTAGACGTAAGTAGCATGCGCAAAATACTCTCGATTGTCTAACTTGAATACTTATGAACTTATCTATCGCAATCGTTTTCAGTATGAAAGATATTGTAAGTATGTACAACCATTATTGCTGGTGTATAACAAATATTTTTATCAACTGCCTTCAACAACAAGCCATGGATGTCAAACTGAAAGCAAACGCGATTGATGAGTTAGGGCCCTCGCCCACGGCGACTTTTGTAGCGCGATGTTTTACGAAACGCGCGACAGCATCGATACAAACGCGCATTAGTCGCATTTGCAACGCGCTACAGAAGCGACGCCAACGTGCTACTAACGCGCGACAGCATCGTTACTAACGTGCTACAGCATTGCGACTGTATCGATGCAAACGCGCGACCGTGTCGGACGACATCGGGGAGAGAACGGAGCGAGGGTGGCGCGTGAGTGGAGAACCGAGCATTAGGGCAACACAGACAGGTCGAGAGTGCAACAACAATGTGACTAACGTTGCCTTAACGAGGCTCATCATGCAAAAGCTGTAGCGATCGCAGGCATTTTTGTGCCATTATGACGGTATTACACGGTTCATTTCTGACTTTCAATTTGGATGAAACAACCAAATTGAACAATGTAAACGTAAGAGTGAATCGTTAAATGGCAATGTTCAACCACATTCAATCGCATTGAAAGAATTGAGCTTGCTCAATATTTTCACTTTTGCCTGTGCTTTTGCGTTCAACGTTCCATGCAATTGAAATAAAAGTTGAACGTGTTAACATAAGAATGGAATGATTCGTATAATATCGGCATTACTGAATCGCGTTTGCATTACGACAGAAGCGCGACAATATCGCGTTTGAATCGCGACAGAAGCGCGACAGTATCGCGTTTGTATCGCGACTGAATTGTGGATATGTGGACGGGGGCACACAGCTAGCGACCGCATCGCGACTGCGCCCCCATCGCGGTAATATTATGACGCATTAGTCAGATGTACGTGCAGTTGGCGTTCACGCGACGTGCAATACCGTTTTTGATAACGCGCGGCGTTGACAGTGCGACAACGTTTTCTGTCACGGATGTCACCGCATCAGACAGGCTGGGACTATACTATAGATTCAAGATTCAAAGATTAAAATTTGTTTATTCAAATTAGATTGTTTTTAATACTTGTGAACGTCATAGAAGCTACGCCATCGGTTTGCAAACCCTACAGCGGGAGACCTTGGAGAAGAACCGGCAAGAAACTCCAAGGGTTGTTTTTTTCTCCCTGTTTTATTTCATACAGAGTCGTCAAATTGAAAAATGACCTTAACATATAACTAAGGTCAGTTTCCATCACAATTACACAATGGGTTATGATAAATACAGTTAAGTATAGGGGAACTATCGAACTAATGATCATAGCGGTGAACAATTTAGGAACTCTACTTAAAGCTTTAATATTAGTTAAAAACAAAAGACAATTCTACTATATACTGCAAGTTGCGCCTATACATGCCTATACATGTTTCAAATGTAATTCTTAATAAAATGAATAAAAACAAAAGAAAACACATTTTAAGGCAAGCAGATAAGAGCAGACCCATTCCCACTGGCAGCACCCGTTCACGAGCATGACGCATGAACTAGCCATCGCTTCGCTCAACCATATTTTAGGGAACGTAACGACCCGCCTCACACGCCACCACCGTAGAAATGTTTTAGTGAGCATGTAGGTATAGGTTTGCGTGACGTGTGCGTCGTTATGTCATTACGGCAATACGAAGTCAAATGTCATGACGCAAACGTGGTCAAGACGCGCTGCCACAGAATAGATGATCAAACGAACTACTGTGAAGTTCGATCGCTATTATATGAGTCGTTTCATTCGAAGATATAATATTTACAGAGTAGTCCCTTTAACCTACAGGCAACTTCGCACGTCTTTAGAGATTTAAAAAAAAAAAGTTCACTAATCTGTCATTTACTGTTCTGTGGTCAGTTTGACGCCATTTTTCTCATTTCGTTTAGAGCAAGTTCAGAGTAATAGCGGTGTTCTAGAACAAAGCTTAACTAGTGGGTTTGTAAACCTTCGCCTGCAGCTGAGGTTTACTGGGCTGGGCGGGTTGCTATATCTTCGAATGAAACGACTCATATAATAGCGATCGAACTTCACAGTAGTTCGTTTGATCATCTATTATATTTCGTCGTTTCATTCTTTGATATAATATTTACAGAGTAGATGTTTAGAGATTTAAGTTTTGTTCTAGAAGAAGTGTTGATGCGTTGTTTTTATAAGAATAAATAACCATCTCAATTAAACATATTATGTATTTGTTCATAAGCAGAATGTAAACAATCAACCCTTAAATAATATTAAGTTTTCTCCGTACAAATTAAATACCTAATCATAAATCAGCAACAAAAAAAAGTAACTAATCTTTAGTAGGGAACGTTACGGTTCTCGCGAAGACATCTTCGCTTTCAATAGGCCGGTTATAGAACCGAGCAAAGGCTGTGTAGATGTAGGTACTTGTCCAACCAGCTGTTTTTCTTATCTCGTCTACAAACACTGAGTCGTGAGCAAGCATGGTCGAGATGGAGGCGTATCGTGTGCTATCGCCACTCTCTCCCAAGCTCCCAACAGCTTATTTAACCCAGCGGCTTATAGACTGCGAGCTGGTGCGCTTGTGGAGTTTTTTGTATTTTAACAACAGTTTGTCTGCGTTCGAAGTCCTCATATTTTTTGAAAAATATATATGATCGATGAGGACTAAAGCAGGGCATATATTTATTTTCTCGTGAAAGAATGGCAAGTACAGCATGGGTTGTTCGCAGCCCGGGACCGAAGTTTTAATAATGACGGTTATGGCTATCTTAACACCGTCTTGAGAAATGAATACATTTTCTAGTTTTATAAGCGTGAAAGTTTGTACCCTGTGCATTGTACAAAGTCTTCTTGTCTTGTCTAGGCTCAGTACTAAATTTGGGTATCAATTAGGTATGTGGTTGAGAACAAGTTGTGGGTCCCAAGTAGAGGTATATTTAGGGCGACTTGGTTTAAGTTTGTAAGCGCCTTTAAGAACTCGTTAAATACACTCATGTGAGTCGATGTTACTGTTTAATGGTTTAAGAACAGTGAAACGGTACGGCGCGGGACGGTGATTTAATATCAACGTAAGCTTCGTCAGATAGCTCCCATTCAGTATCGAGGTTGCTTTTACTTGACTCGATATCTGAGCCGTTATTTTTTGGGTTGACGGTTAATGTAGCATACTACCTGTAGTATTATCCATGCGCAGTAATATTGCACAATATCGCCTTCCTTTGTAAAAGCTTTCATAGGACAGAATGTTCTAAAAGAGTTATTGCGCCACCAGTTTTGGTCTTCTTAAAATTAAATTTTTGCTTTGCATTTACCGTTATGGCGCTGCAATGCCAAAAACTTCTGGCTTTCTTAAAGTTAAATCCGTATTTAGCTGCTAGACAGACCGAAATTAGAACACCAATAAAATAAGGAAAGATTCTTATTGTACGTTTCGGTAATTTTAAATAATTTCTGATCATTTGTGCAATGTTTCTGCGTTTTACAGCGAGAAATGTTGCGTATCATAATTATAAAAAGCCTTGGGAAGTACAGACTTGAGAAGGCGTTAACACACTTTTTTCGCGGTTTACAACAAAACCTAAACATTGTAACAATTTAAGTCGTACCGTACGTAGTCGTACGGACGGAAGTGTCCCCGATTCCTTATGTTAAGATTCTTTTTACTAACCTTCTATGGGCCACAGTGTTGTCTGATAAATAAAGAATTTATTTATTAAGCATCGTCGAAATAAATTTACTGATTTATGACCTTGGCTTCTAAGATAGGACATATAACCTCTCTCATAATTTTAGTAAAAACCCTGGATGCTTATGCTACGGATAGGCCGTAAGGCAAGTCAGTAAATTCGTCGATAGCTAAGTTTGAATTTGGAGCTTGAAAATGAAATCTTAAATATTATTCGGTCTTCCTTACATATTGGAAGTCATAAATACGCCTCTTTGAGGTCAATCGGTGCTACAAAACTACCTTGTGGTATAAGTTAAGGAGATGTTCTATAGTCTTCCATTCTAAAATAGTTTTTCTTCTCAATAAATTTATTTAATGATTTAAGATTTAAGACAAAGCGTTTACCACCATTATACTTGGGTGCAAGGAAAGTTCTTGATATGAACTGGTCAATTACCGGGGAACATTGTGAAATTGCTCCAATTCAATTAATTTATTTATAGCTTGGACCATCTCGTGACTTTCTTCGGGGGTAAATTTAGATTAAAGCACGACAGACTGTCACTTCCGTACAAAAGGGTATATAATATCCGTTTTGGATCCATGATAGTACAGTTTTGTTGTATGTTATATGAAACCAACAATCATAAAAGTATTGAATTCTGCCAGCGTGTACCTTTGTTATTGTGGCCGTGCACGGGGCCTGGGTTGATTGTAGTTCTTCGCATGAGACGAAGCAGGCTGAGGGTAGGTTCGTCGCGGTGGCGGCGCTAGCCTCTGTCCTGTCCTGTGGTTTGACCTCCCTGCCGCCCCCCTGTTTCGCGGGTACTGAGGAGGTCCTGACCGATTTCCCTGATGGGCAGGACGAATGACTGTGGACTGGACTGCAGAAGGTTTCTGAATTGTGAATGTTTTCCAAATCTGTGAACCTTGTCGTTCGATTGCCTTACTGGCTTTTATATTTTCGGATGATGTATTACCCAATAAAGAGTCATATCTATCGGAGTCTTGTAGGACGTGCAGGAAATTATTTTCTAAACTAGATGTAATAAGTTTAATCCTATCTTTCGTTAGGAAATGGTGTAAATCAATACCAAAATGCGACAGTCGTCGCTTAGATACTAAAGAGATTGTATCTTATCGTCTATCGGAGAGCAGTGTGTCCATTGCTCTATTTACCTATTGCCGAGGTACCCATATCAAGTTGTTGTTGAAAACCAAGAAACATTTTGTAGCATCCCCTCACGACGACGACGTCAGAAACTGCGGCAGCAATCGCTGTGTTTAATTTAGGTGCGTGCAACATTCAACAATTATTTGATATCAAGTACCTTTGTCAAGTTCTCTTTCTGATCTTTTGGTAGTAGACCTATTTTTCATAAAGGTGTCCATAAATTAGCTAAGTTGAATGGCATCTCCAAAATCAGGCGTATCGGACGTAGACGCCCTCAACGCTGACAATATTATTGTGGATCGAAAGTTATCGATGTAATTTCTTGAGTGAGCCGTTTGCGATACTGCGGCATCCGAGGTTTGTTGGATGGATATTTCCAAAGATTGTTCGATAAAGTCCCGCATCGTTTTGTATGATATTTATTGTATCCAAAACAAACATACTCTTTTTTTCCAAAAAAAAAAAAAACAACATGAGGGTAGAGTGTAAAAAATAAAATTCAAAAAATAATTTAATAAGTTATTATGGCTTAATAATTTATATTGTCCCGCAGACAATAAACTATAGATAACGTGCATCTATCCTAGAATGCAAGTAGATTCTGCTTTATGTCATAAATGTGACCCATAAATTAGCCCGCAGCTAATTAAGATATCGCGGTTAACCCCCAGTCAATTGCGACTTAGTTTGATTTTATGTAACTTAATAAACTGTAGATAACGTGCGCCTATCCTAGAACGCAGGTAGATTCTACTTCATGTCATAATATATGTCCCATAATTAGCCCGCAGCTAATTACGATATCGCGATTGACCCGCAGTCAATATCGATTTAGTTTGATTTTGACTAACTACCTAAATAAACTGAAGATAACGTGCGTCTATCCTAGGACGCAGGTAGATTCTACTTCATGTCATAATATATGACCTATAATTAGCTCGCAGCTAATTACGATATATCGCGATTGACTCGCAGTCAACCTCGATTTAGTTTGATTTTATGTAACTAAATAAACTGTAGATAACATGCGTCTATCTTAGAACGCGGGTAGATTCTACTTCATGTCATGATATATGACCCATAATTAGCTCGCAGCTAATTACGATATCGCAATTGACTCGCAGTCAATCTCGATTAAGTTTGATTTTATGTAGCTAAATAAAGTGTAGATAACATGCGTCTATCCTAGAACGCGGGTAGATTCTACTTTATGTCATAATATATGACCCATAATTAGCTCGCAGCTATTTACGATATCGCGATTGACTCGCAGTCAATCTTTATTTAGTTTGATTTTATGTTACTAAATAAAATGTAGGTAACATGCGTCTATCCTAGAACGCGGGTAGATTCTACTTCATGTCATAAATATATGACCCATAATTAGCTCGCAGCTAATTACGATATCGCAATTGACTCGCAGTCAATCTCGATTAAGTTTGATTTTATGTAACTAAATAAAGTGTAGATAACATGCGTCTATCCTAGAACGCGGGTAGATTCTACTTCATGTCATAAATATGACCCATAATTAGCTCGCAGCTAATTACGACATCGCGATTGGCTCGCAGTCAATCTCGATTTAGTTTGATTTTATGTACCTAACTAAACTCATCAAGTGAAATCACTTGTTCATGTTCACCAGTGAACAACAAGAAACAAAAAAGTATTAATTGTATCTTAATATCTGATAAATTTAGGTAACTATTGTGTAGCTTGTTAATAACTTGTATGCACAAATATTCGAATAGGAATTGATAAAGCACTATAAACGTACCTACCTGTGGCATTATCTTCATTATCTGAAGAATATAAACGTTGGACTCGTTCAACATTTTCCTGTGCGCTGCGTTTCGGCATTTAAAATAGACGCGTGCGCTCGTTGCCTCGCACGAAAAAGGAATGGGAAAAATGGCGTCAAACTGACCACAGAACAGTAAATGACAGATTAGTGAACTTTTTTTTTTTAAATCTCTAAAGACGTGCGAAGTTGCCTGTAGGTTAAAGGGACTACTCTGTAAATATTATATCAAAGAATGAAACGACGAAATATAATAAATAATAGTGCTGCATAGAAATTACTAACCGCGATCGGAGCGCTGTATCGATGCGAACGCGCGACAGCATCGCTACAAAAAGTCGCCGTGTTCGTACGAGGGCTTAAGACAATTAGCCCCATGTTCACTAGTTCCAACCTATTTTCTGTAATTTCCACTAAACTTTTTGGTGCTTTACCCCTGCAAGTGGTTTACCTCAGCTAGTAATAGTGACGGCCATTAAAACCAAACAAACTACTGTCTGGGACCAATAAAACACAGGATGTTGCGGTGAGCATGGCAAGAGGGACAATATCGATCCGGTGGGGACTGTACCCTATTCTGTTACCATTGTTAGTCGATGATATTTCAGTCGTACCTACTTAGATTTAAAATAAGTAGAGGCACCAAGCTACGAAAGAGGGCTCAATTTTTGGTTTTTAAATTCGTTTGATATATATACGTAAGTACCTAAGTATAAAAAATAAAATTGGTGAAACAAAATGATAAAAAATGCTTTATGACTTTAGAGAGGCTACCATTTAGCTATTGATATATCCAGCTAAATAATAAAGATCATAAAGAGTTTGGCCAAGTCCAAAGATTTGGATCTCTTTAGGGATGGCATTCGCAAGTTTAGAAAGTCACTTCTTTAAATATTATTTATCTCATTTTATTTGTACGATTGAATTGTTAATTGTTATTTTCTATTTTTATTCAAATTGTAATTGTAATTAATTCTATTTTTATTCAAATTGTAATTGTATTGTATTATTCAATTATGTGTGATGAAATAATAACTCAGCAGTATAGGCATCTATTTATTCATGCTTCCTTCGTACAATCACTGGTCAACGTCCTTTCGACTCGACAACTCGAACACAATTGACTGTCCGCCTACGGGCAGATTCCCACCATTTTGTCTATCCCCGTTCAAAACACAGTGGCGCCATGGCGGCGCTTTCTCTCAATTTAAACTTAAAAGTGTTGCCAGTGATAATTACAATTTGTACTACAATAATGTTAATTATTTTTATCATTACTTTTTTGAAATACAACATTCGGCCATCCGACATAGTGCTACCTCCTGGTGCACTGTATGTAACAAGTACCTAGTCAGTTTCTTTATTTTTACTCAAAAGGTTAAAGAATACAATTTTAAAGGAATATTAAATACAACATTTGGCATTATAATCACAGTATATGAAGTATAATCTCAACAAAATTTATAAAAACATGATAATAGTTAAAATAATAATTTACAATGTAAATGTACCTACCTATGCACATCTCAGATTTCTGCGAGCGTTTTAGTATCACTTATTTTTAGCATTTCACTGTATGTTTTTTTTATATATATTTTTTTTATTTTATGTCTCTTTCCGTCTGATTTTAGATCCTTCCGACCCTCAGATTTTAAATTTTATTATTTTGTTTGGAATCGGGATACGGTATTTACTTTTTTTAAGTTATGACTTTACTGAGGCAAGGAAAATTATCTATTTGATATTTAGATTTATTTGAAAAGAACTAGATTAATAGTTATTTTAAATCAAGGCAAACTACTGACTCGACCACCAGTTCACAAATGGGGAGGCCCTTCGGAGAAAGAACTGGCAAGAAAACTCGCGAAGGGTGAGCTGACCGACCTCCGTATTATAATTTAATTTTCTATTTATCTAAGTACAAGAGAATTTGCCAGAATATATTATTATTTAGGTCTCAAAACGATGTTATATTATATTTGCTGTTAATTTATTATGACACTGTAGCGTTGCGTCGCTCGCTACTATCCTATTTCATATTATTTTTATTTTATATTTTCACGGTATCATTTTTATAACCTCCTTGCATGTAATTCGAAACTATTTGTCAAATTTTTATGAGTTTGTTCTGAAAAATAATATTTGTAACGTCATGTCGTTTCCATGACATTGTTTTTTTTTGTGTTTAGACATCAATATAAAAAATATTTGATTTTTTTCGGCTCACCTTTAAATCGACTAAATTATATTATTAAACTATTATTTTACTTTTATTGCCATTATAAAACCTGTAAGGAATTTCCTGCAGGTAAGACCAATTTTGTAGTAGATAAATTTGTAAGTAACGTTCTGTTTTGACTTTTTGTACTTATATTAATTTGTGATTTTATTTTTAGGTTTTATATTTTAAAATAAATTTAATATCTGTGGATTGCCGGCCTTTTAGTTGGCTGCCCAGCCACAACACTAGTAGTTTTCATTCTTAAAACGTGTTGATTTCTGTTGTTTGGTCGATTAAATTTGTAATTGATCTTGAATAAATAGTAATAAAAAGTTATGTCAAGTAAGTATAAATTATAACGTACAAATTGCTAGATTATATATATGCAGGAATTGAAAGCGATTTCTTTTCCTTGAAAGTTCTTCTAAGCGTTTCATGGTAAAACGTCAGATAAATAATGCGAACGTGATACAAATGATGTGAATGCATCATTTGGTAATACGAATGTACCTACCATACAAATACAACATTTACTTTTACAGAATTGCTCCGATTTATAACGCCTTAAGTTAAAAGAGGACACAAACTATTAAACTACACGACATAAGCAATTATTCTGAGCAAAAATAGATATCAAGCGTAACAATAGATTGAGATCTTTGTATCGATATTATAAATAACAACAAGATTTCCAATTTAAATGAGTGTCTATATAGATATACCAAGTAATATTTTCATTATTTCTATTATCTTTTGTTTGATTCATATATTATTAAGTTCAACAATTCACATCTGAAGTTACCAAATTGAATGTATTTAATATTCGTGGGATTAACTACGCACATCAGACGTTCATTATTCTATGTTTGAAAATCACCTTTAAATAATTCTAATGTAATACTACGTATTCCGTTAAATTCAGTCGGTTGTGCAGTACGTGACCAGCTACTTACATCCTCAAAAGTTTCAAACATGTCTATGAATAAGTCTACACGAGGCGTTTCTTTTGTTAATTGCGCTTTTTTTTATGTAGGTACTATTATGTCAGTAAGCAACGGTAAAATTGTAAGATACTTAAAGGTCATAAAGATTACTTTCTCAAAAATCAAGCATTGGAAATTTCCATGTATTATTTGTAAATAATAGTTTATCTGTATGTCGCTCATTTATTAAACCTGCGAATACTCGCGTCTAAAACTTAAAATTAACGATTTATAAAAGAGGCGCACATAATGTATCAATAGACTTCTCAATTACATTTCATGCATCGGAACACCGAAACATCACCGCTCTACTTGGAACTCAATCCTGTACAATTTATATCAAACCTATCAGAACCCACGGGCCTTAGAATAAATACTATTACAGTTCAGTACCTACAGTTAAAGATTTGTCTTTCTTTAGTCCTATAATTAACCGCTAGTCACCAAAAGTGTCTATATGTCTTGGCTATGGCTTTCGGCCATCGGCCATCAATAGCAGTGTCACTAACACAAACATTGAGGCTGACTGGTTTCAAAGTCTATCTATACAGATTCTGTTTCGCTCGGTAGTAGTAGGTCTAAATCCTGTTTTAAACCCACTATGCTGGATGAATGATGGATTTTAACTAACAGTACTTTTCATAATACGAAACTATATTTTTGTATTACCATAGCATATATATTTACTGTGCTATTACTCTATAATTTTATTACCCCATAAGTTATGTTTTCATGTAAGTACCTTACTGCCACTTCGGTCTCTTTTATTTTAGTGAAAGCTCTATACGCTTTATTATTTTTACATCATTATGCAAGAAAACATTTGCAAAACAAAGTTAAGAATGCGACCTAGAAAATAAATTTACAAACAACACTTTTTTTGTTTTGTAAAAGTACTAGTATCAAATCTCTGATTGAGCTGAATGATCCGAGAGGACAAAGTGCACAACTTTTTACCTTATCTATCTAAGGCTTGATAACATAATTTCTAAATAGGTCAATGATATTGGTGTTATTCAAGTGGTTTCCATAATTAGGAAGCTTGTCGTAGTAAGCAATTGGTAAGTTATCATTACAATTAAAAAGTGATGTTTTTCATATTTCTGCTACTTATATTTAGAATATAAATATTTAAGTCACCAACTAAGACAATTCCCTTATTCTCGTAAGTAATAGTCTTTTTGATAAAAGTTTTAGCATCTTTTTAAATAAGTAGGTAGGTATGTCAAAACTGGACTTTAAAACATTTACAGTCACATTATCAGCAAAGTTTGAATCGAAGAGTAAAATAATGCAATATTTGAAAGTAACGAATTTACACAATCAAGTTCTAATAATTTATGCCGATATTAATTTACATACACACTCCGCACTTCCTCCCGTTTCGGGATTAAGATGAAGCCAACTGATATCCTGAAATCACTTCGACGATCCAAGTAGTACCAAGGTGACGGCTCAGAAATCCTCAAGACACAGCGGCCGGCGTGGCGCCACCAACGAGGCATCAGTGACGGGATGGTGATCTGCGTTCCTCTATTGGGTCGTCGCTTTCTTCCTTCAATGACTTGTTTGCGTTTCATGACCTCGCAAACATTAGAACAAATAAATGATATTAGTGTATGGTGTTTTATTTATCCTTCTTGTCAATCTAGTTAATCAGTAAAAATACTCAGAAAGCTAAACTTCTATAGAAAATTCACAGAATTATTTATTAATGTTAACATTCTTATATGGTACACTTAAATAAGAATGGCTAACTTGTCCAACTGAAAGAATTGTATGCCACATAATTATGTTCGAGCGACACACATAGCCCAATCAACTAAAAAGTGTATACTTAGTATAGGGAAACTTTCGTCATTTATCAAATTCAACAAGTCAAGACACTTAGTACATTCTGAAACTAATGCGCTTGTCTATTGTAACTGCATATAAAATTAAATTAACTTTTTATGATAACAAGGGACAAAATAGTATGGTAATATAGCTACTTAAAGGTCTCCGACCTACAATAACCACAAATACATTTGATCAATCAGCTTTAGGTATTGTTAACAATAAGACATATGCCTACAAGCTGAAGGCTCGTAGGCGAGTCTAGCCTCACAAACTAAAGGCACTTCTAGCACTGTAATCAGAAGGCGCGTGTAGCCTTTTAACCTAAATATACACCTTGATTTTCAATCTAGAAGGCGCGTGTAGCTTTTTAACATAGATAGATAGATAGATAGATGAACACTTTATTGACCACACAGAAATACAATACAAAGTAGGTACATCAGAAAAGGGTAAAAATTATGTGGGCAAAGGCGGTCTTATCGCTAAGAGCGATTTCTTCCAGACAACCTTTGAGACATAGGAAAAAATTTAAAGAGCATTTAACATAAGTATACACCTAGATTTTTAATCTAGAAGGCGCTTCTATCCTTGTATCTAAATGCACATAGTCTTATGAACTGGAACGCACCTAGCCTTGTAAACTGTAGTCGCATTTAGCCATGTAAACTGTATGTGTGTCTAGCCTTGTAAACTGTAGGCGCGTCTAGCTTAGTAAATTGTAGGCGCCTCTAGCCTTGTAAACTGTAGGCCCATCTAGCCTTGTAAACTGTAGGCGCATCTAGCCACATAAACTGTAGGCGCCTCTAGCCTTGTAAACTGTAGGCCCATCTAGCCTTGTAAACTGTAGGCGCATCTAGCCACAAACTGCAGGCGCGTCTAGCCTAGTAAACTGTAGGCCCATTTAGCCTTGTTAACTTTAGGCGCATCTAGCCACATAAACTGTAGCCTTATAAACTGTTGGCGCATCTAGCCATGTAGCCTAGTATCTACTCAAGCATAGACACACATGGCCGACTCGTAGCTCCCATGGCTACTCAACTAAACCATAGGTACACATGCCCTTTTTCTAATATTACTTTTGTTAAGCGTCTGCAAAATTAAACTTCAAACTGTCTAAATCCATTAATAACTTTACGGCAAATGGCCACTACCTACTACTCAAGCTTAGACACACATGGTCTAATATAAGCGACACACGTGGCTAACTCAACAAACTAGTTGTATAGTAATAGAATACAAAGAATTGAGTATTGTTCATATAACCTCACTCGCCCTTTTTGCATTCTTGTCTATGTTAAATAATATTTTTCCATTGAGTTTACAAAAAGATAAAATCACTTATTCTCTTTAAAACATGCTCAACATATTTGGCCCACATCAATGGCATGTGAAAGTCAAAATCAAAGCTATCTTTATTAACTATATTGAGTACAATTACGCAATCATAGCATTTACATTTCTAATATTCCTGAACACGTATCATATAAAATCTATTTTTGGTTTCGAATGTTTTCAATCTTCATTTGAACATTTGAAAAAGATTTGAAACGTCCGGGTTGATTGACTCTGAGTCATAAAAATACAGCTTATTAAATAAAGTGCCGATTTTCACAGAAAGACGGAAATAATTTGAAATATTTTGTAAAGGCGAATAAAGTCAACTGATCAAACTGATTTTATAAAACTCCTAGGGAAAAATTGCACGTACCTTATAACTGAACTTCTTTGCGTGTTGTTTTTTGCCACTTCTGAATTGTGATGAAATAATAACTCAGCAGTATAGGCATCTATTTATTCATGCTTCCTTCGTACAATCACTGGTCAACGTCCTTTCGACTCGACAACTCGAACACAATTGACTGTCCGCCTACGGGCAGATTCCCACCATTTTGTCTATCCCCGTTCAAAACACAGTGGCGCCATGGCGGCGCTTTCTCTCAATTTAAACTTAAAAGTGTTGCCAGTGATAATTACAATTTGTACTACAATAATGTTAATTATTTTTATCATTACTTTTTTGAAATACAACATATGTATCATTTTGCTTTTTTTACGAATGCGGTCTTCGCCTCTAATTATAATAACACTAAGCTTACCATAATTGTATTAGTTGATGTTCATTATGTTGGTGTGACCAATAAATAAAAATAAATAAAATAAAGATTTGACACAAAATTTTCGAAACTTCACTATTGTGTTGCGAAGCTCTATTTCAGCGTCTGCGAAAGTCATAATAGTGCATTTCTTAGAGGAATAGTAGGTTGAAGTGTTATTATTATTAGCAAATACCTACGGTATTGAAAATGAAATATTAGAAAAAAAACAACCCACCCTCCAAGTAGCTCCGCCGGAAATCGAACCCGGGACCTTTCACTGTCCGGGCGAATGCTCTTACCGCTGAGCTACGGAGTCGTTAGAGGAAGCGTCGAATCTTTCCAATACTTCTTACGCGCTGTGAGCCAGCGTTTATTTCATCAATGTGAAGATACTACTACCTGCAACACCAGAATGAAATATCTTTACAGATATTTGACAATCGATAAAGATGAAATAATTGCTATTTTAAATTCCTAGCGTTTTGTCTATGTACGGGCTGCTCTCGTACGATATTTAATTTGATAGAAATGATAAGAAAGTCTTGAAGAATATGAATTTATTTTGATAACTGATAGAATTGCTAATTGATACGAGTAAACATCGGGGCGATCGAATGCGTACTAAAATTACAAAATGAATATTATAATAAAATGAAGTAAATGCTGAATCGGCGACATGACGCTATTGTGCGGTTGTATAGACCGTACATGTTGCGGGCGCGAGAAGAAAACATGATAAGATAAAGAATGTAAACTTCACAAAATGTATAAAAATGCTAAAATAAAATAAGTAAATTGTATAAAACATAAACACTTAAATATTTCATACTTAGAGTCTCTATAGGCATGAAATTGAATGTCACAATTAAATCACAATCACAACACTATTCACATTCACTAAAACGCTTGCGTGGTTGAGGTGACGTCGCCTTATCCAGTGAACTTACACCCGGATTGCTCGTAGTAATTGTTACTTTATGAATGGGTTCCTGCGGCTGCGTTAGTTGATAATGTCGGGACGGTTCCACTCTGGGTTCATTGTTTGTGAAATGAGCGCTCAAGCCTAATGATCGCTCGCTCAAGGGTGCGGGGGGTAATCTTGCTGAACATCTTCGTCGCAGACGCCGTCCCGCGTACAGGATAGCCACCAAAATAGCAGCTCCCATGATGGTGTACATAACTGCATACTGATGGATGTCATGATGTGACATTGTACTTGATAGTACAGCATTACTAGCGCTGTTCTTCATTTGATCGATGTCTTGACCGATGTTGAGGAGACGTTGTTTATATTTCTCGTGTTCAGTTTGATCTGTTTTCTGAATGACCTTGATAGGTATCGACAGGTTGATGACGTCATTGATAGGGGCAATGCTTATTTCTTCAAGGTCGGGCTTCACCTTAAAATTAGTCAGCTGTTGTTTGTGTGCCAAAATAGTAATATTTTCGTCCTTGATAGTACAGCCGTCGCCGAGAGTGATAATGCCGGCCTTGCTGAGTTGCTTCGCTGTAACTTGATGCTCGCATATTATTCTTATCGTGCACTGCTCGCAACAGAAATAAAGGTAGGTGTTTATTTTTTCTAGTTCGAACCAATTGTTTTTACAAGGTTGAGTATCAACTTCACATTCATTTTTGTTTTGATTTTTGATACATAAATGATCGTCTGTTTTCATGTTGAAAATTGGTTTTTGAAGTAGACATAGCTGGGTATCTGAATCGTATGAAATGCATCTTCTTACTTCGCTTTCTGATAAGGGAATGTATGAATCCTTGAGAATACTAATCACTAAATAATCAGCTGTAGGTTTTATTCTAACCATTTCCCGTCCCACTTGTTGCGGTATAGTGATAAGTTTGTATATCTCATAACTGTCTCTGCTGATTAAAGGAATCTGTATTTCAAAAATAAAATATTTACTTGTCATTCTTGCCTTCACCTTGAGTAAATGATAAATGCTAGGTAGGTTTGTTTGAATGTTGTCTATCGGAAGGGACAAGTGTTTTGCTAACTGGCCAGAAATTATATTTAACTCTTGACGTAATTGCTCCGGTGTGAGTAAGTGAATATTAAATTTTTCGTATTGAATATTGCTAATTGTATCCAATAACATTTCTTGTATGTTTTTCAGGGTTGATAAAATGCTGTTCGTGATTAAAGTTGATAACATAAATTCGTTGATGATTTCGATGTCACTCAGTTGCCTTGCTATTGTATTCGTTGCTTTTTCTAATTCTGATATGTGTTGATTAAATATTGTTTGCTGTTTCGATATGGATTCTTCCACTCTTTTCAACAGGTTGTACTCTGCCTCTACTACTGATGTTTGATTTTTCCATAAGAGCGCAAGATGTTTTTGATTTTCTTTAATCATGTCGATATCTTTTTCGTATTTTTGTGCGAATTCCTCATCTAGTATCCCGAACATACTGCGCGCGACATATCCGACACCGTTGATAAGGCCTCGTCGCTTTCGCTCCGCGCGGGCGAATTGCTGACCGAGTAAAATGTTGTTATAGTACTCGAGCTCGGTAGCTTCGTGTCTTAGTTGATGTAATACAACTTCGCACTTTGTTTGTTTTGCTACGGACGAACATATGTTTTCAAGGTTATTGTAATATTTGTCCAATAAAGACATTCCTTGCCAATAGGGGTCCATATCGTAGTATACTATTAGTTTCCATTGATCTGTGATAAGGTGCATGTTCGATAATTTATCCAAATAAATGCTTTGATTGTTTCTTAGTTTCAGTATGTTGTAGGCACACTGAGCGGGTGATAAGACGGTAAGTATCAACATTAGGGCCAACGTAACTAAGTTACATACAGGTTTGTTTCTCATTTGTCTTGTTTTGATTCCTGGCGTCGTATCTGATTCTTTGGTGTTTTTATCGATGCTTGGGGTTGAGCTTGGTACTAATGTTGATATCTTTGTTATAGGTCTTTTGATAACTCCATTCTTTGTTTTGATTGATACCACTCGAACGAAACCGTCTTTGCCTGGGTGAAGTTCGGTGATTCGTCCTAGTGCCCATTTGCCGGGAGGTAAATTGGCGTCATTAATGATGATGACGTCATTGATATGCGGATTTTCACGCTTTTGCTGCCACTTGCTTCGGTTCTGTAGTGTACACAAATATTCTGATTGCCATCTCTTCCATACGTCTGTAAAGATTTTCTGGACTAATTGCCATCTTGTGCGTTCGTCTCTTTCAGTTTCCACAATCGTTAAAGTAGGGCCGCTTGCCAAAAAGTGTGATGGTGTAAGATAGTTGATGTCGTTTATATCTTCGCTGAGGGCACAAAGCGGTCGGGAGTTAAGTACTCCTTCTAGTTGTGATAATAATGTTGATAATTCTTCATACGTGAGTTTCTGATCTCCTATAACTCTACGTAGATGAAATTTCAGACTCTTGACACATCCTTCCCACAAACCTCCTCCACTAGGCCACGAAGGAGCGTTGAAGTGCCATTCAATCTCAAGGTCTGCTATTGCTGAGAAGAACTCGTGGTCCAAAGTGCTTTGTAGACCTTCAAATTCATTCTTCAGAAGTTTGCTGGCTCCGACGAAGTTCGTCCCGTTGTCGCTATACATGTGACGGGGGGCGCCTCGCCGGGCTGCTAAGCGGCGCACTGATGCCAAAAACGCTGAGGAGCTGAGGTCCGACACCAACTCAAGGTGCACGGCCTTGGTGACCATGCACACAAATACAGCGACGTACCCCTTTGAGGTTTTAACACCGCGACCTCTGCTTGATTTTACTTCAATGTAACCGGTGTAATCGACGCCTGTGTGATAAACCGGGCGGGTCGGGTTACATCGCGCTGAAGGTAAGTCACCCATTATTTGATTTTTCTTGATAGGGCTATGCTTACGGCAGGTGACACATTCACGGATGCGTTTTTTGACAGCCCTGTTGCCACCTATAATCCAGTAATTCTGTCTTAGCCTTGACAGAGTCAGCCTGGTGCCTCCGTGGAACGTCATCTTGTGAGCCTGATCTATGAGTATATCAATGAAGTGTCCGCTATGGGGCAAAATAAGAGGGTGCTTCATATTTTTGTCAATATTAGCATGCTGTATTCGTCCACCCACTCTCAAGAGGTCGTCTTCATCGAGGAATGGATTTAGTGATAAAAGCTTGCTGTTATGATGAACATTTCCCTTTTGCTTGATGGTAAGTATTTCCTTTTCAAATTCTTTTTGCTGTATATATTTTATGATAATTTTATTTGATTTTCTGATTTCAGGTGCAGTCAGGTGATTCGGTTTGCGAGCGCAACGTGACACCGCGCGCAACACCCATGTAAGTATACGCGTCACTCGAGTCAGACAGCTGTGTTTGCTTATCAACTCGCCAATGACGTCATGATCGTGACGTCGCAGTGTGACGTTTGTCTGAGGTGCTTTCTTTAGCTCTTGATCTGTGCTATAGATTTTTTCAGTGTGATTATTTTCGTATGTTGGTAACCATTCTGGTCCTTGCCACCAAAGTTTGTGCTGTACTAAATCGGTTGTTGTGATTCCGCGACTAGCACAGTCCGCCGGGTTTTCTCCTGATTTCACATGGCGCCAATTGGTAGCAGGTATGATTTCCTTGATCTTTTGCACTCTGTTGGTCACGAAAGGTTTCCAGCGCTGGATGTCTCCCTGGATCCAACCGAGTACCGCGGTGGAGTCTGACCAACCGAAGACTTCTACTTTTTGCTCTGATAAACTATGTTGGACGGATTGCATTAACTTTGATAGTAAAAGTGCTGAGCAGAGTTCCAGTCTTGGAAGTGATACGCATTTGGAGGATGGGACTAATCTTGATTTTGCTGCTACTATCACTATTGATGTTGGTTGATCTTGATTCTTGCTGTTGACCTTGCAATATATGACGGCAGCGTAGGCGCGTTCCGATGAATCGCAGAATCCGTGAAGCTCAACTTGATCTTGGATTTTGATTTGCAACCATCTTGGTATTTGTATTTGATTGATATCTTCAAGGTCAAGTTTTATAGACGACCACTCTTGATTGATATTATGGGGAAGTTGGTCATCCCATTTCAGATCTTGGTGCCATACTAATTGAAATAGCAACTTAAGCTTTGTGGTGATAGGACAAAGCCATCCCAACGGATCAAAAATTCGGGATATATCTGATAAAAGTGATCGTTTTGTTGCTGGTTTCGTTGATGAAGTATCAATTTTCAGTTGAAATGAGAATGTATCATTTTCTGCATTCCACTGTAGTCCCAACGCTTTTGTTGATTCTTTTTGCTTGAATTCATATTCTTTTTGATAATCTGTACTGACGTTTTCTAGCAATTCCTTGCAATTGGAGTTCCACTTTCGTAAATTAAACCCTCCTGCCTTAAGTAAACTGATAAGATCTTGCTGAATTTTCTTTGCTGATGTTATGTCATGGTGACCGCTCAAAATATCATCCATGTATATATTTTGCTCTATAACCCTCGCTGCTTCTGGGTATTGATGACCTTCATCACGGGCTAGTTGCTTCAATGTGTTCATTGCTAGGAAAGGCGCGGCCTTGGAACCGTAGGTGATTGTGGCTAATTTATATTCACGTAGTGGTTCGTTAGTGTGGTCACGCCATAGGATTTTTTGATAAATTTGATCCTTTTCATTACAGAGAATTGCTCGAAAAAATTTCTCAATGTCCGCTGAGAAGGCGATTTTATATTGTCGCCATTTGATGATAAGCGTCATGATGTCAATCTGGAGGTTTGGCCCACTGTACATTAGGTCGTTTAGACTGTAGCCACTTGATGTTTTCGATGACGCGTTGAACACGACTCGTAGCTTCGTAGTCGTAGCGTCTTCCCGTAGCACACAGTGATGCGGTAGATAACAGCCGGGAGTCGTATTGCTGTTGCGAGTACATTGCTGCATATGATTTAAGTCAATGTATTCTTTCATAAATGCTTTATATAATTCTGATATATTTTCGTTTTTGTCAAATTTTCTTTCAAGTTGATATAGTTGAGCCGCGGCTTTTTGCCTTGATTCTCCCAAATTTTGCTCTATGTCAGGTTTTAAGGGTAGGCAAACGACATATCGACCATCACTTAATCGTTTAGTTTCTTTTTCATATTGCTGTATACAATAATAGTCCTCTGACGACATATTTATAGAGTTGTCTGCTATATCTTCTATGGCCCAAAACCTCGAAATGTCCTCCAAATTGTGTAAAACGACATTGCATTGATATGATGACTTCAAGTTCCCACATATGATCCAACCAAGGCGAGACTGCTGTGCTATTGGTTGATCTTCATCTTGTCTTATGATTCCACTCATAATGATGTTTGAGTAGATGTCTGCCCCCAACAGTATGTCTACCGGACGGCTGATGTTGAAGTCAGGGTCGGCTAGTTGAATGCTTTCCAGGTGCTCCCAGACTGGTTTGCTGAATGTGCGATTCGGTAAGTTGTTAACAAGGTTTTTCATAATGATGACGTCAGTACTGAAGCTGTAATCAGTATGAATCGCGGTTGCTGTGATATTGATAACTCCCTTGCAGTTATTTTCTTTAGTGCCGATTCCGAAAATAACTCCTTTACAGTGTTGTCTAGGTAAGCCAAGTCTTTGTGCTGCATTTTCGGTGATAAGTGATGTCTGTGATCCTTGATCGATCAAAGCACGCATAGTGATAAGGCTCCCATCCGCTGCTTGTATTTTGATTTGTGCTGTTGCTAAGAGAATTTCAGCGATACATTCCTGTGACACGTGTGACACATGTTTTTGTAAACTTTGCTTTACATTGCTTGCTTGCTGGTATGCTTTGTTGCTTGATAAGTATGATTCATGTAGTAATGTATTGTGATTTCTCTTGCAGTGAGCGCATCGTTTCTCTGAAAAACAGTCTTTGCCGTTATGGTCATAAAGACAGTTTTCGCATAAATTCAGTTTTGATACTGTCTTACGTTTTACTTCTGGTGATTGCTCTAAAAACGTTTTGCAGTGATATATTCCGTGTTGTTCATTGCATAAAGCGCACGGCGGTGTCTTGTTACGTGACGTCGTCGGTTGGAATGTTTTTGCGTTCGTATAATTAATAAAAGGTTTACTCAATCCACTTTGATATGATTTGTTATTATTAGGTTTTTTATAGTCATACATCTGTGATTGTTGATTAGTTTTAGGCGTCTCTTGCTTACGCCGAGATGACTCTAATGCTGTAAATCTCATTTCCAGGAATTTTAAAAAATCTGATAATGTTGGTAAATCTCTTGGGTCCTCCAAATATTCAAAATAATCGTTGTGTGTTTCCGTATCCACTTTTTGAATTAGTATGTGGACTATTAGCGGATCCCAGGTTGATATGTTGACGCCCAAGTTTTTAACAGCGTTTAGGCATTCCTTGGTAGTGTCGTGCAGTTTTTTGAGTGCAGATGCTGATTGATGATTCATAGTTGGTAAACTGAGAAGCACGTTGATATGTGAACTGAATATCATACGCTTGTTGTTGTAGCGATGGTTCAGGATGTCCCAACATGTTGAATAATTTTCGGAACTAATTGGTAGGTGCTGAATTAATCTCTCCGCCTCACCTCTGATCTTGCTTTTTAAATATTGCATTTTTTGCGCGTCTGATATGGTTCTGCTCTTGTGGATAGATTCTGTGAACAAGTCCTTGAAACAAGTCCATTGCTGGTAGCTCCCACTGAACACCGGTATTTCCAATTTTGGTGTAGAATGTTCTTGATGAGAAACTGCCCACATTTTGCTATTAATAGACTTTTTGATCTGATTATACCGGTCCTCAAAAGTATAGTATATATTTTCATAATTTACATCTTCCGTTGTGAGTTCGCTGTCGATATCCCAGTGTAAGGAATCCACAGCGTTCCAACGACCTTGAATAGTGCGTAAAGCGTCGTCGAATTCCCACTTTTCCGTAAGTGAATCGAGATTGATAGCGTTCAAGGCTCTTTCAAGGGCTTTGATGTTACTTTTTTGCTTACGGTACATCTCGTCGAGTTTGCTAGGGTTTCCCTTGTCGACCTTGAAAGTTGATGGACATTTGCTCTGATTTTCTGATCGTAATTGCTGCGGTTCCGTAGGAGTCCCGGGAACAGTTAAGGGTGATTGACGCTTCTCTGGTTGCTGCCAGTCCATGGCGCCTATCGGGGTGCCCGGTCGAAGCAATACCCTTGGGTCCGGATCTATGCTTTGATATCTTTGAATGATTCTTCTGTTTTCCGCATAAAACTCAGAAGCTTGCTCATAATGCTTTTCAGAAAAATACGTATAGTCGCGTTTTTCACTTTCACATAACTTGATATGATTTTCTTGGAACTCTTTCCAATACTGATCCAGTGTTTCCAAACGGCGTTTGATGTAAGAAGGAGTTTTTCGCTCTGAACCATCCTTCTTGAAGTTTTTGATAAGTTGCTGCATGGCATCCATGAGCTGATGCTGATTTGATAGTAGATCTTCCATGATTGAAGTCTTGTGCCTGAAGTTGATAGGATGACGCTGTTGCTACGCGCTGATTACGTGTTCGTGCGGCGAGGTAATAAGCCCGCGGTGCGATATGTGCGTCCTTGTCTCAATCCTTCCGGTGAGACCCGCTTCTGGGAGGCCGGTCAGACCGATTCGCTACCACACCTTGGACCCAAAAACCACGATAGCACTGCTGGTTGATAATTGTTTTTTGATGTTTGATGAAGTTTGATAAAGTCCGGAAAGTCACAGGTCACGCGTCCCACGTTGCACAAGTCACGTTGTCGAACACGTGGTCCCGCTTTTTTGACCTCCCGCGCGCTAGATCAAATTGCTCGAAGGACCATAAATATGTACGGGCTGCTCTCGTACGATATTTAATTTGATAGAAATGATAAGAAAGTCTTGAAGAATATGAATTTATTTTGATAACTGATAGAATTGCTAATTGATACGAGTAAACATCGGGGCGATCGAATGCGTACTAAAATTACAAAATGAATATTATAATAAAATGAAGTAAATGCTGAATCGGCGACATGACGCTATTGTGCGGTTGTATAGACCGTACAGTCTATTTAATTTTCAATAATAAAAATTGCATTGTGAATGCAATAAAAAATAAAAGTAACTACCAACGTTAAGTATTAACCAGATTTAAGGACCGATTTTTCAATGCCTAGATAAAAAATATCCTGTTTCTTGCTTAGTAATGGATGTTTACTTTGTCAATTCCCCCCTAGAGAAGCCAGCTGGCGGTTCACACCGTCTGTTTTTTTGGGTATGATTTAAACAACCCGACTACTTCAATCTGAAGATTGAAAAATTGGACCTGAAAATTATAGAATAAGTAAGTAAGCATATCTTAGATTTCAGCGCGAACTGTGTTCATTTAAATGAAACAATTTTTCACGGATACAATCACGTTTTCATCATCATGTCAGCCGAACGACGCCCACTGCTGGGCATAGGCCTCCCCCAAGGATCTCCACAACGATCGGTCCTGCGCTGCCCACATCACACTATAATAAACTCATTCCCCCTTATTACAAAACGTGGACTAAAATAGTCCAAGCCTACTCTAATTCAACGAAAAACGAAACTTCGTTATACCCGTCCCTCTCACTCTCCGGGTATGACAGAATCGAGTGAAAGCAGCGGGGCTAACGAAGTTTCGTTTTTCGTTGAATTAGAGTAGAGCTTCTGGTTTAAAACTGGTACATACCTAGTATTATATTATCTGTGCTGGTACTAAACTGATGCTGTCACTTTCATTTTCCAAATGAAAGACAGAATTAGCATGAAATTTAAACCAGGTCTAACTTTAGTCCACGTTTTGTAATAAGGGGGATTAAGTTAGTTTTTGGTTGTCTTTTTTAAACGATTTTTAGTTTTTTGTAACGTTTCGGCACCTTTCCAGGGGCTAAATGTGTTTAATAAAACGTGATTGATTGTAACCGTGAATATTTTTTTTATTTATAGAATAAGTATTGAATTATTCTCCATTATTGAAACTTGAAGAAATAATTTGGTCCGTTTTACCCTTCGATCATATAAACCCTAGATACAGCGTAAACACACAGAAAGTGAAGCTGCCAACGAATGTTCCAATGCGAAAGGGAGCATTAGATCGCTCTCAATAGGTAGTCATTTGACCGGCCGGCGAAACGACGACGCCTAAATGTGCTGAGAATATGCGCAAAAACAATTCGAAAAAAGGAAAAAAAGAGATGTAATATCATATTTTCAGTCAGTATTGAACGTAAGTATAATTGCACAATTAATTTAAAGTCAAACATGTACTGAAACTATCATAATTTCATTATCGACGATCTGAGCTTACCATGTAATAAGATCGAGAACTACCATGCCGACCGAATTTAAATCCAATTACTGTTGCTTAGGGTCGAATATCAAATGTGGTGACGGCAGTATTCGGAATTTAAATATCTATAAGTATAACTACTAATGACAGCGGTGATGGGATCACTTTTTCAAGCGCAGTTAGTATCGAATTCTGTATCTAGGGTTTATATGATCGAAGGTTTTACCAGTCAAACTGTGGAGGTAGAATTATACATATACAGGGTGTTTGTTTAAAGTTAAGTACCTACATCACTTCAGGGGGTAAAAGTACCCATCATTACAATCAACTTGTACTATGGAATAAAGTGCGTTAACGCGAGAAAAAAATCGGCTGTTTCATACAAAAGTGCAATAACGAATGGGCCAAGATGTAATATGGAACAACTGATTTTTTTCGCGATATCGCATTTGGTCCCATATTAAAAGTTGATTATATTGATAGGTACTTAGGGACTTACACTCCCTGAAATTATGCACTTCTTTAAAGTATAAACATCCAGTATAACCAATAGCCACTTGAAACTGCCTATAACATGATCCATTGCGTCTCGAGCGTGTATCGCTGCAATAGCTCAAAGCTTGAATGTCAAGTGACATTCTCAGATAAGGGTTACGTCAGGTGGTGGCTAATTACTATTGAACTTTGAAGTGATTGACGACTATGCAGAGATCGATTTCGGGAGATTGAAAGGAGATATGTGTAGATCAGGCACGGATCCAGGATTTGGATTGGAATATTGGATGAGGGGGGGGGGAGGGATTTTTAGCTTATTTCACGTGGTAAACCTTCTATATAGATAAAAATGAATGTTGCTAAGCGCAAAACGAACGCCTGGACCAATTCGGCAAATTTTTTATTAAAATTGTCCTTAACTTTTCTTTTCCCATACAAACCAGCTAGGTATATACCTATCAAACATTTGACGTAAATCTTTTATCCGTCTTTCACATCAAAACGGAGCAACGGATCCACGTGATTTTTGGTATGGAAATAGTTTTGGAGCTGAAGAGTGGCAAAAATTACTTTTTATCCCGGAAAAATATTAGGTTCCCGCGGGATGACGTCCTACGCGGACAAAGCCGCCGCAGGTGAAAGGCTAGTGAGGAATTAAAATATGTGGTAAAAATGTGTGCCAGGGGGGGCAATTCCCCCCATTCCCCCCTCCCCCTTGTATCCGCAACAGGTGTAGATACAACGCGTCTAGTTTTATTTCTTTAGAAATGAAAGACTTCATAAAATTTTGGATTTTTTACTTATAATTTTTCATCTATCCTCCAGCAGTAGTATAAGCCAGACAGTAAACTGTTGATTATTTTACAAGCTTTTTATTAACTTGCCATGTTAGTTAGTTCTTAGCTAGTTAGTTAGTGGAGGACAAATCTTGCAAGCTTAATTTGACCCACTTCCCAGTGTCCGACGGAGCTGAAATTTTGTATACAGGTTTGGTTTAGATGACAATACAATATTTAAGTACAGTCAGCAAAAAAGGCTTGTCAAGAAAATGAAATTTTTACTAAAAACTTAATTCTGTCTGAATTTTCCTTATCATAACTAGGATTCTCTTCAATTGTTTAGTTTTAGAACTGGCATTTTGTAGAGAAAATTTTATATGTAGTTATTCTTGATATTAATTTATACGCGGGTTAGGGCGTTTGTGCACTACCACTGAATTTTACCGATCCGGAAAAAAACGGATGCTTGTATTTTAATAATTAATCATTTATAATAGTAATTAATTAAATACAAGCATCCCTTTTTTCCGGATCGGTAAAATTCAGTGGTAGTGCACAAACGCCCTTAGAATCCCGCCTGAAAGTTACTTGCAGTGTGCAGGACTGGTGATTTTTTTACTGTCATAATTTTTCCTTCACTAATCAGTCGTTTTTTGTGGACTAATTTATAAAAGATCTAGGTATGCGGGAAAGCTCCGATAGGTTTTTGTTTACTCAATATATTAAAAAAGCTGTTACTGGGCATTGGTTGGTGAACGCACATCTGACTCACCCTTAATCCAACTGGACATAATGCAACTATGACCCAGAATGCAAATTGTGCGCCGTGTAAATCGCTTGTTAACATGGCGCACTGGAGTCACGAGAACTGCCAAATACAGGCAGGTACATCTCAGCAGGTTCTATGGGAACGCTCGTTACCGTCAATTAGTACATAACTACTATAACTAGTCGCACTTTAAGATGCTAGTTCGAAGTTACGAGTGTAATAGGTACTAAGCCACACTAAGCAGCAGCTAGAAATAGTTGAACTATCCTTTGTTTCATACTTTCACGAGTATTATGGTATTTGTTTTAATTAAAAATACAGTTTCAGATAAGGTGATGCAAGTCGGTTTTATCCTCGTCTGCACGAATATTATGAAAGAAGTACTTAAATTGGTTTGAAGTTGAGGTAATTTTTAAAAGTTCTGGAAAGGAGTTTCAATCGATTTACCCACGAAGATAAATAAATAAATAACTTCTTACAATCACACCAATTATCTAAGCCCATGTTAATTTCATTAAGAAACTGTATCATGGAAAAATTGATAACGGATAAATATATACTTAAATATTTTTTGTTTGTAAATCCATATAATATACAAAGTAAACACCCAGACCAAGACAAATAGACATGTTCATGCACACAAATATTTGTCTTGTTCGGGAATCGAACCCGAGACCTCTGGCGCAGAAGGTGGGTAGCCTACCCCTGCGCCAAGTCGGTCGTCGAAGATGGTGCTCTTTTCATTTATTGGTGCATTGTGAAATATTTTGTGGCGTTATAATTGCTCTTTGTTCCACTCATACATTATGGCAAAGTATAAAAGAGATAGGGAATAGTTAGTTTTATTAGCAAAATTCAACTCTAAACTTTAAGGTAATAAAGAGACCACCAGGAGGCCTCTTGACAGACAGGGGTATGAATATGAGAGACCTCCAGGAGGTTGCGTGACAGACAAGGAAATATTTTATCCATATACTTCCACAGGAATGGGTCACATGCGGGTAAAGCCGCAGGGAGTAGCTAGTATAAAATAAAGGTACATAATAACACTCATCATCATCAGCCATTTAATGTCCCACTGCTGGGCCATGACCCACTACGCGGGCCCAGTGCGGATTGGTGGGTATTAACGACTGCAAATGCAGCCGCGGGACCAACGGCTTAACGTGCCTTCCAAAGCACGGAGGAGCTCAATATGGAAAGTTTTCGTCACCCATCCCATGATCGACCATTGCGAAAGTTGCTTAACCTCAACGATCGCAAGTTTTACTGTTTTAATATTAGACAGTGCTACCTACGAATTTGAAAACAAGTCAAAATGTTATAAACTCGTCAATTTAGTTTATTTCTGGTAACACCGACTTCGCTATTTGTCAGCGCTATCTCGTTTCATTATTGGAACTAATTTTTTTCTTTTTTTTCTGTCCCTCAAAAATCTCTCATTGCAGAGCTCCGCCTACCTGCCTTTATATGGTTCCGTACCAAAATGGTAAAAAGGAATCCTTATGGCGCGACACAGTCTGTATGTCTGTCACAGCTGGATATCTCAAGCAATACTCCTTAATGCTATCAGCCTGAAATTTGGAATAGTTTTAGGACGTTTGCCCAACTATTTTGCAAATAAGAGAGAAATAAAAATATATAAATATTTTTGTTGCAACCGGGTCTGAAAGGAGGTCTTAAAAATTCAAAGTGGGGATACTAAGGCTAATATGGGGTATCATACGAAAGAGCGCCGCTTGCACACTTAAACATATTTTCTTTTCTTTTTAGACTGCATAGTTTTCGAAAATGTAAAAGAAAATACCGTTCCCCCTTAATTCCGAAGATTGCAAAGAAAAAGAGCTGATAATATTTTATGTTTATGTAAAGATTACAGGAAAAATAAAACGATGTCTCTAAATAGTAAACTTTTCAGAAATCATCAACAAAAATTACATTAGTTCTGCTATCGGTCAAGAGATGGCGCTTACCATAAACTGCAATATTCTACATGGCAAAGTCTCTGACGAATGTACAGTATAGGCTCGCCGATGAAAACATTTTCATGTTTTATTTATTAATATTTATGATGGTACGGAACCCTCGGTGCGCGAGTCCGACTCGCACTTGGCCGTTTTTTTAGTTACTAATTTAGCTAATCAAGTAGTATAGATCTAATTAAATACAAGTATGTTGCCTGTTTACCCATGCTCCATACACCACTTTGTCAATGATTAACTAGTATTTCCCACGGCGTTTCTCGTCTTGCTCTCACAGGAAGACGCTGCTCTCATCTAGTTAGCATACTGATTACTTTCCCTGGAAAGCTTGCTCAATTGCTTATTTCCGATCTGCTAGCTAATATCGAACTATTCCCATTTAAGTTATTTTTAACTTCATCATTAGAGTGATTTGACAACTTTTTATCTTTAAGTATTTATTTAGAATATTTTTCCTTATATATTGGAATGTTTAAGATCAATAAGAGAAGATTAAGTAAGATAAGTTATTTAAATTTTTACTTTTTTGCATTCACACACAATGCAATTTTTATTACTTATTGAAAATGGAAAATGAAGTACTTTAGAAAAAAAGTTGTGAGATGGGTCGATTTTTTCTAAAATACATCTTTTTAAATTTTTCAGATTTAGATTAGCTTTTTAAGTTATAAAATACTAGCGGCCGCCCGCGGTTTCACCCGCGTGGTTCCCGTTCCCGTGGGAATATCGGGATAAAAAGTACAAATAAACCGTCCTCTTGAATCACTCTATCTATTAAAAAAAAACGCATCAAAATCCGTTGCGTAGTTTCAAAGATTTAAGCATTCAAAGGGACATAGGGACAGAGAAAGCGACTTTGTTTTATACTAGGTAGTGAAGGGATTTATGAAGAATTTACTTAGGTACTTACCTCTATAAATTTTTTACTGTACAATCTGCCACATACATTTTAATAGCGATTCTTGAATTGATAATAAGTTTGTTTACTTACCTAATAATTAATATTCAAATAAAATAATTTGAAATCGAAGGTCTTGTTCCTCTTAAAATAGTCATTAATACCACCTCTGTGGACTAGTGGTCATACGTCATCTTTTGCAGAGTGTCTTTTATTACTTTTTTGCAGTTTTGCAGACATAATGGATAGATGTTTACTTGGGCATTGAATCTATTGTAAAGTAACTGTCCGAGATAAAAGTAAAATTTGGTCGAAAAAGTAAATTTAATTCCACTGTGTAGTGTAGCCACTTTATCTTTCCGCCTCTTGTTTATTATTTCAGTGCTGTATGGAAGGGATGCGTGCTGTTTTAGTATAGTGCTCAATATGAATTCAGTGCTATAACACGATGTTTTTAGCATTGTTGTGTTCCGGCAGTTTGAGATAAGATAGCCAGTTCCTCAGTGTTTGAGGATTCCGGGAGTAGTGCGCTTCCACCTTCAAACTTACTTATCTTCACTTAACATCACTTAACATCATCCTACGCCGTTATGGATAAAACAAAAAAAGCATTTCTTTTATTTTAACGAATCTTTTTGTATTTTTATATTCTTAAGCCCTCCATATAACTACTAGGTAAGGTATAGGTAGGTATATGTAAAACTCAAACTCATATTAGGTAATCAGTCTAGGCTGTTCAAGCACTTAAGAATGTCAAAGACGTCGTTCGTTGTACGTCACTGGTTCTCAAAGCCCGCCCTTCATTCACCTGAAGATAGTCACTATATCCAAATACTTTGAATTGAATCATAATATTAGCAAAATACCCACGAAAAAAATATAACGTATTTACTTTTATTGCTGAATATTGGAGTATCAAATACTCAACATATACAGTAAGTAGGTAGTTGTATGTGAACCTACAAATACGACATTCATATGAAGTTGGAGATTTGTGAATAGGTGATTTGTGACCCACTCAACCCTCGGTAGTTTAATATACATGTATACGTCTACACATAAAGCTAGGGGCACACTATTCGCGCCTAAGAGAAAAATCTGTTAAGTCGGTTTAATTAACCGACTTCAAAATCAAAAAGGAGGAGGTTCTCTATTCATCTGTATGTATGTTTTTTTTTTATGTCTGCCGATTACTCAAAGACGGATGAACCGATTGAAATGATTCAAACTTTATTACATCAGGGTAAAAATATTTCATTTCGTCTATTAGATTCATTCATTCAGATCATTGTTATCATCCATTTATACTGAAATGTCAGAATAGCCTAAATATTGAGTTTTGTATCTTACTTAGTTTTTCGTTCTTTTCGGGCCATGACCCACTACACGTGCGACGTACTGAATGTAGTTCTACATTTCATTTATTTTCTTTACTGGGAAATCTAGTAGTTAAATGGTAAGTACCTATTTTGTTTCTTATGAAATTTTCACTTGACGGATTGCTTTATTTTATACCATTGTAATGTTTTTGCACAATTTGAAAAATACGTTAATTTACAGTGAAAAGTTTGTAATCACTAAATAAATTTTATTTTTAATTTTTTTTGGCAAAATTATTAGTCTTACTATCCTACTCACACTAATGATGTGTAGGTCTCTTAATATAAATAATTGTGGTAGACATATTTAACCCAGAAGAAAATTGAGTATTGAGTACCTAGCTCTACTCCAATTTTACTCAATTTTTTTTTGCTTTGTCTAAATATTTAGAATAATTTTAAGTTTAAGCAAGTTTAAGTAAGTTTAAAGTTTGCTTGCTGTGTACACTAAATTAAGATAATTGTCTTGTATTTTTTTTATGTTTTTGTAAAATGTTTTTTTTTGTTTTTGAATTGACCATAATCTGTCACAGTGTACCCTGTGCACCTATTTCAAATAAATAAATAATGTCTCAGTGTGTACCCCCCTTTAGGGTCACCAAAGCCCGTGGCGAGGGACCGAGGCCGGTTGATCAATCAATAGTTCAGCAAGTTTATTTATTTTGCAACTCTACTCCAATGAATTGTACATCAAAAAGTTGGGAAGTTTCGCCAACTACTTACACGGAATTTATGTACATTTGTTATATTTAGGAAGGTACAGCAGATTGTCCAATGAAAAAAGCTACAATTTATTTTAGCAAGTTTAAGGTAAACATAGTGTATATTTTCTAAATTGTCATATTAAGATATAAAATGTATAGTATTATATTATCTGTGATATAAAGTGACTTAAAAACATAAAAAAAACTTATCTAAGGAGTCTTTTTAAAACATGAGACTACGTATTTATTTACTCGTATTTTGATTATATTCAAGCATTTTCGTCATATGGGGAACTAAGCGCTAAAAAACGACTCGTAAAATATATCTTTATTTTTATTAAGATAAAACTCTGAAATGTATGCGTAGCATAATGATAAAATTATTAAATGTCTAAATAGTATTTAAAACAGTCCTCTGTGCACTGGCAAGCGCCATATTCAAATTACTACTAAAGACTGCCTAGGGATTGGTTTAATGAACTTCATTTACTAAACGGCCGGTCTTGGTCTAAATAGCTTCGGCGAATAGAAATACCCCTGGTAGTACCTTTGCTAATAGCTTATGAGGAAGTCATCTCATTATGGAATAGTAAAACATTTAGACCTTTCTTTATGTTCAGTGACATAATCGGGTCGTTACGTTCCCTAAAATATGGTTGAGCGAAGCGATGGCTGGTTCATGCGTCATGCTCGTGAACGGGTGCCACCAGTGGGATGGGTCTGCTCCTGGCTTCTTGTCTCAAAATATGCAGATTTTTAATGTTTTATTGTTATTAGTTTTATTTTATCGTGGCTTGTATGGCACGGTTTATTATTGACTCTTATGTTCTTAAACTATTCAAAGTTTTATTACCCTTGTTTGGCATTTATATTTATTATTTTATTTGCTACGTTTTTGGTTGGTGTGTATTTTAAAGAAACTACCTTTTGTATGTCTATTTCTTAGTTATTGAAAATTATTTACTGCTATGATTACCGGGTTTTTTATTTTGTTTTTAAACTTAAGATTAATTTGTGATGGAAAGTGACTTTACATATTATATTACTAGCGGCCGCCCGCGGTTTCACCCGCGTGGTTCCCGTTCCCGTGGGAATATCGGGATAAAAAGTACATATAAACCTTCCTCTTGAATCACTCTATCTATTAAAAAAAACGCATCAAAATCCGTTGCGTAGTTTCAAAGATTTAAGCATACAAAGGGACATAGGGACAGAGAAAGCGACTTTGTTTTATACTATGTAGTGATGTTAAAGTCACTTTTCAATTTGACGACTCTGTATGAAATATGACAGGGAGAAAAAAATAGCCCTTGGCGAGTTTCTTGCCGGTTCTTCTCGTTACAAGGCCGCCCGCCGTAGGTTTTGCGAACCGATAGCGTAGCTTCATTGACGTTCACAAGTGCTGTATCAGCCTAAAATGAATAAATGATTTTTGATTTTGATTTTGATTTTGATTTTGATTTTGATTTTGATTTTGATTTTGATTTTGATTTTGATTTTGATTTTGATTTTGATTTTGATTTTGATAATTCCCTGCGGGTTATACCTATAAGGTGTTGTTAAAAAAAGTCGACAGAATTTTAAGGGATCAATGTACTCATGCATACAAACAAATTTTATTAGGGTACCAACATTGAAATCGCGAAAAAAAAAACAGCTGTTCTATAGAAAATTCGGAATCGAATAGATCAAAATGTATGCAACAGCTACGTTTATTACTACTACTACGTTTGTTTGTTTATTTGTTTGTCCCGTCCAAACGAGCAACGGATCGACGTGATTTTTAGTATACTTACTTAGGGATAGCTTGGGAGCTGGAGAGTGACATAGGAAGGAAGGACATAGGCTACTTTTTATCACGGGAAAATATCACATTCCCGCGCGTCAATGAATGTGTAAACCACGCGGGTGAAGCCGCGGGCGGGTTAGTCTATACTAATATTATAAAGACTATTTATATTTGACGACCGATTTGGCGCAGGGGTAGGCTACCCACCCTCTGCGCCAGTGGTCTCGGGTTCGATTCCCGAACAAGACAAATATTTGTGTGCATGAACATGACTATTTGTCTTGGTCTGGGTGTTTACTATGTATATTAAGTATGTTTTTTTTTAATATATTAAAAAGGGGCAAACGAGCAGACGAGCCACGTGATGGGAAGTAAGTAGTCATCGTCGCCCATGGACATCTACAACACCAGAAGGGTTGCATATGCGTTGCCAGCCTTTGTATTTACAAACAAAAAGTATTTAAGTATATATTTATCCGTTATCAAGTTTTCCATGATACAGTTTCATTACAAAAATACATATCGTTACTTATTACAATATTTGAACAAGCATAGAGCACATATTATACAATATTATTATTGTATAATAAAGAGGAAACATTTGATTGTTTGTTTGTTTGCATCGAATAGGCTCTGAAACTACTGGACCTATTTAGAAAATTCTTTGACTATTACAAAGTAACATTCTTCCCGAATGAAATAGGCTTTATTTTATCCCGATATTCCTACGAGAACGGATACCACGCGGGTAAAACCGCGAGGATTCGCGAGTAGTAAATAAAACTGAATAATCAATTTATAATTGGAAATTTACCGTGTACTTGCAATTGCTTTTGTTAGGTAAGTATACGGCTTCAAATAATAATACCTTTTTGAAATGCCTGTACCAAAGTTTTAATTGCACGTAGGTACTCCCGTGATATTCCACGGGCACGGTAATTCCTTCCTCTCCACGATACCTCGTAACGACCTAATGGCCTCGAACACCGATCTTTGACCATTATACTTTTAGGTGAATTTCGATAGTAAATTTTTTATTAGTCAGCAATTAAAATTTTCCCACTGCTGTGGCACTATAACCGTGGTATAATAGTTTTGATCGCATTTTTGACTGGATCATTTGATAAATGACAACTTAAACGACCGCAGCGAATAAAACTAGAATATGTCATGAAAAAGAAAACATGTTGTATTGTAAAATACCAAAGTAGGTATCTTGTCCTCTAAGCACTTTTTAGTATTATGTTTCTAGCTTTCAGAGCTTCTAGAGTACACGACTTAATGTGAGTCGTAGGAAAGTGATATTTTCCCGGGATAAAAAGTAGCCTATGTTCCTCTCCAGGCTACAAAGTATCTGTGTCCCAAATTTCAGCCAAATCCATTTAGCTGTTTGACGTGATTGAGTAACAAACATCCAAACATCTAAACATTCAAATTCCAACATCTAAACTTTAACAATTATAATATTAGTAGGAATTTCGAAATTTTCATTTAGTAAAATTCATTCATCACTCATCGATACCGGTAACATTTTTGGACAAAATATTGAATTGGTAACAGCAAGGTTGATTTCAAATCGAATCACGTATGGTAATAGTGATAACTATTTTTTATCACGTAAGGCTAAGCCCGCACAGCGATTAAAATTCGCGCGAATAAAAATTCGCGCGATTTTTTAATCGCTAATTTTATTACTACCACGCACTGCGAATAAAAAATCGCGCGATTTAAAAAGGACAGTCTCCTGTCAAAAATTACCCCATACTTTTTCGTCAGTTATCAAAGAGCATGTAGAGTGTTTGTCAGATAACTCTGCGCGTGACTGGCGCGTTTTTGGCGCTAGTTACAGTGCATTTTTTTGTTCTTATGTTATAGAAAAGATTAGTATTCGATTTTTACCGCGCGCAGACTTATCTGACGAGCACTCTAATCACTACGTTTATCAGTTGTCGGCTGGTTCTCGACTGTGACACACGTAAAAATGGATGACAGAACCAAAGTCCTAATTTATCTGCTATTAAGAAGAAGAAAACGAAACACGAAAAGATCTAATGAATATTGGGTTCACCCATATATGGCCTTGAGGCCTATGAAGGGATTTTTCTTCTTAAAATATCAAGAGCTGCGGCAGTACAACAAACTATTTTTCGGATATTACCGAATGTCTATAAAAACATTTGATATGTAACTTCGGCTAGTTAGTCCTGCTATAACCTACCAGGATACGACTTGGAGAAAAGCAGTTTCAGCTGAAGAGAGACTCTCAATTACTCTTAGGTAAGATTTTAGGCCCCGGGCACGAAATCAGCGGGCAGGCAGCGGAGCTGGCATCGGCGCGGCCCACGAATCTTCCCGTCTCCGTCCGTCGCGTCTCGTAGCGCGTGCGTCCGTCGCCCGCCGCGTAACGCAGGCTGCTGCCCCGCTAACTTCATGCCCACCGCTACATATGTACCTACTTACTATTACAATATTTCATTCATGATCTCATACTTTTTGTCCTCTTAATTTCTAGAGTATGAGCCATATAACTTGGCGCGTGTCAATACTGTCATTATCTGGAACTAAAATTATGACATGGGAAATTCCAACCGGCCACGACGATCAGTGCCCTCTGGGTTACCTAATGAAACGCATAACATTTTTCGCCATAAACATGAAACGCATCGTGTTGAAAGGCATAATCATCGAAATGCATAATTCTTAAAGCCATAATTTCATAACTCATACTTTTTTTGCCCGAATTTTAAAAGGCATAATCATCGAAAGGCATAATTTTAATAAGCATAATTATCAAAAGGCATAACTTTTAAATGTCATAATACTTAAAAGGCATAATATTCAAAATGCATAAATTTAACGGGGTATTATCTTGTATTTATTTATTTTGAAGCTAGGTCTGTGAAAATAAAAAAGTCTTTTCTGGCGCTTCGCCGGCCGCTACGTTTTGGTCACTGTTCTAACCTAACCTAACCTAAAACGACTGTTAGGATTTCTTTGGTGGCGGGGGGCTTCGCCCCCAGAACCCCCTTGGTGGGGGGCTGCGCCCCCCCGTCCCCCTGCTCCTCTGTTTTCTTCGATTTGAACTAAATTCAAAACTTATAGATAAAAAAAATTTTTTTGAGCCAACAGATGTCAAAAAAAGTTTTTTTTTACCATTGGATGTCTCTCAAATACCTCCGGGGTTGTTAAAAGGGTATCAAAAATTTCGTCAGATTTTGGCTACGACGCACCGTTTTCGAGATATTGACAATTTTATACAATAATGTTTTTAAATAATAATTATGCTTTTTAAAGTTATGCGTTTTAAAGTATGCTTTACGAAATTATGACAAACGAAAATATGAATTTCGAAGATTATGCTTTTTAATATTATGCCTTTCAACTATTATGCATTATTATCATTATGCGTTATGAAATTTATGCCAAGGAATAAAATGCTTTTCAATATTATGCCTTATGATGTATGCCAAATGAAATTATGACAATCAACTGTATGCGTTTCAATGTGTCACCGGGCCCTCCGACAAATGCCAAGTTATGTGGCGCGGACTCTATTGGGTTTGTATTAACATTTTATGTTCTCGACTCTTGATGAAAAATGTTAAAAAATACCGTTCCTCAAATGTAACACCTTTTTTAGACAATGATGAAATCTTAACTAATGCTTGTAATTAAAACTATAATAGCTTATTTAATTATATTTTCTAACATCTTGACTTTTCTAAGATTACCGTTACCGATATATCTTTTGATAAAAAAAAAACATAGAACCTAGAAAATTATAGAACTCCCAAAATTTTGGGGAAATTCCTCGATCTGAAATCATGGGGCTGACCGACTGTTGTGTGCATCTGTGCGTAGCATATGTGCATGTGTGCGTAGTATAACTTTAACAGACCCACGGACCGGACAACGGACGGAATTCTTCTAAGTAGGTAATTACTTTCTTTCTCCTATGGCATATCAACCCAAGTGAGTTTTAAACTCCAACACACGAGATTGCCACTTCCTTCAGGCCTCATTTCCACCTGCAAGTAAGTCTTCTGCGATAAATGTTCGACTGTCTGTCAGATAGCAACTTGCAAGTGTAAACACACTTGCAAGTTTTCAAGCAAGTCTAATTAGGTAAAGCTTGACCAGAAAAATAAAAAAACCTCGCCATGTTGCGGAAATGTGACGAACTTAATTTTTCTATAGAATTTGACATTTGTATTAATGAAGAGGTGAAAGTGGCACGTGAATTCATTAGTTAGGTACTACAAAAACATTTCCCGGAAGCCTCAGGGCAACATTCTTAGTCTGAGCAATTTCATAAATAAGCAAAGACACGGCATTACCGGCCTTTCTGGCTTCTTTGCATGGGGCCCTGAATCTAGTCACTCGAATCCTCAACATTAATGGTGATAGTTTTTAGGCACCCTTTGTGGGCGAGGTTTTGACTGCCTGGTCTATATTTTGCCCTAATCATGATCCTCCCGATCATCCTGAAGTTTCGAGGAATTGGGATGACAATCACCAGCCAATCCAAGTTAACGCTCGAGGAGCTTATATTTGAGTCGAGTAATACTGATATGGCTAGGCTTAGGGCGGTATCACGACCAGAGTCTGGGGCTTGGCTACACGCACTGCCTTCTCCACAGATGGGCACTCTCATGGATGACGACTCATTGCGGCTGGCTGTAGGTTTGAGACTGGGATGCATGTGGTTGAGCCACACCGCTGCATTTGCGGAGTCCAGGTCGAGGCTAACGGGCACCATGGGTTGAGCTGGTCTAGATGCGCGGGTAAATTCCCCAGACATGATGCTCTTAACGATGTAATCCGCCGAGCTTTGATCGCCGCCAACATTGCACAAAGCATTTTTTTATTAAATAACCACGAGCCTTATAAGTAGCTTTCAGGCGGGATTCGAACCCGCGCCTCCAGGGATCCGTTCCGATGCTCTGACCAACTAAGCTACCGAAAGGCTTACACGACTCGTCGAATTTTGCTATCTCTTGTTAACGCTATAGGCCAGCGTTGCTTCATCAATGTGAGGAAACCCTCGCATCCGAAAGAAACATTTTTACAAATGTTTAACAATCGATCAAGAAACAATCATTTAATTGAGATTTTAAATTATTTTTATGCATTCACAATGCAATTCTGTAAGTATAGAAAATTGTGATGGTAAAAAACCCTATATAGAGCCCATATCTAGAGTTAGGCCATGGTCTCCTATAAACGCCGTCGGCCGCGTACAGCGATATAACCTAAATTTGCAGCGTTCGAATGGTTCGGAGCCGACGAAACCCCTTGTCCGGTCCTTGCGTCTGTTACGACCATTTGACAGAGAGAGTAGAATAGGAATGATAGGCAAGTCGTCAAATTAACCCGGCGTCGTCGTCGGTAGCGGCAGCGGCGTGGCGGCGCCGGCGTCTCGGTGGCGATGGCGGCGGCGGCGGCGGCGGGGCGGCAGGAAAATAGTTGAAGATGTATAATTTAGTAAAGCATTATTTTATTACTACCACCTAATTATATTGTTGTGTTTCAATACGTTCTAATATGTAAAAATCACATTAATATTTAAACTATAAATAGTATATAAAATATATTTTAAAACTAGCTTTTGTTTGAATTCGAAATAACGGAGTGCTCTATAAACTTTTTTATTTACAAAACATTCTTTACTGAAAGTGTTTTATTTTAACATTCTATACTAATTCTCCATACAAAAGTTAAACCTTATTTAATCCCATTAGATTAGAGGGTGAATTTTGGCGAATCCTTTCTTAGTGGATGCCTAAGTATAATAACTTTCAGCCAAATTGCAGCTCAATCCATTCAGTGATTTGAACTTTGTGCTGATAGATCAGTCAGTCATGGTTACCTATTATTTTAAAGATTTAATTAAGTCAATACGAACAACGTTTACTATGGGAGCAGCCACGAAGAATCAGCTGTTCCATAGAAAAGTACAACATCGACTCGACTAAATTGTATGAAACTGTTGATTTTTCTTCGCGATTTCGTGGCTGGCCCTACAAGAAAAAACGTTTGTATTGATAGATACTTTCATCCCCTAAAATCTTTGTAAGTACTTTGTACTTTGTTGGTAATACCCTAAACCATATATTTTTATAGCCGGTTTACACGAAGCCAGTAGCACTAAGTACTTAATGGATTAAGTAGTCAATTGTTTTACTCCATACCAGGGCTGACGCCAGCACTGAATCGGCATCGATTTCGGTGCCAGTCACTGGATCCAGTAAATCAGCCGTAAGATTCAAGGTTTGACAATTGAGAGATTTTTGATTAAGCCATAAAAGTGTAGGAAAAGAGATGCCGAGACCTGTATAATTATGTTATTGAAGTTATCTTATTCACTTCTCATGCTCGTAAAGTTCGTGTTTATGTTGGGTATAGGCTGCATAAAATCGCTTTTTATGCTCTAGTGCATAAAGTAAAATCTTCGTCTAAGTCTCAAACTCTAAGACAAAGGTCGTCAGGTAAACAGTCACGCAAGTAATTAAACTTCGTTAAATGAACTTGTTGTTTCATTCTGTTTCTTAAATTTTGTACATAATACATGTTAAATTACTAAAATAATAAAACTAGGCAAAATTAATGAGTTTTCTAAGAAATAAGTATTTCAAGAGCATTATGGACTACAATCTATGCTGAAGTCACTGTGCTGCCACTGCTACATATAAAAACTTATCTTCCCGCCAATATGGCGAAGTATTTATTTTTTCTTTATTGCAATATTGTTATTTATTTTCCTCACACTCGAAGGGAAAAGCAGAGTGTATAACTCGTACATAAAACCCATTTTACCCTCGAATTGACTATCAACACTCGTCTACGGCTCGGGTGGATATATACGTCTCGGGTAAAATGGTACGTTTTATGCACTTGTTTTACAATCTTCTATTATTTATGTATGAAGTTTAAACATAAAAATTATACATACTTAAAAATAATGAAAATACTTCTGTATTTTCAGTGGGTAGCGACAGAATATATTCGAAAAAGGGGCGCGCCTCCCGCAGGGTTAGGACGCGCGATTATTTTACAGCAAACAGCGATTTTTTATTAGCGCGATTTTTAAATCGCGAGTGCGTGTACCTGCATACAATTCCATCAGTTACAAAATCGCGATTTTTAATCGCGCGAATTTTAATCGCTGTGCGGGCTTAGCCTTAACGTCACAAGTTGCTAGCGAACTGTTAACTGATTTAAGCATAGAGTTTTTAACTTTGTTTGGCTAAAAGGAACAAGTTTAACAGCTTGTAATTGAAACCACTGTGCCACTTTGATCGTCAAAGTAAACTGTATTACCATTTCAATTTGATTTCTCGGTGTAAGATCGTTTTGAAAAATAAAGCACACCGAATTGAGAGAATGAGTATAAATATCGCATTTCAAAATAACAATCATAACTAACTAGCAAAAGTTTAACTTGATACAAGTAAAAAGAATAATTAATGGAAACTTAGAGATAGCTCTGGTGCTAGTGAGGGGCTTATTTGGGTCGAAATTATACCCAATTGTTTTTCACCACGCCTGCTATTTGCTTCAATAGTGCCAGTGAAAACATTTTCTTCTTTTTATTTGAAAATTCTTCACTTTTAACACTTTCACTTTTAAAATTTTCTCTACTTACTTATTATTTTGTTTTCAACGAAATTCACCTTTCCAATAACGGTGTTTTTACACCGTGGCGTGTCCGAAGCAGTTTTGTGAATGGAACGATCCGTAATTGGCCGCGGGCTGTTATTTTAGGCAAACCCTTTGAAACAACTTTGTTATGTTGATCAGAGCACCGTATGATGACTGATGCTCCATTCAAAACATTTGTGGTGGCACCTAAGAGTGTTGCCTAAATATTTAGGTGACCTTGATGTAAACATTGATGGCAGGATCTCAGTCTAATCAAAAGTTTTCTACGATGTCGCTGCTGGATATTGCACGATCTAACAACTCTTGAGGATACTCCGGGCTGGGGCGAAACACATGTAGAGTAGTCTAATCGGTGAAGATGCAAGGTGTGTCGTTGTCTTGCTATCTTCAGCTGCAGGTATTGTGCACCAATAGTTCGTGGTGTGCATATGCAATATTTTGCGGCAGAACGGGTCGTGCGTCTTGTATGTTTTTTGCAGAAGTATATATTTTGGAAGTAACATTGTCTAATCTTTTGTTATTTATTTAAAATCTATTTCTTTTTATTTTAATCTCATAATTATGCGAACCGATATCTCTGATAGACTCACAGGTCCGCCAGAATATTTATTCAGCAAAATAAGACACTAAAGAAACAGCTAAAGTGTATATTTCCAGTACCTAACATAATTGGTTAAAACAATCCAAAAGCCAATAACGATGTTACGAGTAAATGAGCTTTTTTATTTATGTAAGTATGTTATAAAACAATATGAAGGATTTTCTGAGGTAAAGATTTTCTTCATTTGTTAAATAATTTTTTGGGGAAAAGTCTAAGCCATATTTCTTAAAAACTCTAATATCCGTGAACCAATTCCTGCAATTTGACGGCCATCATTAGATTGGTCTCGGCTCGTACATCCCGTGCTGTAACACGTTACCAGTTGCCAGAGGTCCCCAAACTATTCTGTGTTGACCCCTGGCAATGGTTTTCGGACTTGGATATTCGCAAAGAACACAAGAAAGAGGTGGAAGGAGCATGTGGTATGCTCTTTCTGTATATGTAGGTTTTTAATTCTTATAAAGCGTGGAATAAAAAAGAAATTCAAGTTCTCCAGAAGAAAATATTACAAAGGTAAATGTATGGAGGGTTTCCTGTTTTGAACAAAGCGTTTTCCACATGAACCCCTCCCTAGTTTCCTACTTTTAACTTCTTTCTTATGTTCTGTGGCTGATGTTGTATGTTTTGAGATTAATCAACTTAAATTGCGAAAAAAAACATATTATGTAGCTTACTTCCGCAAAAACTCTCCCTTTTAACCCAAACTCGGTGCTGGATTTCGCACGGTCTAACAACTCCTGAGGATGCCCCGGGTTGGGGTGAAACACGTATAGAGTAGTCTTATCGACGAAGGAGCAAGTTGTGTCACATGCTATGCAGGTAAGTATTGTGCAATAACAGTTTTGTGGTGCGCATGTGCATTTTTTTGCGGCAGGACGGGGGGTGCATCTTGCATGTTTTTTGCAGAAGTAAGCTACATCCTTATACCTATGTCTTTTTTCACAATGGGTAGGGACTTCCGCCAAATCTTCAATCAAATAATCAACTTAAAATATCCTCCACTTTCGTGAACCTCCGTTTACATCTAGCAGAATTAAGTCGCCGCCCCCTGGGGGTTTTTATAGATCACTTTGGGAAACATCGTTTTACACCAAATCGTTGGGGTGCGCTAATCGTCTACGGGTCGGTGTAAACCGGCTTTAAATCGTTTGGTCAGTGCCTTTTGTTTTTAGTCGTTTTTTTGTACGCTAGTTTACTATAAAATATTAGTATTGTACTTTGTTGTAGAAAAAGATGTTTGAATATGACTAAATAGGCACAAATGGGTATGGGTGGCTAATTATGATTGTACCAAGGTACATAAATTACTGTGTGGTCTAGTGGTTTACACTACCAGTACAAAACCCTGAGTTCCTGGGTTTGATTCCCAGTGGGGGTACATATTGTATCCGGTTTGGTTGGTGATAGGACTTGTTCTTAGTCTGCCTGGCTAGCTACCACCATCTTATCTAAGTCTGGCGCCATAACAATGTTGTTTTCAACACGAGAAAAAAAGGTTATCCTGATATTCCCACACAAGGGAAATACGCGTGTAAAACGACTGACGTTGATTTTGATAAAAAAAATATAATTTTTATACCTAACTGGTTCAATATTGAATCATTCAGTATCAAACTCATTACCCTATTGCACGGATTCGCACAGTGGTTCACCGCAGGCAATCATTACGGACATAATAGATTGTAATTTTTTATTCAGCGGAGCAACAGCGGACAATTAAGGTGCGCAGATCGATCCTTCCCCGTGAGACGCGGATGTGGTTGACTTTACAAGGAACGACAGGGGTGTTTTACAATGTGTACTATTTGTATAAGTAATATACAAAACATTTTTTTACACAAGATCTAAATAAACTTTATAGCTTGTTTATATAGAATACGTTGGAGTCGTCTATTTCTTCTTCTTTATTATCCTTTTTTTAGAATACCGTTGTAACGTAGAGTAATCTTTACTTGGTTGGTACTGCCTAAAAAACTCAAATCAAACGCAAACACATTATTTCATACATAAGTGTTTAATAAGTTAAATAATTTAATAAAATTTGTGCGAAACATATGCCATATTAATCACTACATAGTATAAAACAAAGTCGCTTTCTCTGTCCCTATGTCCCTTTGTATGCTTAAATCTTTGAAACTACGCAACGGATTTTGATGCGTTTTTTTTTAATAGATGGGTCAGGCCGTAGATTTTGCCACATTCGATGGCACAAAAGTCTCCGCCTCATATAATTTTAAATATAGTACTCTTAGAAATTTCTCAATCTTATCATCGTGTTAACTAAGAAATAGCAAACCAAGGCAGATATAGATATTTGGATAAGTTTATAGATTTGGAAAACTACTTGACATTTCCCTCCCAAAAGTGACGGATTTTTTATAAAAACCGCGAATCCGCATTGGTAGGTGTCCAGCTTAAACATCGATAAAATTATCATTTTTTAACTTATTGATGAGCTGTTTGATTTGACGTTATAAAATAATAATAAGGTTGCCATTCCTTTAATATCTTTGCGTATTTCCTAAGAAAAACGATAAATTTTCGGCAATAAGATTTTTTTTTTGAAAAACCATTTCTTTGCGCTTCTCATATTGCGCAACAATTTTCACCCATATTATGGTTTTAAAACATTTATTAAGATTTTGTTTGGGTGCTGGCATCACCAAAGAATCGTATTCTATGGTCAATGCAGCGTTGACGACCATATTTTTTGACATTTCGGTGTCAACTCCGATCAAAGTGAAAAGTGTCGCCTACTTTGCAGAGTGCATTTTTTGAGATTTCAAGGTAAGTTTTTGATTAAAACTTATAATTGTTGTTGCGCATGGTTTAATTAGATGTGTGTGATCTGTATATGTTAAATAAGCCTTGTAAAATAGTATATTTTAAGAGTTATAATCGATTTCATTTGCGCCTCGGTTCCGCAAAACTGCCTTTATGCCACTTTGCGATACCGGTTGCGTAGAAATTGCGCCACTTATTTTACGCTATTGAATAATAGTGCATGCACACAAGGTTTTCAAGTGTTTTTATTATTTTGAAATTACTTTTAGCTGTAATTCCGCTAAAAAACATGACTAGTATGAAGAAAACGCAGACTCCAGATAACACTCATATAATTATTGATCCAACTTACAGGTACAGGCATAGTACAGGTATAACAATATAGATACAGTCGACGTCTTAGTGAACTTATCCCCTCGAGGCTAGTTTGAAGAATGACCTCTCTTTGCTCGTTAATCGGGCTCAAGTCTAGCTACCCCCCACCAATTTTACCACAGATTAGCCTATTAAATTTAACAAAATGGCGGCAAGAGACGGCATTACCAGTGTTGCTATTAAAAAATATGAAAAACCTTCTAAAATCATGACATTCGGCCATCTGATAACGTGCTGTCTCCCGACGCACATATAAAAATTATTTAGAATCAATTAATTAGGTAAGTATACAGCTAATATACTGATACACAACTATTCTCAATAGTAAAGTCTTACAACTATGTACCTATTTAGGTTAATCTTATAGTGATAAAAACCTTAAGTTAAAACTTAAAACATAATTGAAACAAATACATTATATTACACAATGCTCAACAATAATCTTTTAAGGAAGCCGATGACTTGTTTAGAATATAGATATTATCGTGAAAATATTGTTTTAGTAAATCGTTAAGTAATACATAATCAAATAAAATAAATTCTCAATAACAAACTAATCTAAAACTATTTGAATCAATGTATAAATTAACATAATCATGACATTCGTTAACAAGCGACTATTATTACTTAGAAAACTTATTTTGAAACTATACTTGGTATATAATCATGTGTAAGTAAGTATATGGAATGATTAAAGTAAAGTCTGGTTATAATCTATAAGCATTAGATATGGGTCATAAAAGAAAAATGGATTAGCTTGGTACTAGTTTACATCAATGCATTGTCAGGAGCTACATTCAAGAATATTAGATGGTGTCAGAAGCAAAATCCCTAAGAATGTTACATTAGGAATAGGTAGGTACAGAATTAAACTTTAACCTGATAACTAGACACCCTTATCACTTCACTCAAATAGTGGAAGAAGCAACTACGAGTCATGAAAGGATTAAAGACCTAATATTAGATGAATTTAACTATCGCTAAGTTTGACCTAGTTTAGTCCTTACAAAAACAACTGTAGGCCTCTGCACAGTTACCAATTTTTACCCAGATATGAGTAACAAACCAAGTTATAGATACGTATTTACCATAGTGCACAATTTGTATTAAATCAAAATATGAATTAGGACAACTAAAGGAATTATTTAAAGGCATGTTCGTAATAGGCATTATTACCGATTAATTTAAATATTCTTATAAGGAAGTTACACTGATAATGAAGATGCCGCAGGTACAATTTGAACCGTCACAGCAACAATTTGCTTTTTCAACTTGTCAACCAGTTGTCCAAGGTTTCCAGAGCATTCTTTTCCAGCACCAAATCTTAAATGCATCTATTCTCTGCCTCTGTTAGAATAGTACAATACATGGTTCCACTCCGTACATGAAAATCAAAAGATCATATTATTATCATTTCTAATGAATAAGTTAATGATTTTAAACAAGTTCGCAATTTAATATCAAAACTTAAAAATGTCTACAAGGTATCCTCATACGAGCATGACCCGCATCCTTATCAACAAATATTCATATTACTATGAATAATATTAGTGTAAATAGATTTAATAATTATAATTGGGATATGAAGAATTATATTACCATGGATAGAAATAGAACAAGTAAAATCATGAACAGCTTTTCGCCCAAATGAATTAACTACACGATGATTATCATCACAACAACGATCACTCTGTGATCTGCACCTTCAGTATCATATTATCTCCTCTCATTACCACAGCACGTACACTCTGCTGTCTCCAGTTTGTATGCTGTGTTGGTTCGTACGTTCAAGGGTAGCGGGATCCTCATTATTATATTAACTCGATGCTAGCTCATGATAAGTACCTACTGGATGCTACAATTGGCATCTGAAAGCAGTAAACTCACAACACACATAGTGACCAAATCAATTTTATTAATCATTCAAAAGAAATAGATGTATCTGATAATGAATCAATAGAAATAAATGTAAGTATATGAATTCTCATATTCTTTTATAAACATTAGTATGTAAGGTACTTAGTAACTTCAACCATAGTAGAAACAAATGTTCAACTGACCAGATGTAAAAAAATATGGAAATGATTACTACAGAATATGTGAAGGAACTTCAAAGGTCCGTGAGAATGGTAAACTGCTAAGAATTTTAGTATCACGAGCCTACCAAATGAGACGGTAAATTTGACAGATCCACTTGATTTTTGGTTTAATAAAGATATTAATTCTCATTAAAATAACAATGAATTAGATTCACATAATTTGAAATCATATTTTGTCAATACGTACACTAGGACGGTAGTATTAAAATCCTCAAAAACTAATTATAAATCATACCGCCAATAACAACAAAAACACGGCAAAACTAACTTGGTATGCCACAAGTAACCACTGCTGTAGCAACAGCAGTGGTTACTTGTGGCTTTATTTGTTAGAACAAGTTTAAAACATGAATTAAAATGTTTGCATGAAGCTGTATAGAACATTTTAATAAACTGAGAGGTGTGATTAAGCAATAATCGTTTTACTTTATTTTGCTTAATTAGGAAAACATCAGTTACAACTTGACAGTGTAATAAACACGATCTACTTAAATGCACTATGGACTGTTTACATGTTTTTGCATTAAAAACATAATTTCATCACTATGTTAATGAAAACAACTAGAATAGATATCAGTGAATGCTTCTTGCAGTGCTGTCTAAGCAACTAAGTATTTCTGCTCTTGATTTGCATCTAAATCATTAAGAGAGATCTAGAACACTACGCAGAACGCACAAATAGCAAAATAGCTTCTAGTGATTTTGGCTGTAAAATTTTCCATCCGTCTAAACCAAAACTGAGTTGCCCGGAAGAAACCGCAGTAAGACGATAAGGCCACCATTTGGTTAACAGTTTGTTATCTTTGTATTATTATTATTATTATTTCGTGTGTGATTGTTCCGTTCGTAATATTGTGTACAAATAAAGAATTAATCTATGTATCTATCAAACTAGGTACTTAGATAAAGAATCTTCGACGTTCCCGGAAAAATGTAAAGAATGATGATTTCTAATCAGTCTTATGGCTTTATTGTCTAATTATGTAGAAGACTCGGAAAAGTATGTTCCTGATAAACTTTCTCTAGCACTCATCCACAATTTAGTTTTAGTTTAAATTTGAGATTTAAGTTTGCCACTAAACTCAAATTTAAAAAGTCAAGCATAGTGAATTCTTTTAAATTAAGCTACATATAACAAAAATAATAGACGAAATGTCCACTTGAACAAAGTTACAAAAAATAAAATAAGTAATAGGAAATAGTAAATTTTGGATATCTTTGCATACCTACATATTGCTCCATCCCGAACTAAGTAACTCAAGCACTTGTGTTATGGCATTTGGGAACAACGACGGGGATTACCACATACAATCGGGCAGAATGTTGAAAAGTCCGCTTTAAACATTCACCCGACAGGGAATCGAACCCGGTAGGTACCTCAGAGACAGCGGCACCCCGAAAACTATGCGTACGTACACCGTATCTACAACACTGCTATGGAGATTGTTAAGCTTATACCAGAAACTAATATTGTTTCCATAGTTAAAAGGTCTATAACAATCTAAGTGACACAGATCACAGTTTATAAAAATATTACCCAATCGCAATCTTGGAATACTAAATTCGCGACTTTAATAGTGTGCTCTTATTCAAAAGTGAATCGTCATCATGTCCAATCTTATCAAGATCAGAAATACATCCAGTTCTGCGTAAAGGTCACCTGGGCATAGACCTAGGCATAGAAAAACAAACCTAGCTCATGGATATTGACCACTCATGAGAATCAAGATATGGTATGGATTTCGTATAAATGGAAACTAAGGTAATTATAAAAATCTTAAATAGATAAGACAATAACCCCTACTCGAATTGTGGAGCATGTGGATACTTATTATGCAAGGAAAAAGAAATGATGCAAACATAATTTAGTATATAAATATCTTTATAAGTAAGTAGGTACTATGTTGCGATAATTAGAGCGCATATTGACAATAATACTTTAAAGGTATCTACTGCTACAGCTGTGGTACCTACTAGATACTCAATGTCAAGCACGTAGGCAACTGTAGATTTAAAAGGCTTTTCATTCTTCCCTAAGAGTATTTTGATAACATCTAAATGATTCTATGAAAAGATAAGTTTTTATAGTTTTGTTTTGTTTTAGGTAGACCTTTACAAACTTTATTTAAGGGGGTGTTACAATCAATTTAGTCGGTTATGCGAGATGAAAATTAAATCTTAAATAGTTTTATTCGATATGCAAATAAATAAACATGAAACATTTTAATCAAAACAACTTCAATACTTTCCCATAAACAAAATGCTCTGCATCATCTCAAATCCTCTTTGACCAGATTCAGCTACGAAGAAAGGGTATTCCTCCTTCGCTCAAGACTCCCCTGGGTCGGCCACGTCACCCTGGAGGCCTACCAAGCGGCGCACCAGGTGGCGCGGGCCGTATTCGTCCTCAGATGCTATTTACCTTGGAATGTATACATTATTCATCGGCAAAAGATCGTTCCGTGTCATTCTATAATAAAATCATTAGGTTATCAACACAATATGCCCTTCAGGAAAATTCATGATTTATACTGTTCACTAGCTACAGTAGCTACCTACATCCTTTATTTTTTACAAAAACCATTTCTTTTATTAAGAGCTACTTATCTAGTGCAAAAATGTAAAATGAGTATTGTAAAAACAAGAATAAAACGTTTGAAATTATCTTTGTTCTGTTGTAGTTTCATTTAAATCTAATAATCTTAAAAGTGGCCATACGGGTAGTAAACCAGTATGAAATATAAGTAGGTACTCATTTAACCAGCCTGTGAGAAACGTACTCACTTAACATTTAAACATATTCAGACGAATGTATGCCACCAACATACATCGTTCGTACTCTAAAATCCGGCGAGTGTATGCCACAAACATATACCGCCCCCTTAATTCCGACGAGTGTATGCCACAAACATACATCGTCCCCTAATATCCGACGAGTGTATGCAACATACATACATCGCCCTCTAATATCCGACGAGTGTATGCAACATACATACATCGCCCCCTAATATCAAATTCAATTTAATGCATTTCAACAAACAAATTCAATGTATAGGAAAAATGTGATAGTAAAAAACCACGAGCCCTATAAGTAGCTTTCAGGCGGGATGTATCTTTTATAAATTCAATGTATCTCTTATAACCAGTGAGCATGCATAGCTTGCTCACTCAACCCAGTGAACACCTTATATTTGTTCGCTCATCATTAAAAATTAAAAATATTCACATTAGAGATATCCAAATTCACATAAAGACTTTCATATTTAAATATTTAAAGATACCATATTAAAATATTTTATTTAAACTCATATTCATAGTTCAAGCAATTTATATTGCTATTCACGGTGTTCATATTAATTGAATCCACAAAATTTGTACCTATTAATTAATATATCAATAAATAGAAAGCCAGAATTCAATTGTAAGTAAGTAATACGTACCTATTAAACCAATCTTACCAGGTAACGTAGGTAACCAGTAAGCATACATGACTCACTCAACCCAGAGAACAACACGTTCGCTCAATACATTAAAAACAAAGGAAAATTAGTAATAATTAATTTTAATAATATTAAGATAAATGAAATGTGAGCAACCAATCATAAATTATTCTTACTCTTTACTACTTCTTACTAGCTTCATAACTTAGAGTTTTCTTTTATTTACTGTTGGTATTAGATACCACGTTAAAACATGGATTGTATGCAAGATTTAGTAGCCATAAGTGATTTCACTCTGTGCAACAGTAAAGGCTATCAAAACTAGCTCCAATTAGTGCTAGCACTAATTACTTAAAACATTACATGTAGGTACACAGCCAAAACTGCCAGTCCTAGCTCCATGTGTAAGATTATAAACAACATAAACAGCAAGTACTCTAATAATATAATAATGCCAATCATCTCCATTAATTCTGTACAATCCACATTTAATACATCATGTAAATTAAACAACAACAATCAAGATATTATGCCAGATTCATGGTACGCTATGATCGTGCTATACGAAAATATCTACTACATACCCGCGTTTAAAATTATGTAAGTATAATCGGAGGGTAGCCCCGACCGTACACGAACACAATTAATCAATTCAAATAAAAGTGTGATCTAGTTTATGTCCGTTCCGTCGGAGAGTAGCCCCGACCATGTACGGAACACAATCCGCCACACAAATATTCCAATTTTAACGCTTTAGATTTAACTAACACGATCGGAGAGTAGCCCCGAACACGAATTAGTAAAATCTTAGTACTAAGCTACGCATATAGACTTTTTAAATTATGTTAGTACAGTCGGAGGGTAGCCCCGACCGTATACGAACACAATCAATTAAAACACAAATGCGATTTAGTTTATGTCCGTTCCGTCGGAGAGTAGCCCCGACCATGTACAAAACACAATCCACCGCAAAGGTATTTAAAATGTCATTTAGATAAAAAAAATACGCATTAACATGGAATCTGGAATATTTATCCTTTCTCTGCGTGAAGAGAATAAAATAACTCGTTTGGCATTACTATAGCACAGAATAAGCAAATTATTCTTATTATCAGGTTTAGAAATAAACTTACGTGGGTACTTTACCGCTTCTGAAATATGAAGAAAACGCAGACTCCAGATAACACTCATATAATTATTGATCCAACTTACAGGTACAGGCATAGTACAGGTATAACAATATAGATACAGTCGACGTCTTAGTGAACTTATCCCCTCGAGGCTAGTTTGAAGAATGACCTCTCTTTGCTCGTTAATCGGGCTCAAGTCTAGCTACTCCCCACCAATTTTACCACAGATTAGCCTATTAAATTTAACAAAATGGCGGCAAGAGACGGCATTACCAGTGTTGCTATTAAAAAATATGAAAAACCTTCTAAAATCATGACACTAGCATTACTATTAATTGATTTGTTAGCTTTTATTAATATTCTATAAGACTAAGTACAGGGTGTTCGGCAGAACGTTAAACATACGAAAATAGGGGTAGGTGCGGTGGTCTGCTACCTAACCAGCCCCAAAGATTTTACCCAGGTCCAAAGTTTTTTTTATTTTGTATTTTATAAGTTTTGGAATTTCGTCACTTTCATACTAACTTTTAAACCCATCTAACTTTTTTCTTTATTGACAGATCTATTTTTTTTTATTTTTGGCATCTTAATGGTTGGCAGGTCCTTTTAATAGTGATACTTCAAGCAGGTTGTTGCTAGAGTCAAAGTAATGGAAATGTTCGGGGTGAGCCGAAACAAGATGATTTGATAAATGATAAAACTTGGTTTGAGATAAAATTAAATTATATTTCCTCTTTAACTTGATACAAAAATAACTAATAATAAATGAGTACGCGCGGCGATATTGATGGTTGATTGCGAACTGGTTTGATCGAATAAATTATGAATTATGTGTAAATGAGGTCAAGCCGTAAACTGCTGATCCGACAGAAATGTACGTAGTTAGCTCGTACATATTCCCGGGCGAGAAAGTGAGGCTGTTAGTAGATAATGATAAAAGCATGATCTTATCTAATAACAAGGTGATAAAACAATATTTTCTTAGTGCTAACATTCAATGATTTGGTTAGTACCCGAATTATATTATCTGTGACTGCACTGACTTTGGCGCGAGCTGAGGGCTGCGGGGCCCCCGTCGGCGCCGGTTCCGCGGCTGCTGCTGTGGTGGATGGCGCCACTCGCTTGCAGCGCCACCACACAAGCGCTGCGACGCTCCTGGCCGCAAACGCGAACAACACGTATATAGCTACGTAGTGATGGACATCATGATACGAAACGCTTTCTGCTAGAGGTTCACTTCGTCTCATGAGGTCTAACTGCTTCTTGATCTCTTGTATTTGAAGATTATGAGTCATGTTATCAGTTTCATTGTTCGGTATATCAGAGGGTTCGGGCATAGATATATTGAAAAAATGGTTTATGGGTGAGATTTCTGGAGCTTGTATTTTGGAGTTGATAGTCAATTTGCTACTTTCCTGTCTGTGTGAATAAACAAGGAAATCAGCTGACTTAATAATGCAACCTTGATCGACATTAAATAGGCCAGTTTCGGTCAATTGCACTACGGTAACTTGATCTTCACATAGTAACTTCAACTGACACCGACCGCAGCAATAATAAAAATATGTATTTATTTTCCGTAATTCCGTCCATTTATTATAACAATGGCTAGTAATTGTTTGACATATTCTTGAGTTCGGTAACCTCTCACATAGGCTATGATCATCTTGAATGTGAAAAATAGGCTTTTTGAGGTAACACAGAATAACTTCCGAATTTCTGTTTAAACAAGAGTCGAAGTCCTTATCTGAAAGTGGCACGAACGCATCTTTCTTCAGGCTGATAGCGACATATGTAGATATAGGTATTATAGTTTGTTGTTTTTGCTGATCTGTTAAATGAGGAATCGGTATAGGTCTTAAAACTTCATACATATCTCGGCTGATAAGAGGTATCTTGATCTCGAATATAATGTATCTTTTTGTAACTCGAGTACGCACTTGTAGTAAATTGTATATGTCGGAAAAATCGTAATTATCAACAGGTAGCGATAAATCCTTAGGGATTTGACCGGCTATAATATTTAATTCTTGTCTGATCTGATCTGGTGTTAAGAGATGGAAATTAAACCTTCCGTTGTAAATATTCGTGATTGTATCCAATAACGTCTGTTGTATACTTTTGAGTGTAACGGCTGCCATTTTTACTTACTTCTTTCATTGTTTTATCCATAATAATCGCACCAACTATTAATTTTATGAAAAAATCATTACAATTATAAACAAATATGGTCTATTCAGTTCTATTGTATTTATGTGATAGGAGCTGTCAATGTCAGATGCCACTCAGCTGTCTGTTTGTTTGCGATGTTCCGAAGTAACATAGCTATAAACCGCCGCGCGTTCCGTGGCAGACTGTGATCTGTATGCGAAATACTTTGATTGTAGTTTCGTGCATATTTATATTGCATTTCTTAACGTAACAACATAAATAGTCTATTGGAAGCAATTTTGTCTTACGCGCGCCATAGATTTTACTAAATTAATCTTCCAGATAATTCTGAAATCTTCGCGACGCCCAATAAACATTTAGGCTGACAAAATTTCTTTTTACCAGTTAATTATCAGCTATAAGCTTTATAAACGATGAATAAAAGCGTAAAAATATACTTAGGGCTGTACTATAGCATTAATTGTGTAGTGTTATACAGTAGAGCTGATTTACGGCTGTATATAGTCGAAATTATTACTTATGGCTTTTAAATAGGACGTAAAAACACTGAAATACAGTATGTAGTGTAAAAAACTACTACAAGCAAGGTTAGAAGACTAGAGCAGCATATCGACTGGATACTGCTCTTGAATTCTACTTCTGTATTGCCTAATTCTGTTTAAGAGCATTGAGTATTGCTATCATCTGCATATTGGTGAAGAAGTACTCTATTATAAAGTCGTGTTAATAGGCTTGATAACAACTGTTCAATGGTTATCTAGGACACCCTTAGAAAGCAAATCTCTTTACAAGAGTGTAATACAATGCCGTCTGCTTTATAAAAGTTCAGTCTTACCCATTAGCTGACGCGATTAGCGTAAATTTTTCCCTATAGTACAGCCCCCGGTGTTACAATAGATTATTATAATTTTGGTAGTGCATAAATTGAGAATTATTCAGCTTATCGATTATTTTAATACCTAAGTAAAACTTATGTACCTATCGCTTAATGTCAGTTTTGGCTAATTGCATACTGTTAAGGGTGATTATATTCATTGTTCATTGTGAATATAAAACTATGGAAAAAATAAAAAGGACCGGAGGAATAAAAATGAAACTAATAAAAGCATATTCACAACGTGAAACAGTAGAACTTTATACGGAACAAAGTATAATTGTACAAGGTCAGCCAATTCAAAAGTTAGCATTGTCATCATGCCAGGAGGGTTCCGTACAAACAACCAAAATTATTGGACAATGATAATATAGCCATACGTACTGCTGAATTTTGGATCAGTAACAAGCAAAGAGGGTCCCGTACAATCACAATTGGGTTGGATAGTGACGAATAGTGACTACTTACAAAAATTTACTCGAAATTCCTGAATCTGAAAGTTCATCAGTGCCCGTAGTGTAAGTTTTTATGTCAAAAAACGCAAACTATTTCGAATGCGTATTAATGTCAATTTGTATGAAAACTGTATAAGCGCCTCTAGCGGCGAGTAGCGCGCTTATGCAGTTTTCATACAAATTGACATAAATACGTACTCGAAATAGTTTGCGTTTGCTTGACATAAAAACTTACACTCGGGGTACTGATGAAGACGAAGCAGATCGCCTGATCGCCATTTATTATTTCGCAGTAAGATTAAAAAAATAGGCTATAGACAAGAATATTTCTCAAGCTGCAATAAAGAATTAAATTGAAATTGTAATCGATAGATTTCAAGATTTTTTACCGCAGGATTTTTTATCCTTCGATCAACAATAATAGCTCTAGATACATACTTGGACTGACAGATATGTCCAAGCCTCATAAGCCCACTTGAGAGTATAATAAGTAGATTATTTTGACAGTGTCAATATACTAAGGTATTTCATACTTAGAACGCTTCTTGTCATTTATAATGTAAGATCGTAACATTCGTAACCTTTTTTCTCCATTTAAAAAAATGTCAGTCTGGCCATATAATGTTTTCATTTACTTCGTGAGCCTTCATTGTTATTAGTACTATTGTTGATCGAAGGCAGGATCCAAGAACATTTCTCCATAGTATCCCATCCATAGTAAATTCTCCATACAATAACAGTAACAATGCAAAATGGGCCTTTTAAAAAAAAATACGTTATTATAAATAAATAAATCAAAAATGTTTCAATTATTTTTGTTTTACTCAGTCTTAATATTGATATAAGTAAATTCAAACAGAGCTTCAAATAAATTTAACAAAATACTATCAAAAATAAATCGTAATGCATTCGTATCGTAATTCGTTATCATATTGGGTCATTACGATGTATTCGTCATTCGTATTGGTATCGTAATAGCCGTATCGCTGCATTCCTTGTTAGAAGCCTGACCGGAAACAGTTTTTGATGTAGATGAAGTCGACTCTTGTGGGTCATTATTTGGATGAAGTACCTGAAACGACTAAAGAATACAATTTTAAATATAGTCCGAATAGCAGTGGTCTGCGCTATAATGCATATTCTACGGTTAAAACTATATTTGTGATTTGGCGCCTTACAATTATCCCTTTCCCTTGGTTGGTTTGTTGGGTTATCTAATATTTCTGTTTATTGTATACTAGCTGACCCAGCGCGACTTCGTTCCCGTGGCCCTACCCCCTACCCTACCCCTACGCTACCCCTACCCTACCCTTCCCCTACGGTACCCCTAACCTACCCCTACCATACCTCTACACTACCCCTACCCTACCCCTACCCTACCCTACCCCTACCCTACCCTACCCCTACCCCTACCCTACCCCTACCCTACCCCTACCCTACCCCTACCCCTACCCCTACCCTACCCCTACCCTACCCCTACCCTACCCCTACCCTACCCCTACCCTACCCCTACCCTACCCCTACCCTACCCCTACCCTACCCCTACCCTACCCCTACCCTACCCCTACCCTACCCCTACCCTACCCCTACCCTACTCCTACCCTACCCCTACCCTACCCCTACCCTACCCCTACCCTACCCCTACCCTACCCCTACCCTACCCCTACCCTACCCCTACCCTACCCCTACCCTACCCCTACCCTACCCCTACCCTACCCCTACCCTACCCCTACCCTACCCCTACCCTACCCCTACCCTACCCCTACCCTACCCCTACCCTACCCCTACCCTACCCCTACCCTACCCCTACCCTACCCCTACCCTACCCCTACCCTACCCCTACCCTACCCCTACCCTACCCCTACCCTACCCCTACCCTACCCCTACCCTACCCCTATATCCTTCCTTGGACTTCCACGAACATTTCAAGACCAAAATTAGCCAAAGCGGTCCAGCCGTTCACGCGTGATGCCGTGACCAAGGGAAATAGGGATTCATTTTTATATTATATATATAGATGTCTACTCTACTTCAGCATTTCTCTTGGAGATTCTTAGTTGTATCTTTTATAATTATATAATAAACCCAATCACACACAAACAGTAGGTACTATTCTAACGCTTGATCAGTGATCGCGGTGAAGGTCTAATCTGGGTTGATGTGATCTCCATTGAACCCTAAATTGCTGTAATATTTACATACTTAATTTACCCTTTTAAGAAGCTATTAGAGTAATTAAATTCCAACGTACAGACATTTTTACTTTATAGGCTGTAGTATATTCTTAAATTACGACTTAGTTACGCAAAAAGCTTCATTATCGAGTACTAAAAGAGCAAGAGCTGTTTAAATTGGGACGCCATTAAATCATAACCTATAAACATGGTTTCATATTTCATAAGATATTTTAATGTTAGTTTTTGATTTTTTTTGTGAAATATACAGAGCATTTTATCAGAACACTATTTACACAATTAATTTATTTTAAATAGAAAAGTACTGGGACCTCATAAAATTAGTCTCAAGTTGGGTTAAACGGTTTTCATTACATATATATTTTCGATAATATCTATTATTTCGAGGGCGCATGAATTTTGGCTCACTATTAGTATACATATTCACGAAAAAGTTGCAGCCGCAAGCAAAATAACAACCAAAAACTAATAATCGGTACTTACCAATAGCAAAATAAATATTTGTTCACTTCACAAATTATATTATGGCCGCCGCCGTGTGTCCGACATATCCGATAAATAAAATGTTAGAAAATAACTATGTCAGAGATTCATTCGAAATATTATTCTTATATTCAGACGCTTTGTAGCCTAAAACTGTACAAAAGAATAAAACACGCAAAATTTGAGAACAATATCTGTATAATGGTATATAATTAATCTCTAAGTCAGCTAAATGCTTCGGCTTGTACAGCTATTGCACAGCTGTTAGACAGCTAGATCTACACTTTGAGCTGTATAATTTGGGGCCTCTTTTTGAGTTACAACGTCTGAATATCCGGATATACAGCCCAAATACAGCAAAGTGGAACAGCCTAAAGTCTTTAAAATTTTCGTAGTACAGCGTTTATACAGTTATAAATGTTATCTGGGCGTAATTAGTCGGTGCCTTGGCTGTATGATTAAAATCCAATGACAAGTTGAATCTATCTATGCAAAAAAATTATAACCCTACTTACAGCCAGAATGTTCTGGAAGATTTTTAATATATAAAGGAGGATTTGCTAAAGATTTCTCCTTTTTCTGGTTTCTCGCCCCAACATAATTGGGTGAGTGTTTTGTGCGCGTTTTATTTTCGTGATAAATAAATTATATTCTCGGTGCTATAACCTCAAACAGCCGTTCATCAATTCTATTCTTTTACATATTGTTTTCGATGAGATGTTTATTTCGTCATCGAATTTATACTAATATAAACTGCAATTGCCACACGGTGAACGGAATACTAAATATTCCGGGATCCAAAAGCAATTTACAGCCTAATATTTCCTTGTAACCTTGTCGTGACCGGTACCTAGAAGAGTGGGTTGTCTTTATTCAAATACATTTTAACTTACACCTTTAAATTGTCCCTCTTGTTCTGTAACTTTTAATTAGTATAACAATAGCCGCCGACATGAAAGTTAATGTGCTCCTCTTTCTTTAATAGTAGCCTAATTTAAATGACAATATTCCTATCTCAATTGTAGCCCAGTGTCATACCCACTCATACACAGCGGGCGGATTTAGGAACACATGTTCATACCTGTTATCGTAACATTTCAGGGTCGTATCTCCGGGCAACATCTCCCCGAGTCTCACCGGTACCTACCTGCTGTACCTGCACCAGTACCTGCCTACTTCGTGCCGCTCTCCACCTGCTCCTGCGCGCCTAACCGCCAGGACCCTGCTCTGCTCCGGCCTACCCCGGACCAGACCCCGCTGCCTCTAGGCTACAGCGACTTCTCCCCTCTTTAGGAAGTCCCTAAGTTAAGTCCTCCCAACTTGTTCTTTGCACTGATCCCCGAGCGACAGAACCCACGGTCTAATTGTGGAAAATAAAATACACTTAATTTCATATACCCTCTTTTATTTCTGACTCGTGCTCTCCGGCTCCTCCAGCCAGGAGCGTTTCAGTGGCGCCCAGCTCATTCAGGCTCGCTTGGTGATCAGTGCTTTATTAATTTATTTATTTTTGTGCTTCGTATGTGGGTACCTATTTTTTTTATCCGAGTTGTGTAACGAACGGCTAACCGTGGTGATTTAACTGTAATATTTTCTTTAAATATCAGCCTTTCCTTGGTTCTAAACCAGGAAGCCTGTGATTTTTATTTTAACCGACTTAAAAAAAAAGGTTACTTACCTTTCCTTAATAAATATTTTTTTTTTTTACTTTTTAACTTAAAGCCATTGATATTCATTTAACCTACTTCAAACAAGGAGGTTATTTACTTTCTTCATTTAAATTGTAATTTTTTTAAATTGAACTTACAACTGTTATAGTTACCCACATACCCCTTTTGTTACTTCAGTAGTGGTTGCACTTGAGTAGGCTCGTCGCGCAAAAGACTCACCTAACGTACTTAAATATGGCTGTGCGTAAGATAAATTTTCTTTCCTTACAAAAGTCGGAACTTGAATACGAAGTCGGACTTCGCGGAGAAACACCGGCTGATAACGTGGCCGATTTAAGGAAGCAAATTACAAAGATCTCTAAAGAACTTCCTTCTGAGGAGATTTTAGCCTCGCATTTGTCTTCTGCTGACGACTTAGACGGCATCTCAGCCGCATTAAACAAATCTAATAAAAACCTTGAATTATTAAAATCTAAATTTGATAGAGGTGTTTATTTGAGAACGGAGGTTATTCTTAACCACGTTTTTCATCGGCTCGGTAGAGTTGATGCAGCCGAGGACGCGTTATTATTGGGTGCCCTTGCTGAATGCAAGCGCGGCTTGAGGGCCCAGGACAGGGAACTGTCCACTTTAAAGCCTAGGGAGACGCCTGTCTCAGGCGCGAATGCGGGTGACCCTTTGCTCCCCGGTCCTTCTACTTCCAGCCGAGAGCAAGTCAACGCGACGGAGTCTATTATTAATGTTACTATCGATCGGGCTCTTTCCGATTTCACTAAACTTAAATTCAACGGGAAAACTTGTGTTGTTTCCTTTATTCAAAAGGTTGACGAGTTTGTCACAGCTAGGGGCATAGATTATAGTAGGGTTTTGTCGTTTGGTTACGAAATTTTTACCGACGACGCCTTGTATTGGTTTCGTTGTGCCAGGCCAAAAGTAAATACCTGGGGAGAGTTAGTAGCCTTGCTGAAGGCTGATTTTCTTCCGAAAAACTATGACTCTCAATTTAAATCGGATATTAGAGCTCGTACCCAGGGTGTTAACGAACCAATTGCTATATATCTTTCGGTAATGGAGGTTATGTTTTCTCGCCTCACGAAACCAATATCAGAGGAAGATAAATTAGAAATTTTACTTACTAATATTAGGCCTTGCTACGCTAATGCTCTTACTCCGTCTTCGGTGATAAACTCCATCGACGATCTTAAAGCTATTTGTCAACACGTTGAAAAAATACAGTGTCAAGTGGCAAATTTTGTTGAGCCTTCTGCTTCTAATATGTCGAACTTAGCTACGGAGTTCGTTTACCGCGGTGCTACTAGCACTCCGGTTGTTAATAAACCTTTTACTAAAACTAATAAGTCATTTGTTTCAGCTGTGAACAATGATAATATATATTGTCCTAGATGTCGTTCTAACACGCATAATTTGAAAAACTGTACTCAACCACGAACAATAGTTTGTTTTAAGTGTGGCAAAGATGGTGTTCGCACCCCCGAATGTCCGGATTGCAATAAGCCCACCAATCAAAAAAACTAATTGATCGGGATTGTGAAACTAGGCAGCTTCGCTCGAGATTCTCTAGTCGTTGCGATGAAGCTGAATGGAAAGAATGGTTATCTATTATATCTAATCTATCTCATAGTCATTCTGAGTCTCCAATCCCGGAATCTGAAATTAATTTTTCTCGACCGTATATTTCTGTTATTATTGGTGATAATCATGTCGTTGGTCTTTTAGATACCGGTTCCGGCATATCCTTACTTGGGAATAATTATCAGGAATATATATTAAATCCTAATAATAAACTTTATTCTTGTGACCCGTTACAGCTTTCTGCAGCTGGCGGTCAAACTTTTACTGCCTCTAAATATGTTATTCTACCTTTAAATTTTAAAAATAAAACTATTCATATTAAATTATTTGTTGTGCCGGAAATTAAAAACAAATTAATTCTTGGTATGGATTTCTGGAGGAAGTTCGAGTTGTTTCCGAGTGAACTCGATAGCCTTTTGCTGGATGAGTCTAACGAATTTAATATATCTAATATTGCTCTTGACGATCCTAAACAAATTTGTTCGTACGCTCAACTTAACAACGAACAAAAGGAAAACGCTGATAATATTATTTCTCAATTTCGTAGCATTTCCTATGAAAAATGTGGTTTAGGTCGTACTTCGTTGATCACTCACGCTATAGATACAGGTGACTCTGTTCCCATTCGACAACGTTACTATAGAATGTCCCCTCAGAAGCAACAAATTCTCTCCGATCAACTGGACGAGATGTTGAAAGAAGATGTTGTCGAACCATGTGAGAGCCCTTGGTCTAATCCCGTGCTTCTTACTCCCAAAAAGAATGGCGAGTATAGATTCTGTCTCGACAGTAGGAAACTAAACTCTGTCACTCGCAAAGATGCTTACAGCTTACCTTATATAACTGAAATCCTAGATAACCTTAGGGATGCTAAGTATCTATCTAGTATAGACCTATCTAAATCGTTCTGGCAGGTATTAATTAAGCCTGAAGACCGATGTAAGACTGCATTCTATATTCCCTCTAGAGGAACCTTCCAATTTAAGTCTATGCCTTTTGGGTTGACCAATGCACCTGCCACGCAGCAAAGATTGGTAGATTTGCTGTTTTATGGTCCTGAATTCGAAAATAAGGTCTATGTATTTGTTGATGACGTAGTAATTGTGTCTAATTCCTTTCAGGAGCACATTTCTTTACTTTTACGAGTTTTGGAGAAACTAAAGTTCGCAAATTTAACTATAAATTTCGAAAAATGTCAATTTTTCAGAGAAAAATTAAAATATTTGGGTTATATGGTCGATTCGAATGGGCTACACGCCGATCCGGAGAAAATTGAGGTCATTGTGAATTATCCTACTCCTACTAACAGGAAGGAAGTTCGTCGTTTCTTAGGTACTGCTTCTTGGTATCGTCGTTTTATTCCCAATTTTAGTTCATTGGCTGCACCATTGAACAAACTTACCTCTCAGGGTAAGAATGCAATTCCTTTTGCCTGGTCACCAGAAGCAGAAACTGCCTTCAAGAAGCTCAAAGAGTGTTTAACGTCCCCTCCGATTTTATCTTGTCCGGATTATTCTGAACCGTTTCAAGTCCATACCGACGCTAGTGATTACGGGATTGGAGCTATACTAACTCAAATTTTAAATGGCGAAGAGAAAGTTATAGCCTATATGAGCAAGTCCTTGTCGGCACAAGAACGAAACTATAGCGCTACGGAGCGGGAAGCGCTCGCAGTAATTGTGTCTATAGAACATTGGCGCTGTTATTTGGATAATGGCCGGAAATTTACCGTTTTTACTGATCATTCGTCTTTAAAATGGTTTCTAAATATTAATAACCCTACAGGTCGACTTGCCAGATGGGGAGTACGTCTTTCTGCGTTCAACTTCGACATCAAACACAGACGTGGCAAGGATAATGTCGTTCCAGATTCGTTGTCCCGTGCGGTGCCTGTAGCGGCTATAGATAGCGTCAACCGATCTTCTTCACCTCCTGTACTTGATCCCTGGTATTTGGAGCTATTTGCCGGTTGTCAAAATTCCCCTACCTCTTTTACCAATTATAAAATAAATAATAATAAGTTATATCGCTTCATAAAAACTATAAATCCCTTAACTAGAGAATTTGAATGGAAGGAAGTTGTTCCTAAAGAATCTAGAATTGATATACTTAAAGACTATCATGATAATCCTACTTCTGGACATTTAGGGATATTTAAAACTTTTAAAAGAATTTCCTTAAATTACTTCTGGCCTGGCATGCATAAAGATGTCGTAAAATTTGTTAATGAGTGCGATGCTTGTAACTCTCACAAACATGCAAATCATCCTACCTTAGGATTTATGGGACGACCTAAGGAATGTTCTAGACCATTCCAAATGATTAGTGTGGACTTGGTTGGTCCCTTACCTATATCTAGAAAACAGAATACTATGCTACTTGTAGTCACTTGTTGTTTTTCGAAATACTCGCTTTTGTTTCCTATCCGTCGTGCTACTGCCGACATTATAACTAGTTTAATTGAAGAGAAAGTCTTTCTTGTTCATGGCATTCCTAGTACTGTTTTGATGGACAACGGTAAGCAGTTTGTCAGTCAAAAGCTTAATCACATGTTTTCTCAATATAAAATACCAAACGTACGCTTTACTCCTAAATATACTCCACAGGTAAACACGGTTGAGCGTTATAATAAAACCATCATGACTGCTGTTTCCACCTTTATTGAAGAGGACCACAGGTCCTGGGATAACAACATTCCCAAAATACAATTCGCACTTAATACAGCCGTCAGTGAAGTCACAGGTTATACTCCGTCATTTCTGGTTTACGGGAGAGAGTTAGTGCCGTGCGGTTCTCACTATCTTGATGTTGATCTGTCCGATGAAATTGTTTTTGCGCCTAGGGATGTGTATGCTGAAAACACTGGTAAACTTAGAAAAATTATGGACCAAGTGCAAAGTTCTCTTATCAAGTCTCATTCCCGAAACTCTGGGCATTACAATCTTCGTCGCAAAAACTATAACTTTAACGTTGGTGATACTGTTTGGAGAAAAACTTATTATCAAAGTGATAAGGATAAGCAGTTTTCTAAAAAACTTGCTCCTAAATATATAAAATGTCTCATTAAATCTAAACTATCTCCTCTAGTTTATGAACTTGAAGATATGAATGGGAAAAATCTAGGTTCCTGGCATATTAAAGATTTTAAAATAAATAACTATTCCTAAATTAAATAAATTTTTTAAATAGAAATTCTACAAAGTATTAGTCTTCGTCGTTATTTTTACCTTTTTATAGCAAAATTTTGTTTTAGATGTATTGAATAAATTGTTGGTCATCGTTTTTTACTTTTTAATCTGATTATTTTTAGCTAGGGCTTTTATTGCATAAAATTATACATAAATATAATTTTAATTAAATACATTTATAGCTAGGGAACCTGTTCGTTTGAATTGTGTCTGCATGAAGTTTATCTCTCGACTATTTTATTTTTAATTTCGCATTGTTGTAACATTAGCATTCTCAACGGGAATGTTGATTCAGTTACACTAAATAACTGGAATTCTTCTCCTGTCTTGCGATTCTTGGTCCTTGTACCGTTCTATTCGATTAGTCTTGAACTGGTTGTCGATACCTCTCGTCAATTTTATGGTGTTACTTTTACTGTCGATAACGTACAGTTAGCTTATCTTATTGTATACTGCTACTCTAAATCTTAGTTTTGTATTCGGTGGTTTTGTGTTTCTTAGTGGATTTTTCCCAGGCAAAATCCTTCTCTAAAAAGGGGGATATGTAACGGCTGCCATTTTTACTTACTTCTTTCATTGTTTTATCCATAATAATCGCACCAACTATTAATTTTATGAAAAAATCATTACAATTATAAACAAATATGGTCTATTCAGTTCTATTGTATTTATGTGATAGGAGCTGTCAATGTCAGATGCCACTCAGCTGTCTGTTTGTTTGCGATGTTCCGAAGTAACATAGCTATAAACCGCCGCGCGTTCCGTGGCAGACTGTGATCTGTATGCGAAATACTTTGATTGTAGTTTCGTGCATATTTATATTGCATTTCTTAACGTAACAACATAAATAGTCTATTGGAAGCAATTTTGTCTTACGCGCGCCATAGATTTTACTAAATTAATCTTCCAGATAATTCTGAAATCTTCGCGACGTAATTAGTCGGTGCCTTGGCTGTATGATTAAAATCCAATGACAAGTTGAATCTATCTATGCAAAAAAATTATAACCCTACTTACAGCCAGAATGTTCTGGAAGATTTTTAATATATAAAGGAGGATTTGCTAAAGATTTCTCCTTTTTCTGGTTTCTCGCCCCAACATAATTGGGTGAGTGTTTTGTGCGCGTTTTATTTTCGTGATAAATAAATTATATTCTCGGTGCTATAACCTCAAACAGCCGTTCATCAATTCTATTCTTTTACATATTGTTTTCGATGAGATGTTTATTTCGTCATCGAATTTATACTAATATAAACTGCAATTGCCACACGGTGAACGGAATACTAAATATTCCGGGATCCAAAAGCAATTTACAGCCTAATATTTCCTTGTAACCTTGTCGTGACCGGTACCTAGAAGAGTGGGTTGTCTTTATTCAAATACATTTTAACTTACACCTTTAAATTGTCCCTCTTGTTCTGTAACTTTTAATTAGTATAACAATAGCCGCCGACATGAAAGTTAATGTGCTCCTCTTTCTTTAATAGTAGCCTAATTTAAATGACAATATTCCTATCTCAATTGTAGCCCAGTGTCATACCCACTCATACACAGCGGGCGGATTTAGGAACACATGTTCATACCTGTTATCGTAACATTTCAGGGTCGTATCTCCGGGCAACATCTCCCCGAGTCTCACCGGTACCTACCTGCTGTACCTGCACCAGTACCTGCCTACTTCGTGCCGCTCTCCACCTGCTCCTGCGCGCCTAACCGCCAGGACCCTGCTCTGCTCCGGCCTACCCCGGACCAGACCCCGCTGCCTCTAGGCTACAGCGACTTCTCCCCTCTTTAGGAAGTCCCTAAGTTAAGTCCTCCCAACTTGTTCTTTGCACTGATCCCCGAGCGACAGAACCCACGGTCTAATTGTGGAAAATAAAATACACTTAATTTCATATACCCTCTTTTATTTCTGACTCGTGCTCTCCGGCTCCTCCAGCCAGGAGCGTTTCATGAGGCTATATAAAAGGTTGTTTGCCATCATGGCTGTGCTAAGAAATTCGGTTGTAAGTGATATGTTTCGATATGCCATATATGCTTGATTTATTGCATTTTCTAATTGGTTTAATCTTTTGTTAATGATCTTGTGATGTTTATCCATTATGCTCTCGGTACGTTTTAACAGGTTGAATTCCGCTTCGACGACTGAAGTCTGATTCTTCCATAAACTAGCTAAGTGTTTTTGGTTTTCCCTGATAAGATTTATATCTCTCTCATACTTTTCGGCAAAACGTTGATCTAAAACGCCGAAAAGGTCGCTTGCGATATATCCGATACCGTCTATGGCTCCGCGGCGGCGGCGGCGCGACCGCGTATCGGATGGCTGGTTCACTAAAATGTTATTATAAAATTGCAGTTCCGCGAACTCGTGCTGTAATTGAGTTATTATTTCTCGGCAATGTGATAATTCTTTTATGTTCGAGCACAAGCCATTTAAATACTCGATGTATTTACTTAGTGTCGTGTTACCTTCTTGATAAGGATTGATGTCGTAGTAGACAACTAGGCGCCAGTCGTCTCGAATTAAATGCATGTTCGTAATGCTATCGAAATAAAGGCTATTGTTTTGCAGTGGTGTTACGTTATAGGAACACTGTGCGGACGATATTATTGTCATGAAAAATAATAATAATGCTGTAGCTAGTGATACGAAATTGTAGTTGTGTGTCTTGATGGTTGAATGATTAACTTGTTTACTTGGTGTTTTGTTTGTTGATTTGTTGTTTGGTTTTTGATCTTGATCTTGGCTTTCTCTGACCGGTAGTATGGAGATCTTCACAATGGGACGTTGCATGAGTCCATTTTTGGTTTTGAGTGTAACGACCCTAACGTAGCCATCGCTCCCGGGGTGGAGTTGTACAACGCGGCCTAAGGGCCACTTCCCCGGGGGAAGGTTATCGTCTCTAATCACAACAACGTCGTTCACCTTAATATTACGTTGTGGTTTTCTCCATTTACTCCTAGCTGCTAGTAGAGTAAGGTACTCGTTTGACCACCGATTCCATACGTCTTGGTATATTTTCTGCGTCAGGTGCCACCTGGTTCTCAAATCAGTCTCTGTTTCGTATATGGTCAACGAAGGGCCACTTGCGAGGAAGTGTGCGGGCGTTAGGGCGTCTAAATCGTTGGGATCTTCTGTAAGAGGACAAAGTGGCCTTGAGTTTAGACATCCCTCTAATTGACTTAGGATGGTGCTGTACTCTTCAAATGTAAGCGCCTGTTCGCCTATCACTCGTTTGAGGTGCATTTTTAAGCTTCCTATAGCCCTTTCCCAAATTCCGCCTGCTGATGGAAATGAAGGGGCGTTGAAATGCCACTTTATGCCCATACTTGATATTTCTGATACAAGGTCTTGATTTGATGTGTTGTGTAATTTTTCATACTCTTGTTGGAGGATATTGTTGGCTCCTATGAAGTTTCGGCCTTGATCGCTATATATGTGACCTGGTACACCTCTTCGAGCGGCCATACGACGCAGGGCGGATAGAAATGCTGACGTTGTTAGGTCCGAAACTAGCTCTAAGTGAACCGCTTTAGTGGCCATGCATACAAACACTGCGATATATCCTATTGTGGTCTTGATACCACGACCCTTGTTGGCTTTTACTGAGACTTGGCCGGTGTAATCCACGCCGGTGTGATAAAAGGGGCGAGATGGATTACAACGGGACGGTGGCAAGTCTCCCATTAATTGATTTTGTTGGTCTGGATTATGTTTTTTACATTTTATGCAGAGACGAAGGCGTTTTTTGGTGGCTCTTATACCTCCGATTAACCAGTACTTTCGTCTCAAAGTTGCTGTGGTCAAACGCGCTCCACCATGATACGTGAGCTCATGCGCTTCATCAATTAACAAATCTGCTAATCTCGTGTTACTCGGGATAATGGAGGGGTGTTTTATTTCCTGTTCTACATTGGCATGCCTTAACCTGCCGCCAACCCGTAAAACTTGATTTTCATCCAATATAGGGTTAAATTCGAGTAGTTTACTCTTATTACTGATGACCTTGTTTAAATTTAGACTGTTAATCTCTTCTTTGAAATGTTCCCGTTGAATTTCCTTTACTATCATTTCCCTTGATTTTCGCAACTCTTCACATGATAAATAATTGTTCTTGTTGTTTCTTTTAATAAATCTCATGATCCATCCTAATATCTTGATTGTTTTTGCCAAAGAGCTATTTCTTTCAAGTAAGTCATTTATAATGCTACTATGGCTGGTTAACTGAGAAACGTTTACTATCTTGTTTGTTTTTAATTCTTGATCTGTTTTATACTCAGTTGGGTTGTTTTTTGCGGTGGGTTGGTATGTGGATAGCCATTCGGGGCCATGCCACCAGATCTTATGGTCTTTCAATTGTGTTGGCGTTAGGCCTCGACTAGCGCAATCAGCGGGGTTGTCTTTCGATTTAACATACCGCCAACACTCTGATGGCATTACAGCTGTTACTTGTTTGACTCCATTGGACACGAATGGTTTCCATCGGTCGGCGTCGCCATGAAGCCACCCCAAAACCGCCATCGAGTCCACCCAGCCGTAGAGCTTGATATTGTGCTGATCTAGACAGGATTTGACTTTCTTCATTAATTTTGATAGTAAAACGGCACCACTTAATTCAAGGCGGGGCAGTGATACAACATTATTTAAAGGAACAAGTTTCGCTTTTCCTGCGATTAAAGTTATTGATTGTCTGTTCTCTTGGTTGATGCGACAGTAAATGATACAAGCGTATGCTTTATTACTTGCATCACAAAACCCGTGGAGTTCAATGCAGTCCTGTTTTACTGTTCCCAACCATCGGGGTACCTGATATTCGCTGATCACATCTATATCGGATTGAATCTTAGTCCATTCCTCGAAAACGTCCTGAGGTACTTGTTCGTCCCATTGAATATTGGCTTTCCATGTATCTTGAAATAGGATTTTTAGTTTGGTGGTGACCGGGGTGAGCCAACCTAAGGGATCGAATAGTTTGGAAATCTCTGATAAGAATAATCTTTTTGTGGGCCGTGTTGATTGGTTATCTATTTTTGATTGAAATGTGAAGTGGTCGCCTTTAGGATTCCATCCGAGACCTAACGTCTTCGTCGACTCCGCTTGTTTGAAGTCGAAAACATCTTGACTTGTTTCAACGCTGACGTCATCAAGTAGCTCAGGTGAATTAGCTTTCCACTTCCTTAGGTTAAACCCGCCTGATTTTAATAGGTTGATCATGTCTGATTTTAGTTGCTTAGCGGCTTCTATGGAATGTTCTCCATGAATGAGGTCATCCATATAAAAGCACTCTTCAAGGACACGAGGCGCTGAACTGTCTTGATAGTTCGCCCTTTCGTCACTAGCTAACTGCCTGAGCGTCATCATAGCTAGGAAAGGTGCAGCCTTTGTACCATAAGAAATTGTGGCCAATTGGTAAACTTGTAAATTTTGCGACTGACTATTTCTCCAAATTATTTTTTGTAGTTGTTGATCTTGATCATTAAGCCATATTTGCCGAAACATTTTTTCTATGTCGGCTGTGAATACGAATTGGTATTGTCTCCACTTGATGATGAGACATTGCAAATCTTGTTGTAAGTTAGGCCCTCTACACATTACATCATTCAAACTATAGCCACTCGATGTTTTGGCTGACGCGTTAAAAACTACGCGCAATTTTGTCGTCGACGAGTCAAGTCGCGTGACGCAATGGTGAGGTAAATAACATTCGAGTGTCGAATTGCTGACTGCAGTAGCGGGTTTCATATGTCCAAGCGCTAAATAGTCATTAATAAATAATTTATATTCTTGTGCTGTGTCCGGTTGTTTATTTAATTTTTGTTCTAAAGAGTAAAATTGACCAATCGCTTTATTTTTTGATTTGCCCAAATTTTCTTGGTAATTTTGTTTCAACGGCAACCTAACCTTATATCTTCCGTCTTCTTCCCTGGTTGTTGTTTTTTGGTAATATTCAATGCATTTCAGGTCTTCAGATGTTACGTCAGATGGTTCGGAAATATCCTCAATCTCCCAAAACTTTTGTATGTCTTCGAGATTGTGTAATAAAACATTGCATTGAAACGTTTTGACGTTGCCGCTCAATATCCAGCCCAGCCGTGTTTGTTGGGCGGTAGGTAAAGTTGAATTCGCTCTACATATTCCATTTAATAAAATAATAGAATATATATCAGCGCCTAACAGAATATCTACAGGACGATTGATATAAAACTCAGGATCTGCTAAATTAATGTTATCGAGGTATGACCAATCTGGTTTGGAGAAAGTGCAACTAGGTAAGTTCTTGATTAAATTCCTCATTATCAGTACGTCAGTTTCGAATGTGAAATCGCTAGTAACTGACATACACTTTACACTCAGCATCCCTTTGCAGCTACTTTCTTTATCGCCGACGCCTGATACTACTCCTGTGAATCTTTTCCTTGGTAACCGCAATAACTGAGCTGCGTGTTCCGTGATCAAGGAGATTTGGGAGCCCTGGTCTAGAAGGGCTCGCATCGTATGATAGGTACCGTCCGCTGATTGTATCTTGATAATAGCGGTTGGCAATAATATTTCGATCGGGTCATTGGACAAAGACACGTGCGAACTACTCTTGATTTGTTTCCCTGAGTTGCAGTTTGTGCTCGTCACACTCCCCGCGCCCGCACCGGCACCCGCCGCGGACGTTGACACTTGGTTTGATTGCGTAAATGCCTCATGCAATAAACTATTATGATCTTTATTGCATTCACGACAACGAAAGTTCGATAAACATGCTTTTCCTAAGTGATTGTTGAGACAATTAGGACACAAATTTAATTTTGTGACCGTTTTCAGCTTGTTATAAGAGGACATATCTAAGAATTTCTGACAATAGTAAATTCCATGATCATTACTTTTGCAATGTGTGCATTTGTATCTCGTAGTTAACAGTCCTACCTTGTTGTTAGGCTGTTGTGAAATTAAACTGGATGAAAATGCATTCTTGTTGAAAATAGGCTTATGAAACTGATTAGGATGTTTTATGTTTTGGTTTGATGTGGCTTGGTTTCTAGGCGTAGAATTGTCTTGTTTTCTACGTGAAGATGATTCTAGGGTTGTAAACTTTGCCTCTAAAACGTCTAAAAACTCTTTTAACACCGGAAGCTCTCTTGGCTGCTTTACTGATTCGACGTAGTCCGTGTATGACTCGCTATCTAATTTTTGCGATAGAATGTGCACAATTAAAGGATCCCAGGTACTAATATTGACTCCTAAGTTCTTAATAGCATTGAGACATTCTATAGTCGTGTCATGCATGCGCTTGATATGATTTAAAGATTGTTGTTGAACAGCCGGGAGATTAAGCATTAGGTTAATTTGCGACGTAAATAAAACTTTCTTGTTGTTATACCTTTGGTTTAAAATTTCCCAACAGGCCATGTAATTATCGGAGCTCACAGATAGATGGTGAATTAACCTTTCCGCCTCACCTCTTACCTTAGTTTTGAGATACTGCATCTTTTGGGCATTCGACATCGACGGATTGTTATGAATAATCTCAGTAAACAAGTCCTTGAATGAAACCCAGCTGTTGTAGTTACCACTGAAGGTAGGTATGTCCATCTGTGGGGTTGATTTCTCCCTGTGAGCAAGTGACCACATTTTCTTGTTTATTTCTTTCTTGATTCTGATATACTGCCTCTCATAACTTGAAAAAAATTCTTCATACTTCTTGTTAGACTCGTCCAACTCCCAATGGAGGGAGTCAATGGTCGCCCAGCGCGCCTGAAGAGCACGTAGTACGTCGTCAAATTCCCACTTTTCTGTTAAGGAATCTACGTCCGTGTTCATTATTGTGCGATGGAAAGCCTTAAAGTTGCTCTGTTGTTTCTTGAGCATGTCGTCAGTTTTACTGGCCGTACCTCTTGATGCCGGCGATGGTTGATAGGGTTCAGTCGACCTTGGCGCTGCAGGTGATTGATGGTAATCGGTCGCCTTACCGATCGTAGGCGGGTTGAAAGATGCCGCCTTCAGTACTGGAGCACTGGTAGTAGGTTGCTTATCACTACATAGTATAAAACAAAGTCGCTTTCTCTTTCCCTATGTCCCTTTGTATGCTTAAATCTTTGAAACTACGCAACGGATTTTGATGCGTTTTTTTTTTAATAGATAGAGTGATTCAAGAGGAAGGTTTATATGTACTTTTTATCGCGATATTCCCACGGGAACGGGAACCACGCGGGTGAAACCGCGGGCGGCCGCTAGTAATCTAATATAATCGCCCTGATTGAACCGTATTTCGCCCTTACTCTCTCGAAATCGTTATTTTCGAAATAAGGGGAATCCTGACCGAACTCTGATAACCTAGAATGATTATGTTCAAATTCGACCCAGTATTTATCAAGCATCTCTATGCGACGCTGTAGATACTCTGGAGTCTTCCTGTCTGGACTATCTTTCTTGAAGTTGGCGTACAGCTGATCAATAGCCGTAGCCAGTTGTTGTTGAGTAGCCATAATATCATCCACAGACATTATGGAGAAGAAAAAGGAATGATCTTACTTGATGCTGATCTGATGCTAGCGCGGCTGAAACTCCGATGGAGGTCTTGATACTCCACTGAAGCTGCTGCTGCTTGCTGATGCGATGGTGTGCGAGTAGGCGCACTGCCGGCACCTGCCGACCGATGATGTCCCAAAACCTTGGTGTTTTAGGACTAGGCGTGCCTCTTGATAGCACACCTACTGGTACGGTGAAGGGTTACAATGCCTTGATTGCACAGGAACACAGTCACTACACGATGACACGTGAACTATTCCTTCCGATAGGCTCAGCGGAAACGATGACACGATTACACGTCACTGATAGTCCGAAAACCGTGAATAAGTCCCACTTTTTACGGAAAGCTCGAAGGACCAATGTTCGGGGTGAGCCGAAACAAGATGATTTGATAAATGATAAAACTTGGTTTGAGATAAAATTAAATTATATTTCCTCTTTAACTTGATACAAAAATAACTAATAATAAATGAATACGCGCGGCGATATTGATGGTTGATTGCGAACTGGTTTGATCGAATAAATTATGAATTATGTGTAAATGAGGTCAAGCCGTAAACTGCTGATCCGACAGAAATGTACGTAGTTAGCTCGTACAGGAAAGAATGGAAATGGTAAAGTTGTATTATATTTATACATATAATTAATAATGAATAATACCAAATACTTCCATCTAACAAATTAAATGTATTTTTTTTTGTAAATTGAACAAATCATACATACTTACTAGTTTTTGTCATCCTGTTTAACTTTTCATTGTGCGCAATATATAAAAAAGAATTACTCATAGGTACAACCGAGGACAAATTCGGTGAACCACCTCTTACTTCTTTTCACGTGGCTGGTGCCTCGCCATCCACGCACAGACCCTTTTACTATTTTTTTATGTATTAAACTAGGATAGTACAATGCATAAGCAATTACGGGTAGGGACTGCAACTGAACGGTGAGACGCCAGCCACACGAAAAGAAGTAAGATGTGGTTCACCGAATTTGTCCCCGACTGTACGGACGGCTGCACTACAGACTACACAAAACTGTCAAAATTCTCCAATTGACTTTCAACCATAACTCTGGAGCATTAAGTTCGAAACTGTTTGTAGATATTTGACATTTTGTGGTAGTCTGAGGTGCAGGCGACTGTACATTATTGTTAATTATTAATTAAACATACTTACATACCAACATCGTGTTTCTTTTTCTAGTTTGATGCAATACCTCTTGTTAGTACATGTTTGTTAAATAAAATCTCATTAATGTACGTGCTCCTTAATAATTTTGCGCTACCATTTTGCGCCACTTTGTGCGACCGACTCGTAGAAAATTTTGCGTCACCATTGCGCTATTTGTGGCAAAATCTACGGCCTGACCCAGATAGAGTGATTCAAGAGGAAAGTTTATATGTACTTTTTATCCCGATATTCCCACGGGAACGGGAACCACGCGGGTGAAACCGCGGGCGGCCGCTAGTTTATTATAAATAAAAAAAATAATAAGTATAAAAAATATGACAGTTCTAGAGAACAAAGCAATATTTTTTTCAATGACATAATTAGTATCCTTATAAATTATATAATTATTCAATCAAAGTTTAGGATCGAGTAATTCGTGTGGATTTAGCAAAAACTAAAACATAATAACAAGAACTATAAATTAACTTGTACCCTCATTGAAAATAGCAGTCACCACATGGCTCTATTCAGTATGTTCATCAATAATAAATAAAAAATCTGTTTAGCTTCGGAAGCTGTCAGCCATACTTGACAAAGTTGACTTCAAAAAGTCCCACGGTGTAAAAGCCCTCGAACGAGATTTTTGTAGTTTATTTTTAGTTTGGTTAAGATAATGTAATGAAAGTGAGATGGTACTCGTTTGCATCGCACTAGAATTTTATTTTACGTGCGCTAATTATGTCTAAGTATTTAAGTACAGTTAACCAGTGGGTGAATGCGTATTTTTACCCTTTTTAGGGTTTCGTAGCTGAATGGCAAAAAACGGAACCCTTATAGATTCGTCATGTCTGTCTGTCCGCCCGTATGTCATAGCCACTTTATTCTAAAACTATTAAGAATAAAGAGTTGAAACTTGGTAGGGAGATATATTCTGTGAAATACTTTACGATTTTTATACAAAACTAAAAAAGGAGGGGCTCCCCACTCATGGAACTGAAACTGAAAAATATTTTTTTTATCAAACATATTATCATCATATCATATTTTGAAAGATAGAGCCTTCCAAAGTGGTAAAATGTGTGCCCCCCCCCCCTCTAACTTTTAATATAAAAGAGTGCAATATCAAGAAAAATATACCTATGCTGTAGATTTTAATAAAAATTTGTAACTTTGCAAATGTAACTTTTGTCATTCATACAAACACTATGAAAAACAAAAAGCAAAGTTATATTTTGCTGACGAAAAATGATATTGGACTTTTGGCTAGGTAAATAGGCAAATAGGCACGTAAAGTAGGTACGGACGGAACCCTTCACGGGCGAGTCCAACTCGCACTTGGCCGATTTTTTTACTTTGAAGAATGTAGACTACGTTCATTTAATAATGAGCGCTTGCTTTGTTTCACTTTTATTGCAGTAATTCTATAGTTATTTTTACTTTTTAAACAGTGGGCTTGGATTGGAGCATGTTATTTACTGGTGCTTCTCTTCAGAAGAAAAAAGAGAATTATCTCTCTGTTACAATTCAAATGCAAGGCATATTATGCAGAGCAGAATGTTTTTCTTTTTATTTAAATGATAATAACTGTGCTTTTTAGCATAAGTTTCATAAGTGTTAAAATTGATAACGCGAAAGATAAATTGTTTTAGCTAAAACCAAAGATTTACACGAAAATAATATTCATAGAAGTAAAAAATTAAACCGCCTTAAAAAAACTGCAAACAAAAACACACTCGTGAAAAACACGTAAAAATTAATAAAGTCGAGGGGTTTCCTAGCAGCTATTGATGAGTTCTATTGCCCACCTCCTTGACTCCATCATCAGATCAGCTCGATGGTAGCAAATAATTGTATTGTCATCGGATTCATATAGACTTGCAAAGTTTCAAATCAATGCGACAATGGGAAGTAGGTTAAAATTGAGTTCCAAGATTTTCTTACATTGTGACTTAGTTACAAGTGAAGCTAATAAAAGTGTGGTAAAAATAAATTAAGTTTTTCAATTCAAAGGATGAAAGTGCGGGACTTTTTCAAATGGGCTATTTGACTTTTTTTATTGACTTAAAATATTTATTGAAATATTAGCAACACAACATAGGTATTTATTTTTAAATATTTTGCATATTTTTAGCATAAAAAAAAATACATTGCAATTAGTAGGATTAAGGGTATTGGAGAATAAATGTAAGTATAGAAATATTAAATGAATTATGAACCGTAAAGAACTGTAGTAAAGTGTTGGGAAATTAAGTTTTATTTATATCAACGTGCTTTTTTTAAATTAATTTAAATATTTTTTTCTCATATCTGCCTAATTATGATCTGGAAAACCAGCTATAGAAGTTGGTATTAATTATAAGATTTTTCTAATAAAAAATGTTATAATTAAAAAAACCTGAAATTAATTTATAGATGTCCATTAGATCTTATCTTGTGTGTTAGTGTAAAATAATTAATAGTAAGTTGTTAAGTCTATATGAGTCAAGTGGTCAAGTGTGAGTTGGGTTTTATAGTTTAGTATATAGTTTATTATTAGTTATTTTGTCTAGATAGATACCTACCATGACCTAGAATACAACATAGGCATAGGATACTTATCACTTTGATATTCAGAACAAACTCACGGAAACTTTTTAATAAAAGAGATCCGGCATAGGTCAATATCTACCCTCATCTGTTATTAAATTCAAATAAATATTCATTGCTCGATAATGTCTAACGGCTACAAATATTATTCTGTGCTAACGGCCAGAATTAATAATCTATCCACAGATATTTCCAACTTCAGGAATACAGCATTGTAGTATTCCTGAAGTTGGAAATAAACTTTTCAAACAATTCCTTAAAATATTTTAAGTTAGTCCTAATCAAACGACTTTTATTTCCCTTCGCCAAAAGTTAAACTTTTGTAGCTTCGGAAAAGTATTTTATATGTCAATATGATTATTTTCCCGAAAAAAAATAAGGAACCCCACTAATTCACTTGGTGAACTCTTAAAGTAAATCTCTGATTGCTGTCGATGGAATCAAACTTCCTGCAATTAGCATAATTTCATCATTAAACTGATTAAATTTCACATAATTATATCAAAGCTCGCCCAAGTTTATATTCCATTTGATAATATTTATCCGTAACAGCAGAGGGATAATGTTACCAAGATTATAAATATTCATATACCTTAATGTTAAATTATTAATTAATGATAAAATTGGTGCTTAATAATCTAGTCTGTCAGTTTGTTTGTTAACGATATTCTTTCCCACCGATCATTTATGACCTGTGAAAAAAAGTAATTGGTATAATGTCAATAATTTTGCTTCATTGGCGCCTTAATGCAACAGTTTAATATTTTACCTAATTTTAAAAAATAATTAAAATAATAAACAATGTGATCTAAAACTTTTATATTGTTAAAAATCGAAAGCTGTGTGTAAATGTTTTCAGACAGTTCAAAGTGTTTTCAGAGATTCCCAGATATGTATAGTAAAGAGCTTGTGTAATGAATATTAACGATTTAAGGTTAAGGGCTCTTAATAAGTGAAAATTTCCAATATGTATTATAGAACGTATGTGATGGGAGGACTGTTCCGAAAACACGATTGGAAAAAAAATTCTCGATAGAAAAAATCGTGTAGTTACCTCTAAAATTTCATAAAAATGCAAATTACGACCGTGTTTTACAATAATAATTCCTAGAAAACCACAAACACATAGGTATTTACCTTTTCTATTTCTTGACTGTTCTAGATTTTTTAAGAACTAAACATTTTTATTAACTTTTTGTAAAAAAATGTGAATTTCGCTCACGATTTTTAGTTTCGAGCTCGTTGATTCCATAGTAATTTTCGCTGACTGCCTAACCCCCCTTAAGCTATGACACCCAGATACACAGAAAGTAAACAGAGTTTTATTTAATCAATTTTTTCATCCACAACGGGGTAGCACATTTATCACACACACACGATGTTAAGTAAGATTAGGCACACATGGAAGCACACTACAGGAAATGTAGGTATGTATTATCGCAGTATTGTAATTTCACTAGTGACGCTACATTTTTTTCTACAAAACAAATAGTTCTGTGGTGTGAAAAAAAATAACCACGAAATTTAAGGCGATCGCTTCGCTGCGCTTCGCACGCTTAAGGCGCTACTCGGAAAAAGTATGGACTCTTTGATATAAAACTATAGGACGGTTAGAGTTGTTATAAATCTGGTAATAAGATATATACTTCTTCATACCTTTATCTAGAATCGTATAGTTTCAGAAACACGATTTTATGATTTTAGCTCGACACTTTTAATTTTCGAAAATACCTCTAAAAAATAAGAAATATCAGGATTATTCTTAAATGGGGATACATATACTATTGAAAATTAGTTTAATTAGTGGACACCAATAATATTTAGGATCGTATAGAAGCATTTTTTTAAAATCGCTATAGTTTTTGAATACGAAGTGATTATGTGTTTTTTTGCGTACCTAATCGGCAAAATCGGTCTCGCTCCCGCGCGCGTCGTTTTCTCATTGCTATCTCGCTTTAGCATAATTTTCCCGAGTATCGCCTTAAACTTTTAACCTATCACGCGTTCTACAGGACTAGGCAAACTCGCTTTTTGTTTCCTTTTTTGATTACCGACAATAGCCCTACGACAATAAATATATTATTATTCAGTTAGGTAGGAAAAATTGTGTATATAGTAGGTATGTATATTATACAGGGTGTTAGGGGCACCGTTGCAAAAACTTTAACCATGGCTTCAGTCAGACCATCATGCTGAACAACGTACAGCAAGAATTTTTTGTCGGAAATGAAAAAAAACATTGGACTTTTCATACAAATTTAGCAACTTATCGGGACATTTTGTATGGAGAGTCGAAATATTTTTTCATGTCCGACAAAAATCTTGCTGTGCGTTGTTCAGCATGATGGCCTGAAGCCATGGTTAAAGTTTTTGCAACGGTGCCCCTAACACCCTGTATAAATTCATTAATATCTTCGGGAACTTGTAATACCCGACGCGTTAGTCCGACACGTCTGCTATTTATGAAGTAACTTCGGGCATCTCGTGTAGGGTATTTATTTACAACTAGCTTTCCGCCCGCGGCTTCGCCCGCGTGGACTACACGACTTTATTCCGCGAGAATGTGGTATTTTTCCGGGATTAAAAGTAGCCTATGTTCTTCTCTAGGCTACAAAGTATCTGTGTCCCAAATTTCAGCCAAATCCGTTCAGCCGTTTTGCGCGATTTAGTATCAAACATACAAACATCCAAACATCTAAACATCCAAACATCTAAACTTTCAGATTTTTAATATTAGCGGGCGGAAAGCTAGTAATATTATAAATGTGAAAGTTTAGATGTTTGGATGTTTGTTACTCAATCACGCCATAGCGGCTGAACAGATTTGGCTAAAATTTTACTTTATAGCCTGGAGAGAAACTTTCCGCCCGCGGCTTCGCCCGCGTGGACTACACGACGTTATCCCGCGGGAATGTTATATGTTCCCGGATAAATAGTAGCCTAAAAGTATCTAGGTATTTCCAAAATTTCAGCCAAATCCGTTCAGCAATTATGGCGTGATTGAGTAACAAACATCTAAACTTTCACATTTATAATATTAAGTAGGATGGTTAATATTATTATATTTTTACCTAAAGGGCAAGTGTAAATAAATGTAACAGCTAAATATGCCATTTGTACAAGAATTTTATTAAAGCGTAGGTACACTAGTGTTCCGCTCGCGACTTCGACTGCATGAACCCCCTTTTTACCACCTTAGAGGGGGAATTTCCAAAAATTCTCTCTTAGTGCTCCCCTACCCTCCCCAAGGAACACACATGCCAACTTTCAGCTTCTTGCGCCCAGTAGTTTCGGCTGTGCGTTGTCTGTCAGTCAGTCAGTATTGCAAGAGTTTTTTAAACTTAATTATATAGATAGATAGCTAGAGCTAAGTATATTTTTAAATTAGTCCTGAAGATCCTATTTTACATAGTAATAAGTTATTATGAAAGCGACTATGAATCATTGTTTAACACTACATTTTTTCTTAAATTCATCCAAAAATTCCCTATAAAAATGTCACAAATTAAACCGCCATAGACGACAAATGGTGGAGTGATGCACGCAGCCGTTTTCAAGGCTGCTATGTCTGAGGTCCCGGACGTAGTAACTATTTAGTAATCTGTGGTCCCGGGTCCAATTCCCGGTCGGGTAAATGTTGAAATCAAACTGTCATTGTTTTCTTGTGTCATGTACGTGGACCTGTAGTAGATTCCAATTTGGCCTAAACTACTTAGTTTGCGATGGAACAATGTATGACGACCGATTTGGCGCAGGGGTGGGCTACCTGCCTTCTGCGCCAGAGGTCTCGGGTTCGATTCCCGAACAGGACAAATATTTGTGTAGTGCATGAGCATGTCTGTTTGTCTTGGTCTGGGTGTTTTCTATGTATATTGGGTGTGTATTTGCGGACAAAAGGTATTTAATTATATATTTATCCATTATCAAGTTCACGTAGACACAGTTTCTTAAGAAATTAACTACGGGCTTGGATAATTGGTGTGATTGTGGGAAGATATTTATTTATTTATTTAAAAAAAAAATGTATGTGATGGTGTATAACATTTTTATTTATTTTAGTTACGTAATTTTAATAGCGTAGTGGTTACCGCCTGCGATCGTTTAAGTTAAGCAATTTTCGCAATGGTCGGTCACGGGATGGGTGACCAAAAACTTTTCATCTCGAGCTCCTCCGTGCTGCGGAAGGTACGTTAAGCCGTTGGTCCCGGCTGCGTTTGTAATCGTTTATACCCACAATTCCGCATTGGACCCGCGTGGCGGGTCATGGCCCAATCTCCTCATCCATCCACAAGGAAGGCCTGTCCTCAGCAGCTGCAGTGGGGACTAATAATAGCTGACTATGAATTTAGCAATTTTAAGGTCACAAACATTTTTTCAACCCAATCATAGACACAAACATGTACTCACGAATCGTCCAACAGTCCAAAGGCACTCACATAAATCACACACTCGCGCGATTAGCTTGCGCGTCACGATGCGCGCGCGCACTTCGGGGAACACGTGTTTCACTGCCGCGCGACGATTCAACACTGGGTAGCTTAGCTGCACGGATTTTTTAGAACAACGATAGTCAATTGTTTTAAGGCTTTTATTTTCAATAATTATTGGTTAGTTTTAACCGCTACCTATATCAATTCCGCGCTACGACTCGACACTGAGTAACAGAACGGATTTTTTAGAATATACGATTTAAACGATAGTCAATTTATTAATTAATTTTAACAGATAGGCATTTTAATATTGCACTACGACTCTACAATGGGTAGCTGAACGGATTTTTTAGAACAACGATAGTCAATTGTTTAAGGATTTTTATTCAATCTATTGATTAGTTTTGACAGATAGGTATTTCAATACCGCGCTACGACTAAACACTGACCAGCGATTTTTTTAAAACAACAATAGTTTTTAGATTTTGTTAGTAATAATTGTTTCAGTTCAGAATAAAGATACTTAATAGTTTTTAGCTTTTCTTTTCTCAAAATTGAACTCAATGAGATTTCAATTTTAAAGCTCTGTAATTAATTCGATAGCATTTGTATTTTTTTAATTATTTCAATCCTTGAGTGCTCTATACCTATTTGTTACCATAAGGAATTATGAAAAAAGAAATCTGAAAAACGTCATTTTTATCATTTCCAGAACATTGAGTTTTTCAATTCATTGAAGCGAAATGAACACCGAATACAATAATAAAAATGCTACAACAATGTTTTATATAAATTTAAGTATTTTTTAAGAGTATGCTTTCTCTTTGCTTTGATATTAACGATATTTTTAAGAAATAAATCGGTTTTGTGAGTAGATCTACGGCCAGAATTAATAATCTATCCACAGATAGAGATAGGCATGATCCAGATTAGTTGCTAGGCAACACCTAGCAACACCCAGGCAACTGTCGTTAATTCTATGTTAATATCAAGCGTTGCATAGCAACTAATCTGGATCATGCCTATCTCTATCTGTGGATTGATTATTAATAACTAGCTTTCCGCCCGCGGCTTCGCCCGCGTGGACTACACGACGTTATCCCGCGGGAATCTGATGTTTTTCCGGGATAAAAAGTAGCCTATGTTCCTCTCCAGGCTACAAAGTATCTGTGTCCCAAATTTCAGCCAAATCCGTTCAGCCGTTCTGGCGTGATTGAGTAACAAACATCCAAACATCCAAACATCCAAACATCTAAACTTTCACATTTATAATATTAAGTAGGATAGGGCACCATTATCGTACATTACATATTCTATCATATTGATTACCTAGTAGAGTATATTAATCAGTGGTTGGTATGGTAGTAAGTAAGATAATAAAATTGCTTAGTTTCGTTTAAGGGCAGGATCTTCTAAAAACTTTGTCTTTGTCTTTTTCTTTATGGTGTGAAGAGTAATGAAAATAACCTCAATTTTCATGTTTTCAATGTTTTTGTTGATATTTTGAGCTTATATTCACTTCAGCCTGAGAATAATCTTCTAATGTTATATTCTTCTATGTAATTACTTACCTATTTTTCTATATATTATTCGTGAATTAGAGATTAACAATCTAAGTATAATATTATCGAAAAAATATAAAAATAATGAAAATATTCTGTTTTTGTATTTTTTATAGTCGAGTGAAGATACGAATATCGTGTTTTCAGGCACAAAATAATCAAGAGCTTTGTGCACAATTGAACTGGCTAACAACTTCTGTTTGAACTTAGAAAAGATAGCTAAAGTAATAAAAAAAGGACATTAAAAGCATAGAGATTTATATCAGGCCGTAGCTCGCTCTGAGAATGCGGTGACGTCACAGTACGTGAATGTTTTTTTTAATTATTTTTACCGGACGTGACGCCGCCGCCGCCGTATGAATACTTACCCTCAGTACTGCTGAATGGGTCGGTAGAGACAATACTAAACGTGGATCTTTATGTTGTTAGTGTCTTTGGAGGTTTTGTCAAAATAATGGCCAAAGATTTATAATAAAAGCATCTTGTCAGTTTGTATGATATTAACCTGGGTGCCTACCATCAACTTTAAGAGAGCGATTCAAAAATAGCGCGATGTAGAATAGGTTCCTAAAATGAATTGCTTTCTTTCGTACTATGACCTTCTAAAAACTGGATCGCAAATGAATTGCTAAATGTGAATGACCGAACGATTTGTGTCCTTATTTCTTCTACCCGTCTCTTTCACTCGATTCTGTCATGCCCGGAGAGTGAGAGGGACGGGTATAACCTGCAGGTGTCATGTTAGCTTGGCCGAGTCATAAGTCAAATATGACTTCTTGACAGCTTAGCGGCTGTGGAATGTCATTAAATGATCTCTGAATCGCTGTCATTGATATTAAGCTGTCGTGGTACGAATAAGCGAAGCAGATCAGTTTAGGTCCTAAACAAAACCGCAATAAGAGTTGATGGCACCCTGGTGAATGGGTCGGTAGAGACAATACTAAACGTGGATCTTTATGATGTTAGTGTCTTTGAAGGTTTTATCAAAATAATGGCCAAAGATTTATAATAAAAGCATCGTGTCAATTTGTATGATATTTACCTGTTAGCTATTTTTAACCGACTTCTAAATCAAAAAGGAGGAGGTTCTCTATTCGTCTGTATGTATGTTTTTTTTTTGTGTATGTCCACCGATTACTCGAAGTCGGCTGAACCGATTGAAATGGTTCAAACGTTATTACATCAGGTTGGTTTCCAAGTTGGTCTCATTTTTTGAAATTTTAAAATCGTTTCAGTAGTTTTCAGGAAATCTTGAAAATACTGTCGTTTTCGTTACCACTTTATGTGAATTTAATACGTATTTTTAGGCATAACTCCTTTGTTTATAAACCGATTTAGATGATTCTTGTTTTGTTCAAAAGGGGATACCTCAAGGTATTTTAACCGACTTCGAAAAAGGAGGTTTTGAGTTTGATCACATACCTATTTACCAGAAAACACGTAAATTGCCTGCACGATGCACTAAAAAGGGTGAAATAAAAATTATTTTTATAAAAAAATAAAACCGCCTTCAAAAAAACCACATCAAAAAAGTAAGAAATAATTCCTCACCAAATAAATAACGTAAGTACTTTGAAGTCGGGCGGGTTTTAACAAAAACAACAAAAAATTGTACATGTTTCACGCCCGACTTCAAAGTACTTACGTTATTTATTTGGTGAGGAATTATTTCTTACTTTTTTGATGTGGTTTTTTTACAAGCTTTTATTTGATTTGCACTGTATTTATGTATGTCCGTTCGGGTCAAATCTTATCAAGTTATGACCCACTTGCCATGTCCGATATACAGGTTTGGTTTGGATGACAATACAATGTTAAATATTCATTAACATGATGTAAGTATAAGTCAAAAAAACTTGTCATAAAAATGATTTTTTTATTAAGAACTTACTATGTTAAAATAGTTAGTTTTATTGTTTATTTGTCTCACAGCCTCACCACCTAGGGTGACGATGACGACGGAAGGTCAGTGCCTCAGATCATATAATATTTAGTATTATATGATCTGAGGTCAGCGCTGACAACAAGCCACGCGATATGCTGAGGCGGGACTAAAAATAGTGTATTTTCTTTCTCTCTTTCATATATTTCGGATTAAACTTTCTGAACTAAAATATGTGGTAATCAAGTCAAGTTTCTGTCGAAAGAGATTGGCTGTTTTTTTTTTGGAATATCATGAACTTTTCATATCTTTGGCCGGATTCCATATGCGGAAACCTACGTAGTGTAGGTATATTGACCGGGTATAGTATAATATTGTCAAATTTTCAATGTATTTTTCCTAATAAAGCAAAATAAAATAAACTATTACGCGCGCTGTGGTTCATCATGTCAGCCGAACGACGACCAATGCTGGGCATAGGCCTCCCCCAGATAGGCGCTGTGGTTAACCAATCGTATTATAGACTTATCTATCATTTTTATTAGTCGTTTCCTCGGCTGCGGAGAGTGCTCATATGCTTTATAACAACCGAGTTTTCGACCAGTGAAAACGAGCCATAAGCTCGCTTCACTCGCTAGGCTCTGCTCGGCTCATTTCGTTCACTTGGTTTACCTTTGACCGGAAATCAGTTTTGATTCCGAACGTCGACATTAATCTTGATCAACATCAACTAAAGCAAGTAACTATGTAAGCCTAGATTGAAGCCTAAAGGTACAGATAGACTTTGGAATTCACTTGTAACAGAACATCGAGCATTCGCCGTTTTTAAATTTGTCGACCTGGGTGCCTACCATCAACTTTAAGACAGCGATTCAAAAATAGCGCGATGCAGAATAGGTTCCTAAAATGAATTGCTTTCTTTCGTACTATGACCTTCTAAAAACTGGATCGCAAATGAATTGCTAAATGTGAATGACCGAACGATTTGTGTCCTTATTTCTTCTACCCGTCTCTTTCACTCGATTCTGTCATGCCCGGAGAGTGAAAGGTACGGGTATAACCTGCAAGTGTCATGTTAGCTTGGCCGAGTTATAAGTCAAATAAGAGTTCTTGACAGATTAGCGGCTGTGAAATGTCATTGAACGATGACTGAATAGCTGTCATTGATATTAAGCTGTCGTGGTACGAATAAGCGAAGCAGATCAGTTTAGGTCCTAAACAAAATCGCAATAAGAGTTGATGGTAGGCACCCTGAACAAGGAACAGAGCCAAGCATAGAGCCAAACATCGCTTCGAACATTTTCATGATCTTTCTAGCGAACGTTGTAGTCGATGCTCGTCGAAAATATTCTTCTCGAAGATGTCGGCGGCGTAACAATGACAGAAGCTCTGCTCGGCAAAATGTTCGAAGCAAATTTACTGTCCTTTCCCTAGAATGCTCGTTAGAACGCTCGATAGAATGCTCGCCAAAACGCTCTCGTTTATTTTTCAAAAATGTAACATTCGCAAGAATGCTCGTTTCAAGTGAATGCTCAAGTTTATCATCACCTTTATGAATAAATTAATCAGCTTAAGAGACCCTTAAAACCTTAATCCGTCGTCAGGGAATTGCTTCTGAGGCCTGTAAGGGAATATACTGGAACAATTACGGTGTGGCCTGAAACGCTTCAGGGTGTGAACAACATTTGTGGACACCCCTGTCACTGTACGGGGAAACACGGTAGCTAGATATATAATAAATAGTAGTTACTTGTATATAGGAGAGGTTGAAATACACGGTAAAATATTACACGGTAGGTTTTAAGGCTGACGCCATAACAATGATGTTTTCAGCATTATTGCGTTCCGTCCGTGTCTTGGTCTGGGTGTTTACTATGTATATAAAGTATGTATTTACAAACAAAAAGTATATATGTATATTATCCGTTATCAAGTTTTCCATGATACAGTTTCTCAATGAAATCAAAATGGGTTTAGATAATTATTGGTGTGAATGTAAGAACTTATTTATTATTTTATTTATTATTTATTATTCTTTATCATTTGAATTCTACTCAAGACGAGCTCGTCTAGCTTAGAACAATAGGCAAAAAAACATCTCTCAAGCTTATACAAGCAAAGGCGTGTTAATAGATAGAACAACCATTTTTAAATGTTGCAATGCAACCAATTTTAAAAGTCATACACCCACTTGCAGGAAGCTCCATTAAAATTAATGCTTCATTAAGTCTATTGCTGTCACTTTTCGTTGTCAAGAAATAAAAAGTGACAGCAATAGATTTAATGAAGCTTTAACTTTAATGGAGCTTCCTGCAATTGGGTGTTAGAGTCTTTAAATCTTTACTTATCCACAACAAATTATAAAATTCCTCAACTGACAAAATAAAATATAATAAACTGACTTCTGGAAAGTGGACGATCGATCATTAAAACCTAGTGTACTAGTTACGACCATTAGATGTTTGTTTTCATAATCTATATTTTTTTCTTACGTTCATATTCGCCAAATATTCGAATATTCACGGATGCGATTGCGAATATTCGTTACATCCCTAGTAGATGTAGCAAGTGTTATGTGTACAAATATTTTTAATTTATTACCGTACCTTAACTTAACTTAGTACTTTATTTTTTCTGATATCCTTATATCCTTTGGTACTATTTGCAAAATACTTATAACTTATATTAACTTATAACTTATATTCGGATTCGGAATCAATCAGCGCATATGATTCCTGGTATTCATATGTAAATTGAAATCGTTCAATATGAAGATATAAAGGTAAAGAAACACAAACTTTATTGTCTTTTTCTACCTTTTATAACTTTACAACGATGCCAACAGCCCAGAACTTTCTTTTAGAAGGACAATAACTATTTCCCTCGCAAATTAATAAGAGTATGACATATCCTTTATCACTCCTTCCCACGTCGTGCTTACCGTATGCGCGGGTAACCGAATATCTTTAACGCCTAATAGCTGCACTTCCTTATTACTTCAATTTAAGGTTGAAAATCCAATGGTAAGCTTATCGGAATAGGATTTACGCTTCAGAAGGCCAACACTTCCTGGGTAATGGTTTTTTTGTGAGTTTGAAAAAAACTTGTTTATTTTTGTTTGAATTGGGGTTAGCGAGACTAGACAATCGACGAAGTGGTTAAAAAGATACGACTGCGGTTAAAAGATACGACTCGGAACTCGTTTGTACTGAAACGTCTACGTATCTGCTTTAATGTAATTGATTACTACCTAACTACCTAAAACGCCTGGTTTCGTGGGTGTAGAGGCTGTAAGGTATTCTAGTAGGGTAGCCTGGGTACGGTTTGTGGTGTACTACATATTTTATAATAATAAATATACTGTTTGCTTGTATACCGGCTGCACACTCTGCTCTGTGACGCGAGTTCTGTTTATCTAGTCTGTGATACACAACTGTCACTGTCACCAGAGCCTGCAGCCGGTAGCAAGGGCAGCTAACCGAAATACTATTGTTTTATTTAAATACCTCATTAAATAAGTACCCCCCTTGTAACCAGGGACAGCACAAATTGGCGACGAGGATAAAACGTAAGCATTTAGTTGCATTTTACAAGACTAACCTGAAGTTATCATACGGAAAATTTATAACCAAATACACTGTCAATATTTTGACAAACTTTTTGAAAAAAAAAGGAAAAGCTTTATAATAGAAGTACTTACTTATGTACACGTCTATAATCTTTGCATTGTCACGCTGGTGACAACTGCTCATTGTCAATGAATGAAATGATGCAATTTACTGCAATAAAATTGTAAACACATCCGTATTGATAACATAAAGTTTACACATGCTCATTGTCATTACAAATATAACTAATATATACCAAAATAAGTTGTGCGGTATAATTGAATAATAGTAAGTAACAGAAAGTAGTTTAAACTAGGTACCTACTTTGCTTTATGATGGTGATGTAACTACATAAGCAGGTATCTGATAGATTAATGTTCAAGTTGTTGATGACTACCAATTATACCTACAACAAGATGTGCCTGTATATATTAGTCTAGTCAGGATTTTAATCTGACCGAGTAGAGTACACCGGTGCACCATACAATACAACAAGTGAACTGATCAAGTTAAATAGATCTAAATGTTCAAGAGTTATGGTAAAAGTGGTCTAAAATTCAGTCTATGGGATTTAAGCTACTAATAAGTAGTTTCAATTTTAAATTGAGTTTGCTTCCATAAAAAAAAAATGACAAATGTAATTTTTGAATTAAATGACAAGATAGGTACTTCTAATAGTAATTCCTGTCTTTCTCTTACTTTATTTGGTGCAATGAAAATTGAATTTCAATAAAAGACAAGATTTCAATTATTGAATGATTTACAAAAATGATCTAGCGTTATGACAGCACCCTTCAGTTTATTATCACCTGTACAGCGCTATCTTTTGTTCCATTTATTTCTTCAAGTTTTGCCATCACATTATTAGTGCAAATAACAAAACAATGTGTTGCAATTTCAAATACATATTAAGGTTATTAATTGATAATTATTGTTAATTACATTACCTACTACTAATATAATGTAACAGACCTTATACTGATATATAAATGGAATGTAGAATAAAATAAAGAAATAAATATAAGAGTTAAATAAAATTTGCAAATAGAAACTTGATTTATTATAATTATTTTATGAAAGCACTGAAAAGAACAAAGTTGTTGTGAAAGCAAACTCAATAGTGTCGAAAGGAAATTGAAGGGGTTTCAAGGAAAACCCGAGCTAGATGTGAATAAAATTGAGATTTGACCCAAAAATAAAAGCATGCGGTGTACTCGATGTGGAAATTAATACCATGATAGTGGTCAATATATGGCAAAAAGTAAAACCAAATGTGTGGTTAAATCCAAACCTAGTGGGTATCAAGGCCATTTATTTTGAAATCAATGCCGTACCAGGCAAATAAGGCGAATGGGGATACATTCCTGACGCTTATAGCATCCAAAGTGGAAAACAAAAGAAACAAAAGTGTTATGCACACAAATAGGGTTACCTACAATTTAAAAAAAAAAAAAACCTGAAATAAAAGCCTGACAGTTGTCTGGACATTTTAGTCACAAAATTCACACATTAGTTTCCCACTCTGTACCTAACAGTAATAAATAAAGTTAAATACGCTCGCTCAGGGCTGTTTTAAGATGAGTGTTTGTTAGATGAGCGGGGAGTTCACAAACACAACAGTTCACAACAGTTAATAAAGATGAAAGACTGATTTGATATTACCCATGTAAGTTTTATTACTCATACTCCATGTAATCTAAAAATCAGGACAAATTAAAAGGCCGGACAAAGTCCGGACAAAAGTCTATTAAGTCCGGACATGTCCACAAAAATAGACGTTTGGTAACCCTACACACAAAAGAAATAATCACAAGTAGACAAATGATAAATAGAAAAAAAAACATGAAGGTGGCCTTAATGCCTTAAGGAAATGGCTTCCGGGCAACATTGGCTTGAGTGAAAGATAATAAATAAATCAACAGGGTGCTATCAAAAGTTGGTGCATAAACCTACTGATATTACTGATAAGCATCCAATTAAAGTACTACCCTACAAACTAAAAAATCAAATTAGTGAAAATGATTTTTTTTCCTTGTATGAATGAATGTTAATGAAATATGTATTAAGATTTTTATGTTTATGATAAAATGACACTAATAAAAACGAATACAATATAATAGATTTTGGTAAAATCAAATAAGATAAGATAAATTCATTTAAATTGGATTAGAAAAAATAATGAAAAAAAAAATCCCATGAGAATTAATATACTTAAGTACCTACTTAACTTCAAACAAACAAATTTAAAGACAATGGTTTGTAGCAAACAATGTCAAAGAAATTAGCAGGTATGATTTATGATTGCATAAATCATATGATTAATCAAAGGTGATTCAACAAACAAACAAATTTAAAGACAATGTTTTGTAGCAAACAATGTCAAAGAAATTAGCAGGTATGATTTATGATTGCATAAATCATATGATTAATCAAAGGTGATTCATGATTGGTTCCACACCTACAAACAAACAAATTTAAAGACGTTCAGCTTGACTGACGTCGCGATTGATAAGTCGGTAACCCCAAATTTGTCAGCCATGCAGGCGGGACTACGGCAGACTCTGTTTGCTAATGCTACTTATGGAGTTCTTCACAGAAATATGACTTCATAAAGCTAACTGAATTATCAGAAACACCATTCGGGTTTAGCTTCAATAAAAGCGTTTTCGTGATCATCACAATGCTTTGGAAATGTCACAAAAAATATCGAATAAACATCTCTTTAATGGGTATCAAAATAAATGTGTATTCTAGAAGTGCGACCGTAGCATCAGTACAGTAGCGCCTTTGACTTAAATGTTTTGTGTTATTTTGTGTACTACTCAATGAAGTTTGGTTTATAGACTATTCCATTTCACATTACACTGAAAGTAAAAAAATAAAAAAAAAAAAAAAAATTAAAAAAAAAAAAAAAATTGGCTATTTTCAGGAAATTAGGAAAGACTCCCTCACAAATACTTACGTTAGGAAAATATCACTAAGTTATGGAACCGTTACATATAAGATGTACGGGTATGGAATTGATAAAACTGAAATATATAAACAAGGCAATGAAAATTAATTATTAAATTAAATTTTGCACTCCTCCCTTCTAATTTTGCTTTGGTCAGGGTCATGTACAGCGTCCATGATGTACTATTTATTATTCTAAGATCCAACAACCATTGTGGATTAGCAATAAAGAATTGCATTGATAATAATAGAGACACGCCCTAAAGATGTAATTTTGCATTAGGTACTTGCTTTGATGAGAGAACTCGTCACAAGTACCAGCTACCTTAGTTCAGCATCACATAGTGAATGATTCGCTGTGTAAGAATGATTGATGCTAAATTTTATATATAAAAAAAAAAAGAAAAACAAAAAAAGGCTTAAATACAAGAAATATCACAGTGGTTTGGAGCAAATTGTTTGGTAGGTATGCAGTGTTACCGTTTTAACCACTTTGTGGTAGCCAATTTTCTACGTATTTAGCAACATTTATAATTGAGTTAGCCACAAATAAAAATCTAATCAGGGCCAATTCTAGTGTTTTAGATTACAAAAAAATATATATATATAAATTAAAAACATTTTGGTAAAATAAGAACCCGATGGTAACATAAAAAAAAAATCCCTGAAGTTAATATCCCGAGGGGTTTAACTAACAGTCATTAAAATAATCAATAAAGATAAATACTCTCGGAAAACATATTATAACCAGTCTGTCGCAGTTGGATAAAAATATGGTATTATCTTAAGAAAAGGGTAAAGTAAAATAATATTTAGCCACATAGCTTTAGCACCTTTTCGAAAGAGTTTATTTAATATAGCCGATTTTTTTTAAATAATTTGCCACTAAACAAGTCCACTATAAAAAAAAACTGCTAGTATGGTCAGATTCAATGGAATTTAATATTGATATTTCAAAGGCGTTACAATTGAAAAATGTTAAAAAAAAAACCAGATGCTGATGTAAAACTATGTAACAAATCAAAATATTGGATCAATGAGTTAATGAATCTACTGGAGAGTTGGGTTAATCTAGAAACCTACACAGTATTTTATATTTAAAAAAAAAACCTCTGTGTTAAAACTATTTAATAGATCAAAATATGTGATCAATGAGTAATATAAATGAATCAACTGTAGAGTTGAGTTAATTTATAATCCTACACAGTATTTATACCAAAACAACCCTCTCATGGTAGTGACAATGTATTTTTCCACTCCATCTTTCCACTCCACAACCGACAAAGGTACCACTGGGTAATTGACCAGTGGTACTAGTCTATTAACAAATACCTATTCAAGAACACTAAATGTACGAGTGATTCAGAAAGCTCAATAATTATGGTTTAATAGAAATTGATATCAATGTCTTCTGTCCTATGTTGTATGTAAATATTATGATAACCACTAAGAAAATTTTAAATGACATCTTGGGATATTAAAACTAATAAATAGTGTCATAACATATACCATACCTAATTCGTATAGGTATATAAAAAGAACCAGTTCTACAAACGGTAGATACGTAGGTGACACTTTTATTGTTTTATCTAACGATAGATTATGTGAGTGACACCAACTCGTAAAGATAGATATTTAAATGGTGATTTTCACCATTATCATTTACAGTTAGCTACCGGAGGAAAATCTTTGTTTCAGAGAGCTCGCGGCATCTGTGCTAGCAAACATCTAGCTGCTGCGCTTCGACATGTCGAGCAAGTACTGCAAAGTAACAAATGTCACAGAATGTAGAATGCCAACCTGCCATTCTACCATATATGAACGGTGTCACTGACAAGATTTGAAGGATTTTGAAGCGCGCATCGATTATACTTACTTCAAGCCACTGTATAAGATCAACCAAATCTCACAGTGCGCGATAATAAGTCTACAGTGTGTGAGCATGCTTTGAGAAACAGATTTTCACCAGAGAACTGAAGTTTTTACCAGAACGCTACCCGAAGCTGTTGAAATCGACAAATATCTAATTTTCAATAGTGAAGATGGTTGGAAGATACCACCAGCTTTGTACCTTATGTTCCATCAATTAAGGCAGAAACCCAAACCACACACTGCAAGACATAAAGATACGGTTAGTTCTTTTGTAGATAGATTTAAATGGAGATCGTCCCCCTTCGTGAGTTTTCTTGCCAGTTCTTTCTTCGAAGGGCCTCCAAACTTTGTGAACTGGTGGTCGAGTCAGTAGTTTTTCCTTGCAATAAACTAATAATACATAACTTACCGAAACAATAAAAAGAAATGCCATACAGCCATACAGTTAATTTAATAACTTCTAAAAATAGTCTTAGTTATGCCTAACCGTATCCGGAAATAAATATTTACCTATGTAAAATGAAAAAAAATGGAGTAACCAATATGTGGCTGGTACAATAAAATATTATAAAATAAAATCCAAAAACCTTATTAAACAAAACCAAAAACAAACCTTATAAAATGTATCACACTATAATATTAAATAAAAATATTAAAAAAAAAAAAATTGTTGAAAAGGAGAGATGTGGTGTACTACATATTTTATAATAATAAATATACTGTTTGCTTGTATACCGGCTGCACACTCTGCTCTGTGACGCGAGTTCTGTTTATCTAGTCTGTGATACACAACTGTCACTGTCACCAGAGCCTGCAGCCGGTAGCAAGGGCAGCTAACCGAAATACTATTGTTTTATTTAAATACCTCATTAAATAAGTACCCCCCTTGTAACCAGGGACAGCACACGGTTGTAACAGGGTACGGTTGTAACAACTCGAATATTATCAAAACTGCACGGTAGGCGAGGGGTACAAGGGAAAGGGCATGCGGGCGACAAGTCCATGCAGGATTCCCAGTGTTGCGTCATCTTCCGCGCGGTGAATAAGCTTATAGAGAGGCCTATTGCTTTTTATCTACCAAAAGTAAGTATTTTTGGCGAAATTCTTTACGATATACCTTTTTTATTAATATAATTGTCGTATTTCAAAGTGTGCTTGTGTAATCGTCGTATTTTAGAGATTTTAATAAGCTGACTCGTTTTTGTATAGTTTATGCTACTTTGTGCTTGTGACCGACTTATTATCAAAATGGGGGGTGGGGACGGTTGTAACATTAATATTTATTTTTATTTTATTTTATTTTCTTGGAAAGCTAAATGCAACTAAAACTCTTTTATACAGGTTGTTGATTTATTTAATTATTATGAAAATTACTATAACTATTATGAACTATTATTTTACCTTATTATTATACCTATAACTATTATGAAAACGGGATTTTTACAAATTTAAACATGGTAAAAATCCTGTTTTTTATAATAGTTTTAGGTGTTCTCAAATTGGCACGGCGGGCAAGAATGGGTAAAGAATAAGTACTATTTCTGTTGATTCATTTTAGTTTACTTGTAATAATTATCTAAAAATACTACCACTACTACCAATTACTTACTTTTACTACTCAAATGTGCCATAAATATTGTAAATTTGTTTTATGTACATTTTGATATTTTTGATGAATAAAACTGATTTTAGATGCGTAATTTATGTATTAATTTTTAGTGTTACAACTAACCCCTATCGGTGTTGCAAACGCCCGCCCCTGGCATGGGGTCGGTTGTAACAATCACACACACTCATTAAAATGACGTATATCTGCCAAACCGTTTGACCTGGGCTACTGGTTTCGATATTAATTTAAAGACAAATGACTATGCTTTCATCTTAAATGCTTGGATCGTTGCTTACAGCTCTAGTAGCTGTGCTATGGGCAATTAAAGAAAAATTATTACAACCGTACCCAGTCTACCCTACAGATAGGTGCAAGTCTCAAATGAAAAAGATGATAAAACAATCATATTCATATATCCCTAAGTCCTACTTTAATATATTTATATTAATTTATCCAACTATCCTATCCTACCTACTTCCTATATCCTTACTTTATATTATAAATGCGTCTTTGTCTGTCTGTGTGTTACACAATCACACCTAAACTACTGAACCGATTTGAATGAATTTTGGTACAGAGATAGTCTAGCGCCTGAGAAAGGACATAGGCTACTTTTTATTCCTGAAAAATATCACCTTCCCGCGGGATAACGTCGTGTAGTACACGCGGGCGAAGCCGCGGGCGGAAGGCTAGTAATATGATAAATGTAAAAGTTAAGATGTTTGGATGTTTAGATGTTTGGATGTTTGTTACTCAATCACGCCAAAACGGCTGAACGGATTTGGCTGAAATTTGGGACACAGATACTTTGTACCCTGGAGAGGAACATAGGCTACTTTTTATCCCGGAAAAATATCACATTCCCGGGGGATAACGTCGTGTAGTCCACGCGGGCGAAGCCGCGGGCGGAAAGCTAGTATATCATAATAACTAATATTTTAAGTAAATGTGAAAGTGTGTTTGTTTGTTTGAATTTGATTGAATCTAGCGTAACTTGGCGGAAGTCCCTAACCATTTGTGAAAAACGAAATATGCAAGAAAACAGCCCGCGCCGCGGCGCGGCGTGCAAAAAATTGCACATGTACACCACGAAAATACCAGTGCGCAATACCTCTGCATTTAGCAATACAACCTTTACCGATTAGACTAACTACACTACACGTGTTTCGCCCCAACCCGTGGTATCCTCAGGAGATAGATAGTGTTGGTTTTCGCACGAACTAACTCCTGAGGATGCCCCGGGTTGTGGCGAAACATTTCGTTTTTCACAAGTTTAATTTGTTAGTTCGTTTGACCGTCTTTCACGACAACTCAAAACGGAGCAACGGATCGACGTGATATTTTGCATAGTTGGGTAGCTGGAGAGTGACATAGGCTACTATTTATTCTGGAAAAATATTACATTCCCGTGGGAAAAGTAATGTTGTCCACGCGAAAGAAGCCGCGGGAGGAAGGCTAGTAGTAATATAAATTAGCCCTTGTTTTGACCTTGACCTGTTTTTCCGACATACCTAAGCTAATTTTCTTATGTCGCAAAAAAAAAACAAGTTATCCCTAAAGAGCGCGATATAAATAAAATCTTCTTCCTTGAACTGTAAATAAGTATGTATATTTAGCACAAAGCACAAAAATTAAAAAAAAAAACAAACAAATTATTCAAAATCCCGTCTAATAAATCCTCTTCGACAAATATTTTTTAATTAAGCTGTTAATTCAAGTTTGACTATTCACAGGAAACAAGTCGGATTATTTTTAATTACATTTTTCATGTTTATTTAAAAATATTTTTAAAATCAAAGGAAGTACTAAGAGTTATTTGTCTCATTATTAATTGGAAGTTGCCTCCGTTTAGGGTGACTATGTCGACATTTCAAAATTTCGGATAGTAAGATTAGTAAGAGACTGGCTTTTTAGTCCAACACAGGTTTAACTTACTATCCGGCAGGTATTTACAAATAGTTCTTAGACTGTTCGATTTTTTTTAGATTGAATGAATCATCAAAACCCTTATTTAATTACGAAAATAGCTCTGTAGCCACAAAATCCTGATAATCTGGCTCAATCTAAATTTTCTTTTTTAGAAGGTAAGCATAATTTATTATGCCGCAGCCACACTTTCATCTCTGCATTGCCGCGAATAATCCCGCGAATATAGCCTTCTCACTCACTAACTCGTGCTGGCATTGCCACCCGTTTGACTGACTTGAAAAAAATGTCTTTAACGTAGGAAAAAAATTTTGGACGTTTCAAAAACATTTCATTTCGTAAATCTATTTGAATGAAAACTTATTGACTTCGACTTGACTTTGGCGATTACAGCATGACCGACTGTCAGAAACAAAAAGAGCATGCTTAATATCGCGGCAACAATGATATTCGTTGCGCACTTCATCATCATAGCATATGACTGGACTGCGTCATCCTAAGCCTCGAAATTTAAGTTATTTAGCCAATCTACGGCTGCAGGCTAATAGGTGGTGAAGCTCTGCCAAGCCCTCCCCGGGAAGAGATGCAGTGGGCAGTTTTTTTATTCACTATTGCCCTCGTCGAGATTCGATGAGAGTAGCAATTGCAATGCAATACCCGCGCATAGCTGATATCCCTTGGGAGCGCAGTTTACGTAGTAACTATTTAGTAATCTGTGGCGTGGTTTTTTTTGTTTTTATTCAATACAGGGTCGCACTTAGACTTCATCACATCTGATGTTAAGTGGCAATAAGGCTGAAGGTGGAAGCGCAATACTCCCGGAATCCTTAGTCACTGTGAAACTGGCTATCTTATCTCTAACTGCTGAACACAATAATGCTGAAAACATCATTGTTTTGGCGTCAGACTTAGATAAGATGGTAGTAGCTAGATAGGTGGACTAAGAACAAGTCCTCCCACCAACCAAACCGAATACAATATACACCCCCACTGGGAATCGAACCCGGGACCTCTGGGTCTGAAATCGGTGGTGTGAACCACTAGACCACAGGGGCGGTTTAAGAAGCGGTGTCAAGCAATAAAATATTTGCTTTGCAACTTTTCATGCTAGTTCTTTGATTCGCATCGCGAGCATGCTTGGGAACTTTACTTGTCCGAACAAATCTAGACGTATGGAGTCTCCACCTCTGTTCTTATAAGAAATGTGCTTCTTTTTATTTAGAACCAGTTTTAATATCCGTTCTGAGACTATAAGCTGCGATTTAAATAGAAATAGTGAGGGTTTTTGTACTCACGGTTATTATACGGTTATTATTTTATTAGGGTAAATTGCTGTTTAAAGTTTTTAAGTACGTATTTAAGATATACGTTTATTTATACAGTAAGATACTTGTTTGTGTTAAATCTTGCTTCTAACCAAGTTTTATAAGTTGATAAGTATAGCATAAACACTTGAACAAATTACTAACTCGAAGTTTATCACACATAAGTAAACGTGTAAGTAACACTTGAATTTATGATCCGTGTAAGTCATTATATTCATTTTGTATGTGAGCTTTAGTTCATGTTCCAGGTATTGTATGCTGGATAAGTAGGTAGTCTGGATAGTTGAAATTTCAACACACACTCTTCAGAAGCTTGACAAATTTGTTTTATATGTACACTACCCTTCCGCCCGTGGCTTCGCCCGCGATGCCTAAACGACGTTATCCCGCGGAATTTTGATGTTTTTCCGAGATAAAGAGTAGATAGCCTATGTCACTCTCCAGCTTCCAAACTATCCCCATACCAAAAAATCACGTCGATCCATTGCTCCGTGACGTTGTTTTGACGTGAAAGACGGACAAACAAACTAACACACTTTGACATTTATAATAAATTAGTACCTATGGATATTCACCAAGAAAAACAAGTTTTTAAGGTCATTATTTTATCTTTGGGACCTTTAACTATCCGGGTAAGACTCAGTAAGCGTGTTATGAACCTCTGTGGGTCAGTAAAAAATAATCAAAGATTTATACCTATAATAGTGAAAAATACTCATATAACCATTTCATACATTCAAACCATTACAATGACGTCTTATACAGGGTGTTAGGGGCACCGTTGCAAAAACTTTAACCATGGCTTCAGACCATCATGCTGAACAACGTACAGCAAAAATTTTTTGTCGGAAATGAAAAAAAAACTACTTTTTATACAAATTTAGCAACTTAGCCGAACATTTTGTATGGAGAGTCGAAATATTTTCTACAAAAAATTCTTGCTGTACGTTGTTCAGCATGATAGTCTGAAGCCATGGTTAAAGTTTTTGCAACGGTGTCCCTAACACCCTGTATGTAAGGGCTTTTTATATAAAACTGGGCAGCCATTTGACTACAATCTTGTTTATTAACAGGATGTGGTCTAAGATGTTGCATGCTTGCCCAGGAAAGGGCAAAAGGTTTACGCTTACCCCACATTACCAATTGAGCACGGAAAGGGTGGCTAAACTTTAGTTCCAATGTAGTAACAGCATACGGTGCTCTATTTAGAAAGTTTATAAATAGAATCAGTTCTTTCTCTTTGTTAGCGGTAACTACAGGTTATCATAACTGCTTGTTTGCCTAGAAATCAAAACAGATGTGTGAGAACTAGGTACGGCATGCTTTTTCCTAGAATCAATTCATAATGAATGCAGTGCTTTTAAATTGTAAAAGTCATGTTACACGTTCTGATTACTTCATTAAGTGACTGTTACATAGTTTGTGGTGAGGTTGCTTATTAGTCACTCAGTTCTTCAATTATGCTAACTGCTAATCATGTATTAAAAAGCACATTGTTTGCAAAAAAATTTTTTTATCCATAACGGTGGGTAGGGCTAAGGTCATCATAGCCCACTTATACCGCACCGCTCCAACACTGCTCCAACCCAACACCGCCCTAAACGAAGGCGACAGCTAGCAGGCACCCAGCAGTCCACGCGGCGACAGCTAGCAGACTCCCAGCTGTCCACGCGTCGACTGCTATTCCCTCTATAGGTGGGCGGCGGCGACGGCGCGCGGCGCGGCGACCGCTAGCAATCAGCCGCGCGGCGTCAGCGAGGCGTCAACTACCGAGTACCGAGCAGTCTGACGGCGGTAAGCTCGCGGACCGCGCGCTGTCCGCTATTTTATATTGTTACTGTAAAATGCATCAACAGTAAACGACATTAAGTCCATATTTGGCTGTTCTTACGTTGGTTGGGTGGGAGCGGTGCGGTCTAAATCGGCTATGACCTTTAGCCTTCATCACTCCTGATGTTATGTGATGATAAGACTGAAGGTACCGCACTACTTCCGGAATCCTCAATCACTGAAAAACTGGCCATCTATCTTACATCTTACTGCCGGAACACAATAATGCTGAAAACAACGTTTGTTTGCTAGCCAGGCGGAGTAAGAACAAGTCCTACCACCAACCAAACCGAAAGCAATATGTACATCCAGTGGGAAGCGAACCCGGGACCTCTGGGTCTGAAATCGGCGGTGTGAACCACTAGACCACAGAGGCGGTTAAAAATACCTATTAAAATATTGTTAAAATATTAAAAAGAAAATTAAAATACTGTGATACAAACTTAAAAGACTAGGGGTCCGTTCTAGATTGGGTGTTCTAAGTTTGATGTTTTTGAGTGCTCGACATTTTGTCACGTTACTTAACGACACGATAGTGGATGAGTACACACGAAGAGAGCAAAATTAGAAAAATAAATAGCTAGGAGGTCACAAGACCGTGGGTTCGAGTCCCACCGGAGCTATTTGAGAGGCGGATCGATTTTTTATAAACCCTATATTTATTTATTTTAAACAGTTTGCGTTTTACCTCTTTTAATGTAAACTCGTGTTTGACAAAATAAATGATTATGATTATAATACAATACAATAAGTTTTTGTTACAAAAATTATTTGCGCGGATGGACAACACATTGATTTACACCGCGAAGTATAAAGTTTTGTGGTTCACCAATTTATTCATCATTCAAGCAAAGCTTCAGAAAATTCTATTGGCTTACCTATACCTTCAGTGTAAGCGTATTTGCAAGTGCGCTGTCCAAGTAAAGATGTGGCATCAAAGAGTGACGTGTCATGGAGGTCCAATCGATTCCTGAAAACGGTGTGGTGGGAGGTGCTGCGTCCGAACGAGTTGAGGTAATTGTTTCCGGACCCTCTTCCACGTGAAAATATCGGAGGATCAATACACGAGATTTTTGGGTCAAGGATTTAATATCTAGCGGTAGGATTTTATATCTTTTCCCCTTTTCTAATTTAAATCAAGTCGTTTTTTACCCCTCTCTATAGTTAAAATCAAGCCGTAATAAGGAAAAAAGCTGAAAATGTACACAGATTGTTGACTTTTTCGAGTTCAGTTTGTGAAATAGGTAGCTAGTTGTGTTGTGTTAAAACCCTTAATTCAAACTTGTATTCAGTTATATATTTCTAGTAAATGATATAGGTAGTATTGTTAATAAATAATAATAAATAAATATCGAAGGTAAATGTCTACAAATTGGTTCTGGCGTCCATGGTTCCTTAGGTCCGGTTGCTCGTACATTACAGTAAAGTAAATATTTAAAATTTAACTGTTGTCAATTTTGACATCGGTAAAAGAAAAATACGTTGGTTATCTTAGGGTTAAAAGTGTTGTCATTTAAACCACCCCCACGGTTGTCGGTTATTTTGACCGCCGTTAACTTTTTAAATTTGACCGCCGGTTATTTTTTTTTTAACCATAATTTAACCCTAAATTTAACTTATCCAAGCTTCGAGCAACCGGACCTTAGTAACGACCGATTTGGCGCAGGGGTAAAATACCGGCATTCTGCTTATTTGTGTGCATGAACATGTCTATTTGTCTGGGCCTGGGTGTTTTCTATGTATATTAAGTATGTATTTACAAACAAAAAAGTATTGAAGTAAGTAACTATATATTTATCCGTTATGAAGTTCACGTAGATGGGCTTAGATAATTGGTGTGATTGTAAGAAATTATTTATTTTTTTAGTTGTTTTTCCTGTCAACTTAACATGCTTGTCGCTAAGCTCCACGCAACCTTTTTTCACCATGGATTATGAGTGTTGACTGATAGGTATTTCAGCCAGATGTAGTTTTGACCGATTATGAGTTTTGACTGTACGTTACAGAACAAAACTAACCGAGCAAAGTCGTGGACGACTGCTCGTCCCTACTATTATGAAATGCGAAAGTGTGTTAGTTTGTTTGTGCATTTATCCGTCTTTCTCGTCAAAACAGAGCAACGGATCGACGTGATTTTTGGTATGGGGATAGTTTTGGAACTGGATAACTTTCCCTCGGCATACAGTCGTGTAGTTCACGAAGAAGACGGACGGAAGCCTAGTATGTCATAAAACTCAAAAAATAATAAGTAGCATTTCATGAATTTTTATGAGGCGACCTCCGTGGCCGAGTGGTGTACACACGGTTTCAAGGTGCCGCTGATCCCGGGTTCGATCCCCGGTCGGGTAAGTTTTGAAAAACGAACTTTTCAATATTTCCTCGGGTCTGGATGGTGGTAATACCAGTCGTTGTTTCCAATTTCCATAATACTAGTGCTTAAGGTGTATCGATGAGCTCAGTGGCGCCGCCAATGGAAATAAATCAATTGCATTTTATTAAAGGCTTGAACTAAAAGTTTCGGCTATTTCGCGCAAATAGAAGAGCAAAATGCAATTTTTAATTGTTTTTTCATGGCCTCGAATATGAGCACCAAGTTATGGATCTCGATATTGCCAAATGTGGCCACTTTTGGCACTATTGAGATTCACGACTTATTGCGTAAGTTTGAGTTCTCAAAAGTATATTTATAAAATGCATTCCATTCTTTCACCTGCGCGAAATAACCGAAACTTTTAATCTAAGCCTATAATAAAATGCAATTGATTTATTTCCATTGGCGGCGCCACTGAGCTCATCGATACACCTTAAGCTACTTTACCTTTATTTAAAAATATTTATTATTATATAAAGGTATAGTATATTTATTTAAAAATTGAAGCGCTTTCAATCAAATAAAACAGATACCAAACAAAAAAATATTAATAACACTTAGGAAAGCGCTATTGGCCATTGAAAATGATATCAGCGTCACAATACACACAAGTCACTATATTTCCTTTATTCAAATTACATACCATTATCGTAAATCATCTCAAACGAAAAGGAAGAAGGGAAAACTTGCTTTTATTCCTTAAGACCTTCAGTTTACATTCCAATATCCTATAGGGGTATGATTAAGTAACTCTTATAAAACTTTTAGGTCATTAGGAGCAATGAATATGTGGCCTAGTACATCTAGATTCACCGTCAAACTTATGGTCGTTAGTGTCAGAAGTGAGTTACAAAGCCGATGATAGATCGGGGATCTCCCCTTTATTTACAATGGCCGAACCTTTATACCTTTTTCCAGACTTTAAGGCGCTTGCATGGAGTCTCGACCACAACGACAGACCATTAATCTTTGGCCATACATATCTCATTTCGGTGAGACGTGCTATTGCGTCATTGCTAATGGTTAGACGTGCATTGACGTCGGAGTGGAAAGTCTAGCACGTATCTAACACGTACAATAACAAAATTAAACCCCCCGATACCTAACTTAAAATAAAAATGATCAGGGTGCCTACCATCAACTTTAAGACAGCGATTCAAAAATAGCGCGATGCAGAATAGGTTCCTAAAATGAATTGCTTTCTTTCGTACTCTGACCTTCTAAAAACTGGATCGCAAATGAATTGCTAAATGTTAATGACCGAACGATTTGTGTCCTTTTTCTTCTACCCGTCTCGTCTCGTCTAGATTTTTTGTTGAGTTCCAGAGTTGGCCCCATAGTAAAAGTTGTTCATATTCATGAGCACAATCACCACCTAAGAGGTTTTGCGCTTATTCATTAACACGTTGTAATTATTAAAATTCATTAAAATTTCCAATCATAAAAACTTACCTAATGCTCATTACATACTATCCCCCTTACTAATAATTGTTGTGTAAAGTTACACCTGGTGTAAATCTGTTGTTGTCTCTGTCATCATTTTAGACAACTTATGTGACAACAACAGATTTACACATGGTGAAACTTTACACAACGATTATTAGTAAGGGGGTTAGTATACAGTCCTAAATTAAGTAATTTTAAAGCGTCATTAGTCTGTATAAATCAGTGAAAACTGACTGACAAAAACACTTCTGGTAGGCATTTTATCATTTCCTAAGGGTGTTAAAAACATTAATTTATACTACTGACTTTTTTCAGGCGAAACGACCTATTAAAACATTGAAACTATTTAAGGCTAGGATTTCCTAAGATAGGGTATTTTAAATTATGGATTACTCGCAAATCACGAGTACTTAAGGGCAGGATCTTTCAAAAACTCTGTCTTTGTCTTTTTCTTTATGTGTGAAGAGTAATGAAAATAACCTCACTTTTTCATTTTTTCAATGTTTTTGTTGTTATTTTGAGCATAAGTTCACTTTTTGAAAAAGTAGCCTGAGAATAATCTACTAAATGTCATTACCTATTTTTCTATATATTATTTATGAATTGGAGATTAATAATCTAGGTATAAAACCAAAAAAATGTAAAAATAATTAAAAATTTCTTTATTTTTGAATTTTTTTATACTTAGTCGAGATAAGATACGAATATCGTGTTTCTAGCCACAAAATAATCAAGATCGTTTATGAAACTTTAACATATATTTTTATCTGCTCAAAATAAAGAATATTTGATTGTTTACTTTTGAATCAAAAATAGGTTGATTTCGATCATTTGGAAGATCGTGCCCTTAAAATTGGAGATTCAGTTATTTATCCAGTGCTTCCGGCCGTTTTTTTGATTAGTGATATTTTACTGTATCAAATAAAATCCCAAATATCCGTCTAATCGTAATCAAAATATCGTATCACTTGCAGTATACTTGGTTTTAGCTAATGTTAAATATACGAAAATAATTGTCTTTTAATAGCCGAGGGATTCCGACCGTTATAAGTTTAAAAAAATATTATTTCATTTTTAATTGAATTTTAAGTGATTTTCGATTTGCGGGGTGCTCGTGAGTTCACAGTTCACTGCCGGATGCCGCTGCGGCGCGCGAAGTGTATCGCGCGCGGCCGAGCAAGCGTTAGCGTGCCTATTTCGGTCGGGAATCCTAGGCTTAAATCAGTTACAAAACTAGGCTACAGCTACATACTAGGGACGCTTGTTCTTGTTCTAAGTTAGACTGTAACTAGTCTTACCCAAGTCTCTGCTAACACTAACAAGACCTAGACTTACACTAACAGGCATTGTTTCTAATTTCCATAAACAAGCTCTTTTGCCTCGACTTGGACACTTGTGAAATATTTACTTGTAAAATCACTGAAATAAACTCATTATACATAAAGTGTAAAGAACAACTATTTAGTTAATAAAAACAAAACTCGTGCTTTTTTATTGAGATGGAAAGTCTGTCAGGTCAGATAAGACGTCAATGTATAGTGCGAGCCAGATAAGTCTGCGCGCGGTCAAAATCGAATACTAATCTTTTGGCTTAACCTTAGAACAAAAATGTACGGAAACTAGCGCTAAAAATGCCCCAGTCGTGCGCAGAGTTATCTGACAAGCATTCTAACATAACTTTTCAAATATGTTTTTTAATAATTTTTTGCATTCACAATGTGGTGATGATTTTTTTGTACTCGTAACACAATTTTTCCTGTAACTTTTCAATTTATAGACTCTAAATAGTAGATAATACGAAAAAACAGACTGGTCAAGTTTCTTGTTGAATTTTCCTGTAAAAGCTTTTTAATTTTCCGTATCGATCGATACCGAAGAGTTTTAATTTTTTTTTAATATACTCTACCAACTTTATCAAACGAAATGAAAAAAAACTTTAGAACTTGTATGAGCCTGCCATCTTCGGCTAAAAAGAAAGAAAGAAGAATGAATATAGCTGGTTGAAATATAGTCCACTTTACTTGTCAATCCATAAGTATTTTATTTTATTAGTCAACTGTACGTGCAGTTGAAGTGCGTTGACGTGCAAAACCGTTTTTGATAACGCGCGGCTTTGACTGTGCGACAACGTTTTCTCTTTGGAACTAAAACAGTTTTCATACGACAGTCTATTTTGACAGCTAATTTTGTATTGCAAGTGGTTCCTCTGTCACGGATGTCACCGGATCAGACAGGATTGTAGGACTATAGATTTGCGTGACGTGTGCGTCGTTATGTCATTACGGCAATACGAAGTCAAACTTCAAGACCCAAACGCGATGAAGACGCGCTGCATAGAATTACGGCGATTGGCCCGCAGGGTGCCTACCATCAACTCTTATTGCGGTTTTGTTTTAGGACCGAAACTGATCTGCTTCGCTTATTCGTACCACGACAGCTTAATATCAATGACAGCGATTCAGTGATCATTCAATGACATTTCACAGCAGATAAGCTGTCATGAACTCTTATTTGACTTATAACTCGGTCAAGCTAACATGACACCTGCAGGTTATACCCGTCCCTCTCACTTTCCGGGCATGACAGAATCGAGTGAAAGAGACGGGTAGAAGAAATAAGGACACAAATCGTTCGGTCATTCACATTTAGCACAGCCATCTCTATCGTCTTCTACAAGCCATGCGCATAAAGTTGGCAACGTAGTTTTAAGTGAACCGATTTGACATCGTTTGCACCCTTTGACAGGTAAACAGCGATTAAACCTCGAGTACTGAATCCTATGGAGATGGCATATCTTCTATACATCTTATGAAGAAAACGCAGACTCCAGATAACACTCGTATAATTATTGATCCAACCTACAGGTACAGGCATAGTACAGGTATAACAATATAGATACAGTCGACGTCTTAGTGAACTTATCCCCTTCGAGGCTAGTTTGAAGAATGACCTCTCTTTGCTCGTTAGTCGAGCTCAAGTATAGCTATCCCCACCGAATTAACCACAGATTAGCCTATTAAACTTAACAAAATGGCGGCAAGAGACGGCATTACCAGTGTTGCCTTTTAAAAATATGAAAAACCTTCTAAAATCATGACATTCGGCCATCTGATAACGTGCTGTCTCCCGACGCACATATAAAAAAATATTTAGAATCAATTAATTAGGTAAGTATACAGCTAATATACTGATACACAACTATTCTCAATAGTAAAGTCTTACAACTATGTACCTATTTAGGTTAATCTTAGAGTGACAAAAACCTTAAGTTAAAACATAATTAAAACAAATACATTATATTACCAATGCTCAACAATAAACTTTTAGCGACGCCGATGACTTGTTTAGAATATAGATATTATCGTAATAATATTGTTTTAGTAAATCGTAAATTAATACACAATCAAATAAAATAAATTATCAACAACAAACTATTCTATAACTATTCGAATCAATGTATAAAATAACATAATCATGACATTCGTTAACAAGCGACTATTATTACTTTGAAAACTTATTTTGAAACTATACTTGTTACATAATACATAATCATGTGTAAGTATATGGAATGATTAAAGTAAAGTCTGGTTATAATCTATAAGCATTAGTCATGGGTAATCACAGAAAAATGGATTAGCTTGGTACTAGTTTACATCAATGCATTGCCAAGAGCTACATTCAAGAATATTAGATGATGCCAGAAGCAAAATCTCTAATAATGTTATATTAGAAATAGGTAGGTACAGAATTTAACTTTAGTCTGATAACTAGAAACCCTTATCACTTCACTCAAATAGTGGAAAAAGAAACTAAGAGTCATGAAAGATCAAATACCTAATATTAGATAAATTTAACTATCCCTATGTTTGACATAGTTTAGTCCTTACAACAACAACTGTAGGCCCCTGCACAGTTACCAATTTTTACCCAGATATGAGTAACAAACCAAGTTATAGATACGTATTTACCATTAGTGCACAATTTGTATTAAATCAAGATATGAATTAGGACAACTAAAGGAATTATTTAAAGGCATGTTCGTAATAGGCATTATTACCAATTAAATTAAATATTCTTACAAGGAAGTTACACTAATAATGAAGATGCCGTAGGTACAATGTGAACCGTCACAGCAACAATTTGGTTTTTCAACTGGTCAACCAGTTGTCCAAGGTTTCCAGAGCATTCTTCTCCAGCACCAAATCTTAAATCCATCTATTCTTTGCCTCTGTTAGAATAGTACAATACATGGTTCCACTCCGTACATGAAAATCAAAAGATCATATTATTATCATTTCTAATTATTTGTTATTAATCATTTATTTCAGATAACTTGATCCATTATAAATTAAAAATGAATAAGTTAATGATTTTAAACAAGTTCGCAATTTAATATCAAAACTTAAAAATGTCTACAAGGTATCCTCATACGAGCATCACCTGCATTCTTATCAACAAATATTCATATTACTATGAATATCATTAGTGAAAATAGATTTATTAATTATAATTGGGATATGAAGAAGTAGATTACCATGGGTAGAAATAGGACAAATAAAATCATGAACAGCTTTTCACCCAAGCGATTTAACTACACGATGATTTCCCGTGGGAATAAAATATCTTCTCGGGGTCAAAAGTCGTCAATATGCTATTCTAGAGACAAGAGATTCCAAAGATCCGTCCAGCCGATAACCGTAATTGGGGAACAAACATACAAACTTTTGCAATCATAATATTAGTAAAATGAGATAAGATACATGACAATGATATATACTTCAATATAATTCAACTCCAGTATCAGCGATCCACTAGTCTCAATATCCGACTTACAACCACAGCCCACGATGATCACCATTATCACAACAACGATCACCCTGTGATCTGCACCTTCAGTATCATATTATCTCCTCTCATTACTAAAGCACGTACACTCTGCTACCTCCAGTATGTATGTATGCCGTGTTGGTTCGTACGTTCAAGGGTAGCGGGATCCTCAATATTATCTTAACTTGATGCTAGCTCATGATAAGTACCTACTGGATGCTACAATTGGTATCTGAAAGCAGTAAACTCACAACACACATAGTATTAATCATTCAAAAGAAATAGATTTATCTGGTAATGAATCAATAGAAATAAATGTAAGTGTATGAATTCTCATATTCTTTTATAAACATTAGAAGGTACTTATTTCAACCATAGTAGAAACAAATGTTCAACTGACCAGATCTAAAAAAAATATGGAAATGATTACTACAGAATATGTGAAGGAACTTCAAATGTTCGTGAGAATGGTAAACTGCTAAGAATTTTAGTATCACGAGCCTACTAAATGAGACGGTAAATTTGACAGATCTACTTGATTTATGGTTTAATAAAGATTTTAATTCTCAATAAGATCACAATAAATTAAATTCACATAATTTGAAATCATATTTTGTCAATACGTACACAAGGACGGTAGTATTAAAATCCTTAATTACTAACTTTAAATCACACCGCCAATAACAACAAAAACACGGCAAAACTAACTTGGTATGCTACAGCAGTGGTTACTTGTGGCTTTATTTGTTAGAACAAGTTTAAAACATGAATTAAAATGTTTGCATGAAGCTGTATAGAACATTTTAATAAATTGAATAAAATAATAATTTTAATAAAAGATGTGATTGAGCAATAATCGTTTTACTTTATTTTGCTTAATTAGGAAAACATTAGTTACAGCTTGACAGTGTAATAAACACGATCTACTTAGATGCACCATGGAATGTTTACATGTTTTTGCATTAGAAACATCATTTCATCACTATGTTAATGAAAACAACTAGAATAGATATCAGTGGATGCTTCTTGCAGTGCTGTCTAAGCAACTAAGGATTTCTGCTTTTGATTTGCATTTTAATCATTAAGAGAGATCTAGAACACTACGCAGTACGCACTAATAGCAAAATAGCTTCTAGTGATTTTGGCTGTAAAATTTTCCATCAGTCTAAAACCAAAACAGAGTTGCCCGGAAGAAACCGCAGTAAGGCGATAAGGCCACCATTTGGTTTACAATTTGTTATCTTTGTATTATTATTATTATCTCCTGTGTGATTGTTCCGTTTGTAATATTGTGTACAAATATAGAATTAATCTATGTATCTATCAAAACTAGGTATATAAAGAATCTTTGACGTTCCAGGAAAAATGTAAAGAATGATTATTTCTATTCAGTCTTATGGCTTTATTGTCTAATTATGAAGAAGAAAAGTATATTCCTGATAAACTTTCTCTAGCACTCATCCACAATTCAGTTTGAATTTAAATTAAATTTGAGAATTAAGTTTGCCACTAAACTCAAATCTTAAAAGTCAAGCATAGTGAATTCTTTCAAATTAAGCTACATCCAACAAAAATAATAGACGAAATGTTCACTTGAACAAAGTCACAAAAATTAAAATAAATAATAGAAATGATAAATATTGGATATCTTTGCATACCCACATTGCTCCAATCCCGAACAAAATAACTTAAGCACTTGTGTTATGGCATTTGGGAACAACGACGGGGATTACCACATACAATCGGACAGAATGTTGAAAAGTCCGCTTTAAACATTCACCCGACAGGGAATCGAACCCGGAACCTCAGAGACAGCGGCACCCCGAAAACCTATGCGTACGTACACCGTTTCTACACTACTGCCATGGAGGTCGTTAAGCTAGTACCACAAACTAATATTGTTTCCATAGTTAAAAGGTTTATAAAAATCTAAGTGACACAGATCACAGTTTATAAAAGTATTACCCAATTGCAAATACTAAATTCGCTCTTATTCAAAAGTAAATCGTCATCATGTCCAATCTTATCAAGATGAGAAATACATCCAGTTCTGCGTCTAGGCATAGAAAAACTAACCTAGCTAAAGGATATTGACCAATCATAAGAATCAAGATATGGTATGGATTTCGTATAAATGGAGACTAAGGTAATTATAAAAATATTAACTAGGTAAGACAATAACCCCTACTTAAATTGTGATGCATGTAGATACTTATTATGCAATGAAAAGGAAATGATGCAAACATAATTTAGTAAATAAACATCCTTATAAGTAAGTGGTACTATGTTGTGATAATTAGAGCGCATATTAACAATAATACTTAAAGGTTTCTACTGCGATAGCTGTGGTACCTACTAGGTACTCAATGTCTATCAAGATATATTTCAAGTATGTAGGCAACTGTAGATTTAAAAGACTTTTCATTCTTCCCTAAGGGTATTTTGATAACATCTAAATGATTCTATGAAAAGAGAAGTTTTTATATAGTTTTGTTTTAGGTAAACCTTTATTTAAGGGGGTGTTACCATCAATTTAGTCGGTGATGCGAGGTGAAAATTAAATCTTAAATTCGATATTCAAATAAATAAACATTAAGTAAACCTTTTAATCAAAACAACTTCAAAACTTTCCCATAAACAAAATGCTCTACATCATCTCAAATCCTCTTTGACCAGATTCAGCTACGAAGAAAAACTATTCCTCCTTCGCTCAAGACTCCCTTGGCCGGCCACGTCACCCTGGAGGCCTACCAAGCGGCGCAACAGGCGGCGCGGGCTGTATTCGTCCTCAGATGCTATTTACCTTGGAATGTATACATCACTCATCGGCAAGAGATCGTTCCGTGTCATTCTATAATAAAATCATTGGGTTATTAACACAAAATGCCCTTCAGGAAAATTCATCATTTATACTGTGCACTAGCTACCTACATCCTTTATTATTTACAAAAACCATTTCTTTTATTAAGAGCTACTGATCTAGTGCAAAAATATAAAATGAGTATTGTAAGAACAAGAATAAAACGTTTGATAATATCTTTGTTCTGTTGTCGTTTCATTTCAATCTAATAATCTTAAAAGTGGCCATACGAATAGTAAACCAGTATGAAATATAAGTACTCACTTAACCAGTCTGTGAGAAACGTACTCAACATTAAAACATATTCAGACTAATGTATGCCACCAACATACATCGTTCGTACTCTAAAATCCGGCGAGTGTATGCCACAAACATATACCGCCCCCTTAATTCCGACGAGTGCATGCCACAAACATACATCGTCCCCTATTATCCGACGAGTGTATGCAACATACATACATCGCCCCCTAATATCCGACGAGTGTATGCAACATACATACATCGCCCCCTAATATCAAATTCAATTTAATGCATTTGAACAAGCAAATTCAATGTATCTCTTGTAACCAGTGAGCATGCATAGCTTGCTCACTCAACCCAGTGAACACCCGTTTGTTTGCTCAACACTAAAAATTAAAGATATTCATATTCTTATTAAAGTTTTCCAAATTCACATAAAGACTTTCATATTGAAATATATCCATATTAAGAATATTTGTATTTAAACTCATGTTCAAAATATTCATATTCATAGTTCAAGATATTTATACCTATTGCTATTGACGGTGTTCATATTAATTGAATCCACAAAATTTGTACTAATTAACTAATATACTTATCAATAAAAAGAAAGCCAGAATTCAATTGTAAGTAAGTAATACGTACCTATTAAACCAATCTTACCAGGTAACCAGTAAGCATACATGACATGACTCACTCAACCCATTGAACAACACGTTCGCTCAATACATTAAAAACAAAAGGAAAATCTGTAATCACCCATTGTAACAACAAAAAAATAAATGAAATGTAAGCCACCAATCATAAATTATTCTTACTCTTTACTACTTGAAAAATGGATTGTGAATGCAAAAAAGTAAAAATTTAAATAATCTTTACTACTTCTTACTAGCCCCATAACTTATAATTTTCTTTTATTCACTGTTGGTATTAGATACCACGTTAAAACATGGATTGTATGCAAGATTTAGTAGCCATAAGTGATTTTACTCTGTACGACAGTAAAGCTATCAAATTTGGTAATCATAACTGAATTTACTCTGTGCAACAGTAAAGACTATCAAAAACTAGCTCCAATCTAGCACTAATTATTTAGAACATTACATGTAGGTACACAGCCAAAACTGCCAGTTCTAGCTCCATGTGTAAGATTATAAACAACATAAACAGTAAGTACTCTAATAATATAATAATGCCAATCATCTCCATTAATTCTGTACAATCCACATTTAATACATCATGTAAATTAAACAACAACAATCAAGATATTATGCCAGATTCATGGTACGCTATGATCGTGCCATACGAAAATATCTACTACATACCCGCGTTTAAAATTATGTTAGTATAATCGGAGGGTAGCCCCGACCGTACACGAACACAATTAATCAATTCAAATAAAAGTGTGATCTAGTTTATGTTCGTTCCGTCGGAGAGTAGCCCCGACCATGTACGAAACACAATCCGCCACACAAATACTCCAATTTTAACGCTTTAGATTTAACCAACACGATCGGAGAGTAGCCCCGAACACGAATTAGTAAAATCTTAGTACTAAGCTACATTATAAAATTTTTAAATTATGTTAGTATAGTCGGAGGGTAGCCCCGACCGTATACGAACACAATCAATTAAAACACAAATGCGATTTAGTTTATGTCCGTTCCGTCGGAGAGTAGCCCCGACCATGTACGAAACACAATCCACCGCAAAGGTATTTAAAATGTCATTTAGATAAAAAAGATACGCATTAACATGGAATCTGGAATATTTATCCTTTCTCTGCGTGAAGAGAATAAAATAACTCGTTTGGCATTACTATAGCACAGAATAAGCAAATTATTCTTATTATCAGGTTTAGAAATAAACTTGCGTGGGTACTTTACCGCTTCTGAAATATGAAGAAAACGCAGACTCCAGATAACACTCGTATAATTATTGATCCAACCTACAGGTACAGGCATAGTACAGGTATAACAATATAGATACAGTCGACGTCTTAGTGAACTTATCCCCTTCGAGGCTAGTTTGAAGAATGACCTCTCTTTGCTCGTTAGTCGGGCTCAAGTATAGCTATCCCCACCGAATTAACCACAGATTAGCCTATTAAACTTAACAAAATGGCGGCAAGAGACGGCATTACCAGTGTTGCCTTTTAAAAATATGAAAAACCTTCTAAAATCATGACAATCTGTACAAATAAATAAAATTGGAGTGTCTGTTTGTAACATTAAATAACCGCTTTTTACTACGTGCATATGATTAAATATACGGTACACATACCAAAATGACATGTTTTACAATTTTTGTCTGTCTGTCTGTTTGTTCCGGTTAATCTCTGAAACGGATGGACCGATTTAGACGGACCGATTAATAGGACAATTAGAAGTAGTTTAAAATTTAATTCCAAGATTTTCTTACATTGTGACTTAGTTACACCTTACTTTTTCGTAGGTATGCCACCTCCATAGGATTTAGTACTCGGAGGAGTAAACCGGTTCACAGCAATGTTGCCGTTCCGTATCATAGCATGGCTTGTAGAAGACGATAGAGACGGCTGTGCATTTAGCAATTCATTTGCGATCCAGTTTTTAGAAGGTCATAGTACGAAAGAAAGCAATTCATTTTAGGAATCTATTAATTCTGCATCGCGCTATTTTTGAATCGCTGTCTTAAAGTTGATGGTAGGCGCCGCAAACTTTCCCTGTCAGTTTTGCGGGAGTTTTCAATACTTAATATCTTTATTGCATTTCATAATATGCAATAATATGCGATCAGGCTAACCGGGGAAATTCAATACACCTACCACTAAGTTATCAGTTATTTTTTGTCAATGTCTCCATCATCAGGCATTTCCTAAAGGTCTTAAGTGTCTTTCTTATATCGATGGACAATTAGGATAGGACATTGCACAACCTCTCGTCGAATACAGCTCGGATGGGCAGCGTTTGGGAAGCTCCGGCGTACATTCGTGTCCGAAACACCTCAACGTCTCAAGACGAAAGTCTTTGACCAGTGTGTGTTGCCAGTAATAACCTCTGGTAGTGAGACGTGGTCGTTTACTATGGGTCTCATAAGAAGGCTCAAGGTCACCCAGCGAGCAATGGAGAAAGCGATGCTTGGTATTTCCCTGCTCGATCGAATCAGAAATGATGAGATCCGCAGGAGAACTAAAACAACCGACATCGCTCGAAGGATTGCATCATTGAAGTGGCAGTGGGCGGGACACATAGCGCGAAGAACCGATGGCCGTTGGGGCGGAAAGGTTCTCGAATAGCGACCGCGAACCGGACGACGTTCCGTGGGCAGGCTCCCTACAAGGTGGACCGACGATCTGGTGGCGGTCCCGGTGCGCCGCTTCATGCGGGCAGCGCAGGACCGATCGTTGTGGAGATCCTTGGGGGAGGCCTATGCCCAGCAGTGGGCGTCGTTCGGCTGACATGATGATGATGATATGTTATCAATATACTACGTAATACATAATAATCTTACAATCGAGTTCTAGTGATTATCTAGCTAAACATCAACATCACGTATGATACAAACTTTTTACCCAGTTTTATGACAGCAGCAGCCGTTCGCTTTAACGGCTCGTTAAAAACTCGCACCGCGTCGAGCGGGTGTAACCAGGGGGAGTGTTGACGCCTTGTGAAATGGCAGTTTAAGGCGATACTCGGAAAAAACGTGCTGAAGCGAGATAGCAATGAGAAAACGACGCGCGCGGGAGCGAGACCGATTCTGCAGATTAGGCAAAAAAAAAACAAAATCATCACTCGTATTAAAAAACTACAGCGATTAAAAAAAAAATGCTTCTATACGATCCTCAATATTATTGGTATCCACTTATTACACCAATTTCCAATAGTGTAAGTAACCCCATTTAAGAATAATCTTGACTTTTCGTATTTTTAGAGGTCTTTTCGAAAAGAAAAAAGTGTCTAGGCAAAATCATAAAATCGTGTTTTTGAAACTATACGAATCTAGATAAAGGTATGAAGAAATATATATCTTATTACCAGATTTGTAACAACTGTAAGCGTCCTAGTTTTAAATCAAAAAGTTCATATTTTTTCGAGTAGCGCCTTAAATTGAAAATCAGCCGTGGTGGATTTGGCCGTGAGCCACGGGTAGCGAAGTAGAGAGATTAGGGACGTAAGTATGAAGGGATTTGTTCCGAACTTTTTAAATAACCTGTTACCTATTCCCTAAAACTCGATCAGAAACTCGCATAATGGATTCGCAGTTTACTTTCACTTGTTTGTTATTAATCCTACTATTATTAATGCAAAAGTTTGTGAATATGGATGTATGGATATTTGTTACTCTTTCACGCAAAAACTACTGTAAGGAGATGAAATTTGCAACAGAGGTAGATCAAGCTGGAATAACACATAGGATATCCCGATATTCCCACGATATCGGGAAAGACGCGGGTGAAACCGCGGGCGGCCGCTAGTCTATCTATACAAATATTATAAAGAGGAAAGATTTGATTGTTTGTTTGTTTGTTTGCATCGAATAGGCTCCGAAACTACTGGACCGATCTTAAAAATTCTTTCACCTTTAGAAAGCTACATTCTTCCCGAGTGACATAGGCTATATTTTATCCCGATATTTCCACGGGAACAGGTACTACGCGGGTAAAACCGAGAGGATCCGCTAGTCTTGTATATTTTGAGATGCCTGTATCTAATGTTAAAGAAAATCGCAAGACAAAAAAATCTTATGCAAGGCTTAGTCCTTTCAACAACCGGACACAAAATTGTTGTTTTTATCGAAAATTATGTGCTCGAGACACTTCTGCCGGTACTAATGAGGTGTAACGATGGGAATGACTCTGTGACCCGCATGCTAACACGCTATAACCACTCGACTGGGCAGTCGGAATGTTTAATGCGACCGTAATTCAGACATTTAGCGGTTAAGAGTGACAGAAGGTTTCCATTTACAGCAAAACAAACACATATTTTTAAATGTTGTTAGGTACTTATAGCATTATAGACGAAAAATATTCAAGTTTTATTAATTGCTTACAGAGTCATTTCATATAATATAAGACTAAATTAATAGAACTATCTCTTTATCTCGATGAATTTAGTGGCAGTTAAAAAAGTGGTGGTTCTATTGGTTATCTGGAACACCTAATTCAACACAGCAATAGCAAAAGTTTTATTTGAAAAAAGTAACAATTTCCTATTGCGCTGTCCGTAAAGTGCGACTAAGTTTTTAACTTCTATTTATGTTTTAAAACCAGTATACACTTATTTGTCAATAAAGAATTGTATTTGTAATTTATAGTCGCGTCAAAAGAAAGCTTAAACACAGGTTTAACGTAGGTAGGTAAGTAGGTACAGACCTACGCTCGGAGATTTGAATGCAACTTGACGATCACACCCGTCAGTGGCGAAATTCGAAATTTAAACTGTATTATTTTTACACTGTAACAGCATTCTGGGTACACATGTGTGCCTAATCCGAGTAATATGACGATATAATGTTAAGAGCATTTTGTTTCTACTTCTCTCTATACCTTAATTCATAGCAATCCGGCTATTGTTCCAGATATTAAGGTGTTCAAACGAAAGAAATACAAACTTTTCAGCCTTCAGTTATAGTTTTCTATGTAAGTAGTCACCTGGAAATATTCCGATCTGTCCCCCTGCTCTGTCCCCATGGGGTGACAGAACGGACAAAAAAGTTTGATCTGTCCCCCTGTTACCGATGAGGGGACAGTTCGAACTTTATTCACCTCCTTAATGTTTGATCTGTCCCCCTATCGGTATTAGGGGGACAGATCAAACCTTTTTATTCCTGTTTGTCCCTCATAGAATTAAATATATAAAATAATTATATTTTATTCTTTTTTTATGTTCTTGAAATTAATGCAACCTTTTAATAAATAAAAGAAAATGGTTTCGGTTCAATATTTACTTTTAGTTTATTAGTCCAGGTTTCATTTGTAGTAACTAGGTAAGAAGTCAAATCAGAAGACTGATTTTAATACAATATCTAATGTGATTTATATTTATAGCATGGTTTTATGTTGATTGATGGATAAATATTCGTGATGTTATAATAGTAAGTTTAAATATGGAAATTTGTATCTGTAATATGTACCTTTCGTGATTTGAGACTGATAATTATTAGAGAAATAAAAGAAATATTTATAACTCTTAGAATAATAACACCTAGAAGCCGCGTCTGAACCAAAACACAAGCGTAAACGCGTGCCATCTTCATTATCCTTGTTTGCGTAAGCTGTATGTTTCTACGCTCTTCTAACGCACACAAAATATAGCTTCAGTGTAACTGGCGCTTACCCATGAAAACGTGCTGCTTCGTTATGTGATGATTTGTCATGTATTTTTGATGACCGATTTGGCGCAGGGGTATACTACCCGACTTCTGCGCCAGAGGTCTCGGGTTCGATTCCCGAACAAGACAAATATTTGTGTGCATGAACATGTCTATTTGTCTTGGTCTGGGTGTTTTCTATGTATATTAAGTATGTATTTACAAACAAAAAAAGTATTTAAGTATATATTTATCCGTTATCAAGTTCACGTAGACACAGTTTCTTAAGAAATTAACTACGGGCTTAGATAATTGGTGTGATTGTAAGAAAATATTTATTTATTTATTTATTTGGTATGATGATACATAAAGATGAATATATTATTAAGAATATTACCTACGTGTTTTTAAAATAACAGCAAATCAACCATTAGTCTTATGATGAATGCCGCCGTTCAATGCGTTTAAATTTAAATGCCTGTATGATAAATTCACATTAAGATGCATCTTTTGTGAGATACATTTTCGCGAAACATTTACACAAAACGTTAACAAACCATAAAAATCATAGACAAAATAGTGGAACAAAATAGTAATAATGGTGAGATTTAGCAAAATAGTTAATTATGAAAATGTACTTATGCCCTTTTTTATTGTAAAGTTATGACAGCCGGCATCTCTTGCCTATTCAAAGACAGTAAGATAAAGATAAGATAAGATAAGATAAAGTAATTTTCGTATACCTATTATGTTTCAACTAAAACCAAGTATGATGCAATGCAAGTAATAGGATATTTGAATTACGATTAGACGGACGTTTGAAATTTTATTTGATGCAGTAAAGTATCCCTAATAGAGTATTGAATGGCCAGAATATATATTAAGACTGCACCGAGCTTTTAACGCGGGCAACGATTAGGTATTAGCGCAGCGTTCCACCTGTGTGTGCGTCATCACGCACACTAATGCCGCCTCGCTCGCTCGATCGGTACGGTGTCGGTGGTAAAAGTTAGTAACTCATTATTCTGTAATAATTAATCTCAACTAGGTACTCCTAGAAACCTATGGAAGGAATGAATCCATACTAATATTATAAATGTGAAAGTGTGTTTGTTTGTTTATTTGTTTGTTTGTTTTTGTCCTTCTTTCACGCCAAAACGGATCGACGTGATATTTGGTACGGGGATAGTTTGGAAACTTGAGATTAGCATAGACTACTTATTATTCCGGAAAATTAAGTAAAAAGTTATAATAACTCTAACTAAACCGAAACCATTTTGTCTTTTATTTAATAAAAGGTTGCATTAATTTTAAGAACATAAAAAAAGAATAAAATATAATTATTTTATATATTTAATTCTATGGGGGACAAATAGGAATAAAAAGGTTTGATCTGTCCCCCTAATACCGATAGGGGGACAGATAAAACATTAAGGAGGTAAATAAAGTTCGAACTGTCCCCTCATCGGTAACAGGGGGACAGATCAAACTTTTTTGTCCGTTCTGTCACCCCATGGGGACAGAGCAGGGGGACAGATCGGAATATTTCACTGATTACCTACACCCTTATACCCCGTACAATGAAATTGCGGTTTTAGCAGTAGGTGGTAAAACTGTCAAGATAATAGTTTTCACGGTTACTACTAGTCAATAGCGGCATTTACAAAATTAGACATATAAGAATCAAAATCAATTGGAAAAATAATAGTTTTGTAAGTTGTGACGTGCTATCGGCATTACATTTACAGAATTGGGTATTTGACTGTTATTGAAATGTAGATATTTAATTATGACATTCAGAAATATAATATTATTGAATAACAAATGTGAATTAAGATGAAAAATGGAAAATGAAGTATTTAGAAAAAATCGACCCGTCTCACAACTAGCTCCGACCGGTCGCAGCAGTCGCCCGGAAAGCGAAAGGTCGTGGGTTCGAGTCCCATCGGAGCTAGTTGTGAGACGGGTCGATTTTTTCTAAATACTTCATTTTCCATTTTTCAGTAACAAAAATTGCATTGTGAATGCAAAAAACTAAAAATTAAAATAAGTGAAATAAGATATTCAATATGTATTATAGAAGCGAATTATGAGCTACTTAATTGAGACTCTAACTATCTCTTTCTAAAATGAAATTTTCTAAGGCTAGAGTATGGCGTTATAGAAATGTGACGTCACGTTTCTATAGCGCTCTCCTTGTCTAATTAGAAAGTTTTATGCTCTATATCGCTGAAAATATGCAAGATATTTGAAAATAAATACCTATATTGTGTTGCTACTATATAAATGAATATTTTAAGTCAATAAAAAAAATTCAGTCAAATACCCAATAGTAACGTTGTCACATTAGGTGACACGTGTTGTACCGATTACTATTCGGCAGAAGTAGGCGAGCTAAATCACAGGTATCAAACATGTGGTTCATCACTTGCCTGTGGAATGCTGAGCAGTTAGCCGTGGTACACACTTGATCAATTCAATTTGAAAATCACTAAATCGGTATGTATTTACTAAGTTGCTTTCTTGTTTGCACGCAAATATTGCAAACGATTTTATACTAGCTTCCCGATGAGCTAGAGACTTGATAGGTCAGAACTGGATGCCAATGCAATATTACGGTGTCATTGAGCTGGTCTGATGATTGAGCCGAAAGAACACCACACGAACTCCATGATGAAACCATGCAAACCCATCGAGTTTGGGCTCGTTTGAATCGTCTTGACAAGTACTCTATTGGAAAATATTTCTAGTCTGTTTTAAAAACGTGGTCTTTAAAAACTATTAAAAGAAGAGGTTTTATATACAACGGTGTAGTTAGCACTTAGTCTTCATCACACCTGATGCTAAGTGGTGATAAGGCTGAAGGTGGCAGCGCACTACTCCCGGAATCCTCAATCACTGAGGAACTGGCTTATCTTATATCATTTCTAACTGCTGAAACACAATTTAATGCTGAAAACATTACTGTTATGGCGTCAGACTTAGATAAGATGGTGGTAGCTAGCCAGGCGGACTAAGAACAAGTCCATACGACCAACGCAACCGAATACAACATGTACCCAATAGTGGGAATCGAACCCGGGACCTCTGGGTCTGTAACCGGTGGTGTGAACTGTGAACCACTAACCACTGACGCGGTTAAGGCGATACTCGGAAAAAATATGCTAAAGCGAGATAGCAATGAGAAAACGACGCGCGCGGGAGCGAGACAGATTTTGCCGATTACGCAAAAAAAACACAAAATCACTTCGTATTCAAAAACTATAGCGATTTTAAAAAAATGCTTTTATACGATCCTAAATATTATTGGTGTCCTCTAATTAAACTGATATTCAATAGTATATTAATCCCCATTTAAGAATAATCTTGATATTTCTTTTCTTTTAGAGGTATTTTCGGAAATAAAAAGTGTCGAGCCAAAATCATAAAATCGTGTTTCTGAAACTATACGATTCTAGATAAAGATATGAAGAAATATATATCTTATTACCAGATTTATAACAACTCTAACCGTCCTATAGTTTTATATCAAAGAGTCCATACTTTTTCCGAGTAGCGCCTTAAAAAACCTATGCAATTTCTAATGTTTACACACAGACAACTTGTAAATGTCTAAGGTGAAGCCTTTTCCATGAGATAGGTAATAGCATGGAGCTAGACTTAATACTGAGGTAACTGGAGTTTTCACCCTGAATAAAAAAGTGTGCCCAGCAAATTTGACATTTAGTATGTAGTGGCTGTCAGTTGTCTCATATGACCTTACGTATTTTTTCAAAGTGTAGGTGAGACGGAAGACAGCCACAGTGTAATTTGTGGTAACTAAAAAGTGTTAGTACTGCACTCTCCAGTTACCTCAGTATGTAGTCTAGCTCTATGGGTAATAGGGATATAATGCAAATCTAATTTCCCATGTAACGGAGTAGTTTTTATCAATTTTTATCGGTCCACATAAAGAGCAATCTGCTAAAATCTGTTTACAACGTTTTCTCACTTTATCAATTTTAAAATCGATTTGTTTTTATTGAATGGCAAGTTATTGCTAGATTTACTGATATAGGTAGGTATAAAGTAGCTGAATAGAAGCAGCAAAGCAAGCAAATAATCTGAAGAAAATGTAAAAGAAATCATAATCGTCATGCGAAAGATCAATCAAAGTAAGAGATAACATGCAATTGTTCACCAGGAGCCGACTTAGTTTTTTCGAGATAGTTTGAACATAACTTTTTGCATTAAAGGATTTATAGGTATGATCGAGTTTAACAGAATTATTTAGTTTTAGACAGCTCATATTGTTATTGATTATATCTATTTTCCTAAACACTATATTTTCAGAGATTATTGAGGACAATTTAGTGTAAGAGTATTAGTATTGTTCAAGCAAACCCATGACGGTTTTTTCTTTTAATGTAAACAGATGTTTGTTATAAATAATTTATTCTTATTTCAGTCAAGTTAATCAAAATTTTATTATTATCTTTATTTTATATTAATAAGAGCGATATTATTTAAAAAAAAAAAACTTTGAAATATTTTATGACCACTTCATCGGTGACATCGGTGGTTTTGTGACTAATTCATCGGTGAGTCCTCCGCCTTACATTTAATCACGAACGTGGTCAAAGAACTTGTTATAACTTTTCTATATCTTCGATCTGAAGGATCTATTTTAACTTTTTATTGCAACTCTACCTATGCGTGACGCAGTAGTATATGTTAATGTAACGTTTGAGGAAAAAAATAACGTCTTGTAAAGTCGTGGAAAGAACAGTTGAATCACTCTAATATAATTTCATTTCAAGTTCCAGAGTTAAAAAAATAAAACCACATCAATACAAAAACATTTTTTTTGAAGATTCTTCAAAACAATGATGCTACGAAAATCGAAATGTGTGCAAAGCAAAAGTTGTTGAAAACAAAATACTTACACACTTTTCATCCATCTACTCAATGGACACAAAAAAAAACTAAATCGAACCTCAGAAAAACAAATACTTAGGTATAATAACAAATTTTCAGATAAAACGCGTTTTTAGACCTGTCCTATCCATTTAATGTTTATATCGCGCCTATTGTACTGTCTGGTTTTATTGTTTTTTGGCAACGCAGATCGGCAAAGACTACTATAATATTACTACGCATTCGGCATCTTTATACAGGAGCCGTGGTATAGGCAAAGAATACTTTAAGTATAGGGATGTCATACGGATGTGTGTGTTGTTGTCGTAATTTATGATTAATCTGGTTTTAGTTAAATTAACTGAACAAGCAAAAAATAAGATCGTAAGGTGCAAAAAGAATAAATCTATTCATTAGTAACTTAACCACCAAAATTGATGACAAATTTATTAGGTACTTAAAAAAAGTTTAGGTGCATTTATGTAGTAAGATTCAAAGCCAAAATAATAAAGCTTAACAATAAAGTCAACGTTAACGTATAAATATATCGATACCAAAGTCGATTTAGTGAACAAATCTATCAGCAAATCACTTACCTGCCTATCAATCAGAATTACCTACTCACAGCGTTCCAATCCAACACAACCAACATATGAACGATGGTAAACAGCCAACGAAATTAGTTTGGACATTTGTCTGGTTTGATTTTGTATTATTGCATCTAATTTCAGAGCTTATCCTTGGTTGGTCAATTTTTCAGCTACCACTCATAGAATATTATTATGATTGTCTGCCTTTACATTAAACAGTCGAACCATTGAAAGGAACCATTTTGCATATTGTTTGAAAGCGTCAGAACTATTAAGGTCAGAGTCAATGTCATTATAGTTTGAATTTGGAACTTATTTGATTTTAATATCTAATAGAAAATAGCTATAGTGGTGGGTTACCTACTATTCAATTGGTTCGACGGTACCTAAGCAGGACATAGATCCTACATACAAGGTATAAATTTATTACACACTAAATAATCACTTCCTAAAATATTATAGCAATAATATTTTAGGAAGTGATTCATGAAACTGCAAAACTTTCCCTTAGAAACAAATAGGTCGAAATATGACCTTTTTTTTCGTAATCCCATACAAAGTGGATCAGGTTGATCGACAGTACTTATAGTATGGGACAACGGGAAAAGTTCTGCAGTTTCATGGGATAGGTAGAATCACTTCCTAAAATATTATTTCTTATTTTTTTACAGATGGTGTACGATGTATATCCTGCTTAAGAATTATCGCCCAAGTAAACAAGAGTACCTATATTATGTGTAAATAATGTTTTTGTTTGATATTCACACAACTAGTTAACAATTTCCAATGCAAATCAATGAAGGATTAAAACAAAACTCAAATTCTGAAAGAAGGTAATTCATAGGAAGCTTAGACCTATGGAATTAGTCAATTATATAAGTGAACAAATCTATCTGCAAATCACTTACCGGCCTATCAATCCGCATCACTCACAGCGTTCCATCCAATCCAACACAGTTTATTTATTTATTTATTTGTATAGATTTACCAATGTTTGCATACATTATTACAACATTAAACTTAAGTCTATGGTTTTAAACTAAATGCATCAGACAATAACAGGTAAATACCGCATGCAATAAAGTTAAATAACATCATTAGACAATAAAAAATAGAAACATGTTTGACAAACTAGGTAGGTATTACTTATTAACCTAAAGAATAAAAAAAAGGAAATATATATATAAACTGTGGTGGACTTACATGAGAAAAGTTAAACATAGATCTACTCTGAAAATCCCTCAATAACAGCTTTACAAACATAGTTGAGCGAGTTAAAGTGAACATCACAATCCACATAAACGACGGAAAACAGGCAACGCAATTAGTTTGGACATAATTGGTTGAGTATGATATTGTTGCATCCAACGTATGTACCTAGAACTAGCAAATGTATTAAGATTATAATGTCTTCTATTTTCTCCTCTAGCAGTAAGGCTAGACTGGATAATACTGGAAAATTAGTTATTACAGAAAACAAAATATAAAATAAAAAATCAATTTAATCACTTAGACATAATAAATGTAGGGCAGAAGCCCCGGTTTTGGCCACTGTACCGGTTTTGGCCACTTTTTGCTCTAAAAGTTTTCTAAACAACTCTTTGCCATTTTTGATAAAGGCAATTAAAATAAGGTATTTAGGGTAATAATAACAACCGTTAGAATTCCTTAAGTCATACGATTTATTTTCAATAAATCCCATTTTCTGTTTTAAAAAATGATTTGTATGAAAATTTTAAGAAATTTGTTTTGGATTAAATACTTTATAATCCGTGGTTTTTTACAATTAAATTGTTGTTTTGCAATTGATTGGCTTCTAGCGTAGGTACTTACTTATTAGAATATATTGATTTAACCTGGGTTTGGTTTTGATTTTTCGCTATACTTACAAAAGTTTAACTATCAATAAGTGGCCAAAACCGGTACATTTGGCACCTCTCACACATTTCGTGTTATATACAAAAAACTATTTTACTTTTAAAAATTTGAAAAATGTAAGTACCTTTATAGGTACCTAGATAAAGCAGTATTTTTGACTCCGGGCAAAAACTACACTGAGCCTTGGCCCATTTTGCTGCTGCACATACGTACGATTCTTTCTTTTCTTTCTTTTTCCTACAATAAGTACTTTCCAATTTTGTTTAAGTATTTTATTTTTCTTTGTTTTCTGTTTTTATGTTTATCTCGGCAATTGTATGTATGTGAAATAATTCAGCAATAAGCGATTTATCTATCTATCTAAATTATCTATAAATTTAAGATATAACTTGTCCCGTTAATACCTAAGATTATTTAGTACTTAGTGCTTAAAAGTCAAAAACTCCTTAAGGTGCATGTAGTCGTGAAACTATCATTTTTGAGGCCCTAAAACTCATAAATTAGCCTACTGATGAATCCAGAATTAATATATATTAAATATTGATATATAAACTTCAATCTGAGCATTTTAAAAAAACATAGTCTTTAAGATACTATTAAAAAAAACAATGAAATGAAGCTGTTTTCAACTTGAAATACGCTACTGCTTCTAAACTACAAGTGATATTTTCACGTTTCTTTCAGGAAAAGATTGCTAACTTGTTTAACTTAAAACTGAGCATTTTTCGATTTAAAATAATACATAGTTTTGACGAAACGTGTGTTTAAGCTGTTTTGGTGCGGGTCGCGGGCGGGAAAATTAGGCCACTTTTCTATGCCCAAGGTCGTTGGCGATACCACGGGCCTTAAAGTGGCCACAAAGGGTACGTCTCTGCCCTACTTATGGATCGTCAACATTTCCCTAACGCCCATTCAAGACTTCAGAAGAACAGGCGGAATAAACTTGCCAGCAAGTTTTTTGTAAATGTCTTAGGTAACGACATTTACAAAAAAAACATAAGTATCGTTTGAAAAATGGAAAATGAAGTATTTAGAAAAAATCGACCCGTCTCACAATTAACGACTCCGTAGCTCAGTGGTTAGAGCAGTCGCCCGGAAAGCGAAAGGTCGTGGGTTCGAGTCCCATCGGAGCTGATTGTGAGAAGGGTCGATTTTTTCTAAATACTTCATTTTCCATTTTTCAGTAATAATAATTGCATTGTGAATGCATAAAGCTAAAAATTAAAATAACTTATGAGTATCGTTATAAATTACAACAATAATTGCTTATAGGTATAATTCCATTCTATCTGCCAAAATTAAACTCAAACGTGATACTAACAACGCCCGAATTCTCGTACGCAAATCATCTTTGGGAGCGTCTCAAACATCATGCCATCTCTTTCATACGTTTGACATTTAAAGTGACAGGGCGATGTGTGAGACGCTCCCAAAGATAAGTAAGTGTAGGCAATGAACAGATTCTTTGTATGGAGACCCATACATTAATTCCTCAGTCGATGAAACTTTGCTGGGTTATAAAATAGCGTGAGCCATAAACTTTTAAATGATTATCCAAAAAAAACCTCACACGGAAGTTATGCATTTATACCTAAATATACAAATCTGTTTATATATCTGTTAATCTGTTTATTGAACTGAGTAATTTCTCCGTCCAAATTTATTTTACCAAATGAGTTATTTATACTAGTTTGTGATACTTGATAAAAATCCAAAGCTTTTTTCAAACAAGAGTGCGCTTGGCAAAATGGTATAATTTGGTTAAAAAGTTCGGCAGAGACATTTTTCAGTCCAAGTCACCCCAATGATTTTATTAAAATTTGATGTTTCTACTGGGATATTTTTTTGGATATTTCATATTATTGTTTTTATACGTTACATGAATATGTCCTGCGAAGAAAGTTTAGACGGAGCATTTTTCCTAAAAAGATATCAATGAAATAAGACTTTCATTAAAAAATACGTAACCTTCTATTATTATTATTTTTTGGAAATTTATACAATACCTTTAATTTATTGATACTTCATCATGCTGTAAAGTTTTTTCTGACTGAGGAATTACTGTGGGGGTCAACTAGCTTTATTGACTACACTAAGTAGCGTACGAGTATTCGGGCACAAGTTGCACATTTACTAACGTACACTCAGCCCAGCCCTCTGAATAATGAATCAACAGTTTAGATGGGCACTTAGCTTCGATACTTAACATTGAATTCAAAGTTTGTTTCCATATACCTACTTACTTCCTGATATACACACATAATATAAACACCGTGTTTTATGAAATAAAATCTCAGCAGTAAAGGTATCCATTTATTAACACTTAATTCTTACAATCACTGTTTAACGTCCTTTCGAGTCGACAACTCAAACACGACTGACTGTCCGGCGCGCGTTCGTCTAGGTTCCCACCATATCACCCGAAAACAGTGGCGCCGCGCCGGCGCTTTCTCAATTTAGAAATGAATAGTGTTGCCAGAATGACAATTACAATTCCTACTAAACTTATATTTTAATTAGTTTTAATCATTACTTTTTGAAATACGACATTCGGCCATCCGACAGAGTGCAACCTCCTGGTGCACTCAACCGATCCAAGCAGTCAATTTCTTAATTTTCACTCAAAAATTTTCAAGAATACAATTTCAATGAAATATAAATACAATACGACATTCGGCATTATAACCACAGTATCTGATTTTTAAGTTAAGATTTTTAACGAGACAAAGTAAATTATCTATTTGAGTTTAGATTTATTTCGAAAGAAGTAGATTAATAATTATTTTAAAACAATGCAAAAACTACTGACTCACTACCAGTTCACAAATGGGGAGGCCCTTCGAAGAAAGAACTGGCAAGAAAACTCGCGAAGGGTGGACTGACCGACCTCCGTCTTTTAATTTCTCTTTATTTACTTATACCTACACAAAAGGACTTGCCAGAATATGATTGAAGTTAATTTAATTATGACAATAAGTAGTTTCATTATTTTTATTTAATTTGACTCTTATATGACATGTATTATTAATTACATCAATAATTTTAATGTGATTCGCATTTTTTTTGTAATTATTGTGATTTTTATGATTGTATTTTATTCGATTGATTCTATATTTGAATTTCACTGAACTTATATTTACACATTTCTTTTCAAGTTAAATACATATTTTATATAATTAGAATTCATTTTAAAAGATTTTGTAAGAATTGTTAATCTTATTGACTCTGTCTGGAATAAAGTGATTCTATTTTAGTTTAATTATTTATTAATAAAATGTGTTGATTTCTGTTTGTTGATCGATTAGAAATTGTAGTTGCACGCCTGCAGTGGGGCGGGGCCGATCTACTTCCAGGAGCACTCGGTTTACCCGTGGTGCCACTGACCAACGCTTACCACATTACAAGCTGCCCTGTGGGCTTATTCTTACTTGCTATTATTATTATTATTCTCAGAATTTAAACAAGTATAGTGGATATGGTACACTAAATGAAATAATAATTATTGTTATCCCTACTTATTCATTAATCATTTAAAATTTAATAATTCTATTTTATTATTTTTATCCTATAAATTAATATAATGACTTTTTATTTATTTGACCTGCAACTTTATTATTACATTTAATTTATGGTACAGGCGTTCACTCTCGGTTTCAACTGATAAATCAGTAATTTGCTTGTGTGCCATGCAAGCAATATGACGCTAAGCTGCGACCCTTGAGTAGTGCTAGGGCACACACCCATCTTTTTTTTGAACTTTTTGTGTCATACCTATTTTGTGTTTTCTCTCCTTGTTCTTTATACAGTATAACCTTATCTTTTTTGTGAATTTGTTTTGTAATTAATGAATATGTGTGTCTGTAGCAAAGAAATAAAGTGATTATTTATTTATCTGTCGATAAAAGAATACTTAGATTATTCTTATCTGGCGCTTTTCTTACATTTGAACTGTGCAACAAACGTAGTATTGAGCTAGCTAGCTTGGATAAAGTCGGATAATCATAAAAGTGAAAAATAACAAGCTTTAATCTGTAAGTTAACTATTATAGATAGTGACTAAATGTTATTAATCCTTATCAGTGATTATTTACTTTAATTTAACGAGCTTTTAATCGTCCAACCCTTGGATTTAATTAATTGCTACTTGACCATTCCTAAGTCTTTATTTATATGTACTATAATATTATAAAGAGGAAAGATTTGAACCTTCGTTTGTTTGTTTGTAGTTATATAAACTAAAAAAAACCGTTGAACCGATTTTAAAAGCTCCTTCACCAGTAGGAAGCTACATGATTCAGCAAGGGCTATATTCCATTCCGACATTCCCACGGGAATGGCAGGCGAAACTGCGGCGAGTCACTAAACACCTAAACAGGTGAAACATAGATAGATCAAAATATATAATAATTTACATAACCAATCGAATAAAGGTTTACATTCATGAATAATTTAATACTAATCAAATTTCTCTCAATAACATTTTTTTCATTTTTTTATAATTAAACAAATTGCTAGAATATAGATTTATGCAAGAGAAAGGGATTTCTTTTCTTTGAAAGTCCTAAGCATTTCGTGGTAAAACGTCAGATAAATAATGAGAACGTGATACAAATAATGTAAATTCATCATTTGGTAATACGAGTTTACCATTCAACATTTAATTTTACAGAATTGCTCCGATATATATGATGCCATAAGTTAAAATAGGATACACATTACCAAAATCACCGAAAATAGTTAGGTATAAGTAAAGCGTAACATTATTTGAGATCTTGTTTTTGATACTTTATATACCTATAGCGTCTATAGATACACCAAGTAAATACTTTCATTATTGCTATTATTTTTGAGTTTGATTCATGTTTGTTTAAGTTCAACCAGTCTCATCTGAGGTAACGAAATTGAATTAATTTAATAATCGTGGGATGAATTACGCACGCACTTCAGACGTACAACTATATTGTTCCCAGTTTGTAAATTATCTTTAAATAATTTTAAAGAAACACGGCACTGCGCCAATTTCGAGTCGGTTGAGCAGTAGGTACGTGACTAACTACATCGTCAAAAGCTTCCAACATATCTTTCTTTTATTAATTGCGCTTAGTATACCACACCATAAGGACCATGAAAATTACTAAGATAGTAAATAGGTATTTTTCTTTAAACTTCTATTGGTATTAAGTAAATTGTTATATTTTTAAAGGTCATAAAGATTATAAAATATTACTTTCTCAAAAATCAACCATTTGAATTTCTAGGTCTTATTAAATCAAATCAAATAGGTAATGATTTTTTTACCGCAAATTTATTTTATATGGGAATGCTTAAGTCTCAAAGCCCACATAATGAATCAATAGACTTCCCAGTTACATGCACCGGGATACCGACAACGCCACTGCTTCCTTGAGATTCAATTTTGTACAAAATTTGTATCAGTGTATTTGGAATAATAACAGTCTAGTACAGTTTATGATTTACCTTCCTTTAGTCCTGTTAACCACTATTCACCATAAAGAACCCATATGTCATGGTTATGGCTTTCGACTATTATTGCAGTGTCATTAATACACACATTGTGGTTGGTTTAAGGTCATATACAAAGGAAATTAGTTTCAAAGTCTAAACAGATTCTGTTCCGCTTGATATTAGGTTTATAGCCTGATGTATAACTCTGCTACTAGTGCTCCCTTTTTCTGCATGAATGGCAGATTTTAATGTTCTACAGTACTCTCATAACAAGAAACTATATATCTGTAATTTTACTACATATTATTTTATAAAGATATCACCCCCCTTTATGTAAGGATTTCATGTACCTACTTGGTATCCTACTTAGTATAACTTTACATTGCCACTTCAATCTCTTTTCATACCTTATATAGTTCTATGAAAGCTCTATACTTACGCATTTTTTTATTTACATCATTATGTAAGAAACCATTTGTAAAACAAAGTTAACAGGTTCATGATGTCGGTGTTATTCTAGTGGTTTCCATAAGCAGGATGCTGGTCGTAGTAGACAATTGGTAGTAAACATTACATTAAAAAATGCTTTTTGTATTTCTGATATATACAGAATATAAATACTTAAGTCGCGAGCTAAGACCTTTCTCTGTTCGATACCTACTCTTATGTAATATCCAAAATCGTTTTAATAACTAATAGTTTTAATATATTTTTAAATATGGCAAATCTAGACTTCGAAACACTACAGTCACATAATACATCAGCAAGGTTTAAATCGGAGAGCATAATAACACAATATTTGGGAGTTACGAAATTACACAATTATGTCTTAATATTTAATGCCGATAGTAATTTATATACACACTCCGCCCTTCCACTAGTTTCCGTAGAAGATGCAGCAACTGATAACCTAGAATCACTTTGACGATCCAAAGGGAAGGAGACGGCTCAGAACAACGAGGCATCGGTGACGGAGTAGGTGATCTGCTCCTCTATTCGGGTGCCGCCTTCTTCCTTCACTTGTCTACGTTTGATGACCTCGGAAACATAAGAACAAATAAATGATATTAGTGCATTGTGTTTTATTTATCCTTCTTGTCAATGTAGTTAATTAGTCAAAATACTTGAAAAAGTTAAACTTCTATAGCAAATTCACTGGATTATTCAACTCTACCATATCCAAGAGGAACATTATTCATAAACATTTATCTCTCAGACGATCAAAGGTCAAATTTGATGTCAACGCAAGAAAAGTGCATTCGTGACACCAAAGGTCAAGCAAACTAGGAAGGTACTTGAGAGGTCAGCTTTTAATCATTTTGCATCTGGTGCGGTCTGCGAGAGGAATGCGTATGAATCCAAGGTTAAGTATGGCGAGACATATAATGTTTAACCTTCTTTTATATTCTAAAATAAAGAGCGGCTAGCTTGTTCATAATTATTAATTATATGTCTCCTGCCATAATTATATGTCGTTTAATTACGTGTGAGCCACGCCACACACATAGCATAATTAACTAAAAATAGTATAGTCAGGGCAGGACAAAGGTGATGTCCAAAAATGTATGAGGTCTGGGCCACGTCTCCGTATAGTATACCAAAAAATAGATAACGATACGATAAACAGATTCTAATAATTCAATTTCTTTAAAATCGCTTTGTTTTCTGGAAGGAACATTAAATAAAATGCAAAATCACATAACAATTCATCATGGCGGAAGAATGAAGGTGTCATTTGATGTTGTTTGTCTGGTCTGTCCTGCGCCGCCACTGTCAGCTGTCGGTCAGTTGAATAATGATGACAACAACACACAGCACAGAGCAGAGCAGAACAGAACTCAAGTCAATTACAGTGACACTGACAGTTTTTTACGAAGAGTTTTATTTCACGCCTTATTTCGAGTAAAAAATATTGCTTTGTTTTTATTAATAACCATTTAACCGTGCATTCTATAATATTATTTATATTTTTCTCAGAATCAGTAAATTTTTCTCCATCTCTGGGGATGGTGCACACAGACGTGGCCCATTTTGGGACATGTCCTTTAGTCATTTATCAAATTCATTCCTTTAATAAGTCAAGACTTGTACTTTTTGAGAGTAATTCACTTATCAGCTAAAACTTTATATAAAATTTTATTTATTTATTTTTTTTGGGTTCCGTACCCAAAGGGTAAAAACGGGACTCTGCTACTAAGACTTCGCTGTCCGTCTGTCTGTCTGCCCGTCTTTCTGTCTGTCTTGTATTTCGTACCATATATAATTACCAGAGTAAATTATATCATGGCAAACGGTAATGTTTCATATTCTATTTGGTTGACGAACTGGTTGCTTGATAATGGCATTTCGACGGAATACGTCATACTTAATCGGTAACCTATTGCTTATATTGAGCAAACGAAAAGATCTTCAGGTGACGATCGTTTTCCTACTCCGACCGCACATATTGATACTCAACAAGCGGTTACTACTGTTGGCACACATGGCTTAATCATTAGAGACTCGCATTAGTGGATCTGTAGCTGGATTTGGATTAGTGATCTATAGCTCCGATACGACAAATCAATGTTAAGTTATCCTAATCATAAACGGCTCACATGGCCGACATATTCTTAGTCTACATGGTTACTCAAGCTAAGACGCACATGGTCTGCTATGGAACTGCGTAAAGTCAATCGTATCCATTTGACAGCTTTTGATTACATCATAATAAATGTCATTCCATACAAATTACAGCCGACTGAATACGATATGAACCGTCAAACAAATACGACTACCCCACGCAATTGCACACCTGATTATTAGCGACACACATGGCCGACTCGTAGCTCACATGGCTACTCAACTGAGCTATAGGCACACATGGCCCGATTTTAAGCGACACACATGGCCTGATTTCAAGCGACACACATGGCCTGATTTTAAGCGACACACATGGCCTGATTTTAAGCGACACACATGGCCTGATTTTATGCGACACACATGGCCTGATTTTAAGCGACACACATGGCCTGATTTTAAGCGACACACATGGCCTGATTTTAAGCGACACACATGGCCTGATTTTAAGCGACACACATGGCCTGATTTTAAGCGACACACATGGCCTGATTTTAAGCGACACACATGGCCCGATTTTAAGCGACACACATGGCCTGATTATATCATTACTTTTGTTAAGCGACTGAATAATGAATCTCAAATTAGCTATTCATTCATGATTCTGTCTACTGTTTACGGTATGTAATATGTCCATTACTATCTAATAATTGAATAAGAATATATTTATCAACGGATCCTAATCGGGCTTTCTTTTTCTTGACAAACTATTTTATTAAAATTGCGTGGTCATAGAAACTAAGGAATCAAATATTGAACATTTGAACTCATTCCTTTTTTATTTATTTTGAATTCTCGTATCTCGTTTAGTTGAACTGGTTCTTCTATTCTGGCGCGTAACATAGCTACCAAAGAGTAGCCTTGATCAAACCTGTCACACGCCAAAACATCGTAAAATCTATAAATATTTTTTGTTTTTGTGTAGTCCATAGTCAATGTGCTAAGAAGGTATACCCTCATCGCGGAACAGCTATCAAAGAGTTGCCCCGATCAAACATGCTCAAACGACAAAGGTACCCTCCCCGTCAGCAACACAGACAAATAATCTTTTATATTTTGTAGAAAGGAATAAGTTCAACTAATTTTAAAAACAAGGAATCAAATATTTAACACTTAACCTCATTCCCTTTTTATTTTGCATTCTTGTATATCGTTTAGTCAAAGTGGTTGTTCATTTTTGGCGCGTAACATAGCTATCAAAGAGTAGCCCTGATCAAGCCTGTCACACGCCAAAACATCGTACAATTCATAAATAAATTCTTTTAGCTGTGTAGTCCATGTGCTAAGAAAGTATACCCTTATCGCAGATCATCTATCAAGGAGTAGCCCCGATTAAACATGCTCAAACGACAAAGGTACCCCTCCCGTCAGCAACACAAACAAACGAGATTTAATCTTTAATATTTTGTAGAAGGGAATAAGCTCAACTGATTTTACAAAACTTCTAGAAAATAACTGTACATACCTCGTAACTTAACTTCGTTGTGGGTCGCGGACGTCCCCGCTTCTGAGATTTTATGAAATAAAATCTCAGCAGTAAAGGTATCCATTTATTAACACTTAATTCTTACAATCACTGTTTAACGTCCTTTCGAGTCGACAACTCAAACACGACTGACTGTCCGGCGCGCGTTCGTCTAGGTTCCCACCATATCACCCGAAAACAGTGGCGCCGCGCCGGCGCTTTCTCAATTTAGAAATGAATAGTGTTGCCAGAATGACAATTACAATTCCTACTAAACTTATATTTTAATTAGTTTTAATCATTACTTTTTGAAATACGACACGTGTATATATTATATACACGGTATTTTTTTTAAATCCCGAATAATTTCAGGGATTATTCTACTCATGAAAACAAATAACTTTTTTTATGGGTTCATAACGGAAATCGCGAAAAAAAAGTTTATAAGACTTACGCCCGAATTCTCGAACGTAAATCATCCACAAATTATATAGACTAGTACAGATAGGAATCAAGCCTTAGAGCGGCCGTTTGTTAGTGAATGACGGACCCCGATTAGAGTTTGACAACATAGTGCTGCCAGAACTATCGACACCCTTGATTCGTTATCGATAGTTGTGCAAATCATCGACGTTTGGTACAGCCCTAGTAATGTTATTTTTAAATTCTGCTCAAATAAATAACACATTTGATGAAAGAAGGCATTTATTACTTGACATTATAATTTTATCAAATACAAAGTACATAAGTATAAGTTGAGATTTATACAAGACAAAGAATGAGAGTAATGAAATTACTTACTAAATTGACTTCACTACATAGTATAAAACAAAGTCGCTTTCTCTTTCCCTATGTCCCTTTGTATGCTTAAATCTTTGAAACTACGCAACGGATTTTGATGCGTTTTTTTTTAATAGAGAGAGTGATTCAAGAGGAAGGTTTATATGTACTTTTTATTCCGATATTCCCACGGGAACGGGAACCACGCGGGTGAAACCGCGGGCGGCCGCTAGTTATAGATAAACTAAGAAATATAAATACTTTATCAGCCACAAGAAAAATTAAACTGCTTGCAAATATTTTTTACGCACAAATGCTAATGCTATTTTTCCTAGTAGTTTTATTTAGTATCTGCCATTTCATTATTTACTGTTAATAATCACTTTCAATACAAGACGCAATAACCTAATTCTAATAGTTAAACATTTAATGCAGTAAGTAATCAATATAGCAACTAACAGCAGTAATTAGTAGACACGGGCATCTTCGCAGCACTCCACGAACCTCGTTGAGACTCAAGTTATCTGAAAAGATTAGATTTGGTTAGTATAGATTCTACATATTGTTACTATAATCTGCCATAACTGAAAAGTTTGTAAATCAAGAAAGAGTAGTGTGTATAAAGCACATTTTATTTGTTGTGCCGCTATGCACAAGTTGTAGATAATCAATGTTTATAGTTAATAACTGTTATTAAGTAGATAAGCTTTGTACATAGACTGATGAGAGGTAGTATATATAATTAAATAAGATCTAAGATAGTAGGTAGCAGTAACAGTTATAACATAGTCATAAGACAATCACAATAAACCATCATTCGTACCGACAACAATCATATATTATCCCATCGATACATTTGTTATATTTCTGTTCTGTTTGACAGAATCAGAAATATAATTTGATGATAAGGCATTTTAAATGTTTTGACAAAGTTATTGAATTACTTACACTGTTATTTTCTCTTGACTTGGTATTAACAACTTCACTAAATTGAAACTTGTTAAATGTGACAACTGATTATTTAAATTTAATCCCAAGTAATCTACTGTGCTTTATCATTATCACCATATGATATCACTTCTAAATGTATATTGAAATAAGGTATTAGGAAGGTTTTTTTAAACTAATCAATAAACTAATCAATAATTAATTACACATACCTACTTACATTCATATAAAAAGAATAAACAAACATTACCTACCTTTCATTCATAACTTCTTCTTCAACATGTCAATGACAAGTACAAAATCATATGTTGTTGGCCCAAAACTGTGCCACTCTCACCGCGTTATCTGCAGCCAACATGAGGTCCGCACGCGTGCAGGTGTCCGGGCATGCAGAACAATCAATGAGGTGGGCCATGGTCTGTGGAGTGTAACCACACCTGCACGCGAGATCCGTGTTACTGGTGTAGCCCCACCTGGACAGGTTGTCTTTACTTCGACCAACTTGGGTACCTACGGAGTCTATTTAAAGATCTCCATAATGATCTGGAAAGTTCAAGGCCAGGAGGGAGCTTTTCCTGGATGAGCACATATGGGTGTGGAAGGGTAGCAGAGTTTTCCCACAGTTTAACTTTGGTTAAAGAGGCCTTCGTGGTGCCAGGCATGACGCACTTGTAAAAACTATTGGGACTCTTAGCCTTTGATAAATGTCATAACTTTCTGAGAAACCGAATCTTCTTTACTCCGGTTAAGTTGTGAACTGTATTTTCTTTTGTTTTGGTTAGTTTTAAGAAATACAAAGTTGCCTCTTGGAATAACCTAAAACAACAAAACTCAGGTTAATGTAATAAATAATTGATACATAAAACTACGTAAATAGATTTACTTACGTGTACCGAAGGCATCTTCGAATAATGTACCTATCCATATTTCTGTAAAGAAATATCTGAGAAAAAGTGGAAAAACATCTAAAGAATACTAGAAAACCGAAACGAGTAAAAAAACACACACTAAATAAACGTCATCTTGAAATTCTTGAAAAAAAGTGACAGCCTTAATTTTAGCCAATGGGGGCACCCCAACAAAATGGCGGTCTTAATTATAGCCAATAAATGGGTATCGGGGCTACCGGCCACTAAGTTTTGACCTATTCTATGGGTGATTCCAACGCCTGAAATCATCTTTGGAAGCGTCTCAAACATCATGGCATCTCTTCCATACGTTTGACATTTAAAGTGACAGGGCGATGTTTGAGACGCTCCCAAAGATAAGTAGCGTACGAGTATTTGGGCATTAGGTACATTAGCGGCACAAAATTGAATTTTTAGCTTACTCTCTCAGTGCTTACCAAAATTTATTATGGGACACTCATCGCAGCTTTTATATATATTCGGCTGTACAACATGGTACAACTGTAAAATTCACTGCTGTTCAGAATGATAAGTATAAATTGCAGACTGATTTAGAAATATTAATACATAAGTTAACATAAGTTGCTGCCCAGCTACTTAGCTATTTTACCTAACCGATTACATTTTTTTGCTCAGAAAAATACGAGTACTTTGCTAACCGTTTAAATAACACCCCTCTTTTTATTTAACTCATCAGTGTACCAAGTGACCAACCATTGAGCTATCAATAAAAGCTTGCGTTACTCGGTTCGTCGCAAGCTATCAGTTTTAATCAACCACTGACAGCCGTTAATTTAACAGGAGCCCGTTTTTATAGCATCGCACTCTTTCCTTCGTCTGTGTTTATGTTTACAGTCATTTTATGCTAATAACTATGAAAAACGGTTTTAAATGTAAATACCGCGAAATACTCGTATGTCAATCTGAAGTTCGGGTTATAAAAGTTCACTCGTTATAAAAACTTTTACTGAAGTTTAAGAACATAGAGATTAGTGATGGTTTTTATGTTCGGTATATTATTTTCTTTTGGAATTGTTATTTGCACTAGATGGATGTAAAAGTCAAAGTCTTTTTAATTTACTTACTTGAGTACTTCTTAATTAAGTTTCGAGAGAAATGGTTGTGTTAGAAAATATTTTAATTGGTAAGTCCTTGAGTTGCATGGTAGGACAAAAAAACCTCTAAATTAATTATTCTTATTTATTTTCAGAAGACCAACAGCTAAATTACATGACAACTAAAAGCCAATTACAGGTCTTCACCAATAGAAGTGATGTATACAGATTATAATAATATACCTACGTAGATTGGGGTTACTTTAGGAGAAAATGGGGCTACTTTGATAATTTATAATGTGGTATAAAACAGTATTATTCGTTAATTTAAATGGGCATTCTATCTATAATATTAAAGCTACCAAAAGGTCAGTTGAAAAAAAATGGAAAACAATAATAATTCAGTCAAACAAGCGTTGTCAACAAAGTCACCCCCTCGAATCAAAGTATTTTTATTGTATTTGTATTTTATTTTTTTCTTTTTCCATTTTTTGTGATACCTACTACCTGTCTCAAAAATTAATTTCATTCAAATCCGTATTTGATTGAGTGGCTACATTCGTAAGAACTAAGTAAGTAGATATAGGTACTCACCAAAGAAGAGTTGGTATGCAAAATCCTTCAATTTGTCAGATCAATGTGCGATGTGTCAGCTCCCTATCTTCTCCAACAATCAGCACAGACATGGGAAATCTTTATCAGCTCGTGTAAAACGAAAGATTGCTGCGGGTCTTACTTGACTAATAAAATCGAGAGTGCTTTACAGGGTAAGATGAAGTCAGTAGGTAATATATGTTGACCACCACTAATATTATATACCTACCTACCTATATTGTGAAAGTTTAGATGTTTGAAGTTTTGACGACCGATTTGGCGCAGAGGTAGGGTACCTGCCTTCTGCGCCAGAGGTCTCGGGTTCGATTCCCGAACAAGACAAATATTTGTGTTCATGGACATGTCTATTTGTCTTGGCTGGGTAATTTCTATGTATATTAAGTATGTATTTATAATTAAAAAGTATTTAAGTATATATTTATCCGTTATCAAGTTTTCCATGACACAGTTTCTCAATGAAATTAACATGGGCTTAGATTATTGGTGACATTGAAAAAAGTTATTTATTTATTTGTTACTCATTCACGCCAAAACGGCTGAACGGATTTGGTTGGGGACACCGATACTTTGTAGCCTGGAGAGGACTTTATTATCCCAGAAAAATATCACATTCCCGCTGGATAAGGTCGTGTAGGTCGCGGGCGAAGCCGCGGGCGGAAAGCTAGTTAAAGTATATAAGTTGTTATTACGACATTGATAGAAAAGGTAAATGAAAAACTCTTAAAGATAAGTTTTTTCTCTTATCATCTTATCTCAGTTTAAAACGACGGTCGCAGGATGATCTAGACTAGCTAGACTTCAGAAAGAAAGGAAATAGAGGAGGCCTACTTACTTCCCGCTGTGGTATCATTCAGGGTTTTTATAATAATAATATAAGGTGTATTAAAATAAATTTTATGAATTTTATTCAATAAGTATCCCTTATATTAATCTTCTTTTGTTGCCGCCATGACTTCTCCTTTACATTGTTTCCGGTTGACTGGTAGAGAATGCCTAAGGGCATTCAGTCCGCCATTTGCTGTATGTGCAATAAAGAATTAATAAATAAATAAAAATAAACGACAATATTTTAGAGATATACTTATACTTACCCATGAAACTGCAAAACTTGCCCTTAGAAACATAGATCTTAAAATAAGCAATTTTTTTTCGTCGTCCCAGTCTATACTGCCCATCAACCTGATTCATTATGTATGGGATGCCGTAATTTTTTAAAATATATATTGACCTATGTGTCTAAGGGGAAGTTTTGCAGTTTCATGGGTAGAATCACTCCCTAAAATATTGTCGCTTATTTTGAACACACCTTATATTTTCGCTGTGACTTACTGCTTAAAGTGCTACTGTGCAGCCTAAGGTGCTCAAAGCCCAAGTGTGGGAACCACACCTGCTTCCCGTTGTTAATGGATTGGCCGACGCCGCATGACCTATATAGGGATACGCAGATTGCAGCCAAATTAATATTTCTTGAAATATGCAACTGTAATTATTAAGACATTAGTTTTACAGGTGACAGTGGAACGTATTGAGGATGAAATCAGGCGACGCATCGCATGGCTAGGCAATACAAAATGAATGGTATGCTTTGGTATAAAGTAAAAAAAACCACTTGATTATCACTTTTACCCTTTTGCATTTACAATGAAATTTTTTTTTTGAAAATGAAATATTAGAAAAAAAATGACTCATCTTCCAAGTAGCTCCTCCACGAATCGAACCCGGGACTTTTCACTGTCCACGCGAATGCTCTGACCGCTGCTGCTCAGCATGTCAGCGGCTCCGTAGCAATTTAAACATTATTGTGAAAGAGGAGGGAAGAAAGAAAAGGTAAAACTAAACGAATAAATATGTTTAGTTATTTAATGAGCGTTTATCAAAATCTTATCATCCAATTTCTGGCCAACATTAATCTAATAAATGTATTTGTTTTGAAATTAAGAAACCCTATCTTGAGACTGGGGTTTTTCTTAGCTTCGTTCTCTCCTAATCACTTCTTTTGGCGCCATAATTGCTTTTCGCGATCGCCGATTTCGGGTAAGTTTTTAGCATGAATCAAATACGAAATAGCCTCGCATACGAAAGAAATGTTATTTTAGTTTTAATGCCTACCTAGCTGCGGCTGCGCCCGCGTGGACTACACGACACGTTATCCCGAGGGAATATGAAATTTTTCCTAAATTAAAAGTAGCCTATGTTCCTCCCCAGGCTACAAAGTATACCTATGTGTCCCAAATTTCAGCTAAATCCGTTCAGCCGTTTTGGCGTAATTGAGTACTTAACAAACATCTACAATATCACATTTACTATTAAGTAGGATACTAATCAGTAGGTATATTATAATTATATTAAACTATCTTTCAATCTTTCTGTCTTATAAAATCCAATAAATATGAAGATACGCAGTCATCAAACTTAACCCCTTACACGCTGAAACTTGACGGGTCATATTGAGCGTGACGCTCCCTCGATCCCGTCTTAAATTCCGGGATTCCGGGATTGTTTCGCGATCGCGAAGGGAACAGGGTAAATGTCGATTATAGCGTAAGTGGTTTAAATATTTGTAAGGCAATATGGAGAAAATTGTTTTTGTTCTGTCGACTTCGTAGCGAGGGACAGATTATGTGTAATGTATTTTGTTATAATTTGTTTTATCCTTCCTTTTTATTTTGTAGATAAGTGTTGTGAAGAAAAGAAATAAGCCCGTAGTAGGGAGGCGTGTTTTGTTGGCTTTCTCGAGAATATTTAAGTTAAAGTTAACTCTATATTTAATTTAATGTAAAAAAACCAAGTATTTTTGTTACATGCATTGCATGAATTCTATTCTTGCTTACTACGTAAGTACCTGCATGCATGTTGTAGGTACTTAATATAAGTTTTTTACATCAAATTAAATGGACCTAGAGTTAACTTTAACAACAGTAAGATTGTCAAATGTTTTCAACTCTACATAAATTATTTTTCTATATTTTGAAGCTTAAAGTCAATAGAGACAATAGACAAATTTATTTATAATGAAAACTGATTTGGTTTGCTACTGAAAAAATAACAATGATGAGAAAACATATTTTTTAAATAACCAGAAACCTGACAACCTAAAAATTCAGCTCGCCCTAAATGAAACTTGCTAACGAAGTAAAGTATTCGTTATCTTGAGATTTATCGTGAAAGCGAAATGCAAACCTAACTAAAACTCTGACAAAATATTGCCAGCAATAACTCTCAATCTGAGATTTGCTCGGGGTAAGTCTGTAGGAAAAAATTGCGATGAACAAAATTATTTATCTTAGTTATTCCCGGATTCAGGGAATGAGGGAATATAAAGTAAGAGTAATAAGAAGATATAGTGTACTGTACAGTACGTACATACGCCTTTCATACTTTTGAGGCTTATACAATGAAAAAGTATTATTGTGATGTACCTATTTGTAGGTATTTGTCACACTTTTTTACTTCCTTAACCTTATAAAGGGCTTGCTTGCGAGGGCCATATCACATATCTACTAACCGTAAGGTCGATTTTATTGAAACTGTTGCTCTTATGATAGCTCTTATACATGGTGTTTTTCTATAAGTGCAATACCTCTTAGGTGGTGATTGTGCTCATGAATATGAACAACTTTTACTATGAGGCCAACTCTGCAACTCAACAAAAAAAAACAGCTGTTTCATACAATTTGTTAATACCTACCTGACCAGAATGTATGGAACAGCAGATATTTTTTGTGAAGTTGCATAGTTGGCCTCATAGTAAAAGTTGTTCATTTTCATGATTTTTTTTTTGCGTCGAACGACCGATCGTTTCCTATTGAAACAATCGCTCATCCGGCAACCTTCCGGACTACGGGGGAAGGAGGCAGTGAATCCTCATGGATACCATTACAGCCGGCTGTAATGGTTATGTCGGACTCTTACCGACTAAACACTGCCTGAAAACAGCTGTTACCTGGACGGGTATTTCAGCATATCTGTGGCGACCACGTCCCTAGAGGGCCGTGGCGCAGGGCGTCACCCGCCTAGGCGAAGTGCGCACTGGGGATGACCAGCATCCAAAGGAGGTGACTGGTCATATCTGAAATCAAAAAACAAAAATACCGATGCCCAAAGCGGGCGGGTCGGCAATGAAATGAATTGAATCATATTCATGATTACAATCACCACCTAAGAGGTATTATATACTTTGTTACTCATGTTTTTTGCAAATAAATATATCTTTATCTTTATCTTTATAAGATTTTAAACTTTCGCGTTCCATTATAATTATAAACAAGACTAACGGGACTCAACGCGACATTTATTATGAAGTACATATTATTATGTACTTACAGCTTGACGTTTCGGCTGTGTTGCAACAACCGTGGTCACAAGCAGACTGGCGGTGCGCGACGACGTCTGTTCGGGCGGGCTTGGAGATCTTCGGCCACCCTCAAATTGTCACTTTTTTTGTTTTTGTCATCGCTAGTGATGGGATTACGGCACACAACACTCACAGTATCGGGGTTTGTTTTGAACGGTAAAACTCGCGGCTTACACTTGTTAATCACTGGATTCCACGCTGATGACAATTTAAACCCGTCCTCCCGATTGAAATTTTTATACTTCTTGATTTCAATCGCTTCTCGTACCATCCTAGTATGGTAATGACGATCGGTGGAGAGGATTTTTGGATCATGTAACTCCATCCAATGATTAACTCCAGCTTCCAGAAGATGTTCAGCTACCGCGGATTTACTCGTCTGTCGATTTTTAACAGCTGCGATATGTTCTTTGACACGTTCTGCGATGGTCCGCTTTGTTTGTCCAATGTATGAACTACCACAACTACAATCGATTTTATATACACCCGGAGTCTGAAAGGGTATTACGTCCTTTGGCGATCGCAGTTGCTTAGATATTTGACATAACGGAGTATATACAGTCTTGATGGAGAATTTTCTGAGCACTGTTCCAACTTTATCCGTTACGCCTTTGATATATGGCAAAAATGCTGACTGACGACTCACGTCCGGATATTTTACCCTTTTCTTTTGCCTATTGTATCGCTGCGACACCTTGTATCCGTTTCGTTTTAGTACCTCCTGAACATGAGCAAGCTCCGACTGAAGATGTTCAGGGTCACACAAGTTATGAGCTCTGTTGGTCAACGACGTCATCACGGATTGAAGTTGCCGAGGATGATGGTAAGATGAGGCGTGTAGGTATCTATCTGTGTGTGTAGGTTTCCGGTAAACAGAGTGAGATAAAGTACCGTCGTGTCTTACCCTGATCTGCACGTCTAGAAATGCCAAGGGTCTGTTATTTTCCATCTCATCTTTATCTTTATTGCACTTATAGAAAAACACCCTGTATAATTTTTTATTAGTCCCTTAACGGGCGTATTGCACAAACGTAACCACAGGCCTGAAGTTTGCGAATTTCATTCGCAACGGCGCCAAATGTATGTTTTTTATTATCACGCAAAAAAATTTGAAGGCTAACGCCCGAATTCTCGTACGCAAATCATCTTTGGGAGCGTCTCAAACATCATGGCATCTCTTTCATATGTTTGACATTTAAAGTGACAGGGCGATGTGTGAGACGCTCCCAAATTCAATTCAATTCAATTCAATTTATTCATTCCATAACAATACATACAATTGTGTCGGAAATAAAGTTAAAAAATAATACAATATTAATCAAAAATAGTAGTAATACAATAATAATCAAAAATAGTAATAAGTCAATCAATATTAATTAAAAACAATAGCAAGTTAAATCATTTAGTAATAATAAAAATAATCAGGCATGTCATAAAATATTTCATTAGTCTCATCCCAAAGATAAGTAGCGTACGAGTATTCGGGCATAAGGTATGTAAAAATGTAATTTTATTTAAAATACATTAAAGTATTAGCGCACAACAAAATGTGAAAATAATAATTATGTACCTGCTCTAAAAGGAACACAATTATTGTTCATCACACCGTGGCTACTGCTGTTGCCTGGTAGGTACCTGAATATATCCGCCATTACATAAATAAGATACATACAATTTCTTCGAAGCTTTACTCGTGGTCAATGAAGAGTTCTAAGTATATCGATTATTTGAGATTAGTACCTAATATTTTCTTTATTCGAGTCGGACATGGCGTTACGACCGACATTAGAGTTATTTAGTAAAATATCAATGTTTTAGATAACCATTCATGCTATTCATTTTGGTTTTTGAACTGGTTGATTGTATGTGCATGAATACCTACCTAAGTAGAAACATCTTTATAAATTCCAAAAAAAAGGAAGAATATCAAAATGTCATACAGGTATTACAGGAGGTCCCAATTACTAGTGCTGATAGAGACTCGAGATTAGTACCTCTTTGTTAAGTAACGGTTTCTTAACTCAAATCTCAAACTTAACTCCTTACGATGTCTGAGTGGGTGAAGATTCCTAACTAGCAACCTCAATAATAAATAAAGTCGGCAAAAACCATTCAAAATCATGTTTATGTTTACTTACATTGCTTAGAAATAGGTACCTTGCGAAACAACAGCTGATGTCTCAGAATAACAATCGCCTCGAGTCGTTTTCTTGTCAAAGTTAACACTTAACTTAATAAAAACCGCGATAAATTCAGAAACTTGGTTTCTAAGTAGCAAAGGAACGACAACTTGCTCTATAAATCCGTATTTATAGCGTCTAAAGTTGAAATTGCTCGGAAGACACCTCCGGGCGTTGCTTGCTTTAAATTTTAGATGGATTGTCGAGTCGTGCCGGTGCCGTGTAGTGCCGGCACATAAAAAAGAATAGCACTACCCCCTCTCTTCCCGTGGGTGTCGTAAGAGCCGACAGAGGGAAAACTGCCAAAGGAGATGGGCAGCAGCGTCTCCAGGCTTCAACAGGCTATACTGCGATCGCCAACCCGCCTGCCAAGCGTGGCGATTATGGCAAACCCCCCCCGTAAAAATGGATACACACACTAAAAATCGGCCCCCAGTCCCCGGCGGCCCCGCTATTCCTAGCTACGGTAGCGGCTATGGTAACGGCGGGGCAGGGGGTGCTAAGAATCCCCGGGTAGGTTCCGGCTACCAACACCGACGACTTGACCTGGCAACCTACAACACGCGCACGTTGAGGCTCGACGCGAAGCTTATAGAGTTGGAAGAGGCAATTAGTAAGTTGCATTGGGATATTATTGGGTTATCTGAAGTCCGAAGAGAGGGGGAGGACTCGATTACCTTTCAATCCGGTAACTTACTATACCACCGGGAGGGCGACCAACAGTCCCAAGGTGGTGTCGGGTTCATCGTCCATAAATCCCTTGTCAACAACGTGATCACCATCGGAAGTGTTTCGAGCAGGGTAGCGTACCTAATACTCAGAATATCGGAACGATATTCGCTGAATGTCATTCAGGTCTACGCTCCGACCTCGAAACACGACGATGTCGAAGTGGAGGCTATGTATGAGGAGATCTCTAAAGCCATGCATAGCTACAAAACCCACTACACGGTTGTGATGGGGGATTTTAATGCTAAGTTGGGGCAACGTTGCGGTGATGAGTCGAGAGTGGGGCAATTTGGATTTGGGCAACGGAACGAAAGGGGCCAGATGCTGGCAGACTTCATGGAGAGGGAGAACCTCTACATGATGAACTCCTTCTTTAAGAAGCCCGTAAGCCGCAAATGGACCTGGATTAGTCCGGACGGTAAAGTCAAAAACGAGATAGATTTTATTATGTCAACGAGGAAGCAAATATTCAATGATGTCGTTGTGATCAACGCCGTAAAGACGGGAAGCGATCACCGCATGCTTAGAGGCACATTGAATATCAACGTCAAGCTGGAAAGATCTCGACTAATAAAATCTACGCTCCGACCAATACCGGCTCAAGTTCAAAACCCCGAGTGCTTTCAGCTCGAGCTCCAAAACCGCTTCGAAGCCCTTGAGAACAGCATCGATATGGACGATCTATACAACATGGTGGTGGACACTGTCCGCACGGTAGGGTCCAAGCACTACAAAACCCACCGGCCTAAATTAAAGAAACTCTCCAGCCACACTATCCGACTCATGGATCAGAGAAACGAAATGAAACTACAGAACTCAGCGGATGCCCTTCGTTATCGACAGCTAAATAGGCAGATCTCCAAGTCCTTGACAAGCGACCTTCGCCAATTTAATACCGAGCGTATTAAAGAGGCCATTGAGCGGAACAAAGGCTCCAAAGTGTTCGCTAGAGATCTGGCTATAGGGCAAAGTCAACTGACGAGGCTGCAAGCTGAGGACGGTAGTATCATTTCATCAACACCTGAAATCCTGAGGGAGATTGAGAGTTTCTATGGACAGCTATATTCCACACAAACACCTGTTGAAAGTAAGGCTACAGAACCTAGAGCCAAACTTACCCGACACTATACCGAAGATATCCCGGACGTCAGCCTGTACGAGATTAGAATGGCTCTCAAGCAGCTCAAAAACAACAAGGCGGCGGGCGATGACGGAATCACAACAGAACTTCTGAGAGCGGGCGGTAAGCCGATACTTAAGGTCCTCCAGAAGCTCTTCAACTCTGTCATCCTCGAGGGCAAAACGCCAAAGGCATGGGGCAGAAGCGATGTGATGCTGTTCTTCAAGAAGGGTGATAAGACTCTCCTGAAGAATTACCGACCCATCTCGCTTCTGAGCCATATCTACAAGTTGTTTTCGAGAGTCATTACGAATCGTCTCGCTCGCAGGTTCGACGACTTCCAACCTCCCGAACAAGCCGGGTTCCGAAAAGGTTATAGTACCATAGACCACATTCATACGCTGCGGCAAGTTATACAGAAGACCGAAGAGTATAACTTGCCACTATGCTTGGCGTTCGTGGACTATGAGAAAGCCTTTGATTCGATCGAGACCTGGGCAGTGCTGCAGTCTCTCCAGAGGTGCCAAATAGACTACAGGTACATCGAGGTGCTGAGGTACTTATACCAAAACGCCACCATGTCGGTCCGATTACAGAACCAGAGCTCTAATCCTATCCAACTACAGCGAGGTGTGAGACAGGGAGACGTCATTTCTCCCAAACTGTTCACAGCTGCGTTGGAGGATATTTTTAAGCTACTGGACTGGAAAGGATTCGGCATTAACATCAATGGCGAGTACCTAACACACCTGCGGTTTGCCGATGATGTAGTTCTCATGGCTGAGACTTTGGAAGACCTGAACACAATGCTCGAAGATCTCAGCAATGCTTCCCAAAGAGTGGGTCTGAAGATGAACATGGATAAGACGAAAATCATGTCCAATGCCCATGTTGCATCCGCTCCAGTTAATGTTGGGAACATTACACTCGAAGTTGTTGACCACTATGTCTACCTAGGACAGACAATCCAATTAGGTAAGTCCAACTTCGAGAAAGAGATCTCTCGTCGAATCCAGCTCGGATGGGCAGCGTTTGGGAAGCTCCGGCATATATTTGCGTCCAAAATTCCTCAATGTCTCAAGACTAAGGTCTTTGACCAGTGTGTGTTGCCAGTTATGACTTATGGAAGCGAGACGTGGTCTTTTACTATGGGTCTCATAAGAAGGCTCAAGGTTACCCAGAGAGCAATGGAGAGAGCGATGCTTGGTGTTTCCCTGCTCGATCGAATCAGAAATGATGAGATCCGCAGGAGAACTAAAACGACCGACATCGCTCGAAGGATTGCTCAGTTGAAGTGGCAGTGGGCGGGACACATAGCGCGGAGAACCGATGGCCGTTGGGGCGGAAAGGTTCTCGAATGGCGACCGCGAACCGGACGACGTTCCGTGGGCAGGCCCCCTACAAGGTGGACCGACGATCTGGTCAAGGTCGCGGGAAGCCGCTGGATGCGGGCAGCGCAGGACCGATCGTTGTGGAGATCCTTGGGGGAGGCCTATGCCCAGCAGTGGGCGTCGTACGGCTGAAATGATGATGTCGAGTCGTCACCATTGACTTCCAAAAAAGGGAAAAGCTTTTAAATCGAGCCTCAATTTTGTTAATCTTGAGGGGATAGGTCGGTATAAAACGAGATTAATTTCCTTGATTTTTTAAGGCTGTGAAATAAACGGCTTTTGCCTTAGGAGGTACAACCAGGGTAAAATTCGGTGAACCACCTCTTAGTCCACTTCTTTCTTTCCGTGTGGCTGGCATCTCACCGTTCACTTGGAGTCCCTATGCATAATTGCGCATTATACTACCCTAGTTTAATACCTTTGCTCGCTGTAGGTATACCTATAACGCAGTTTCAAGTTTTAAGTCATTTCGTCGTCGTCGTCGTCGTCGTAAGCGTTTAGTCCATTTCTCACATTGCCCATTTCGCGATACGACCTGTGCCCGTAGTGTAAGTTTTTATGTCAAAAAACGCAAACTATTTCGATTCCGTATTTATGGCAATTTGTATGAAAACTGTCTTAGCGCCTCTAGCGGCGAGTAGCGCGCTTTTATAGTTTTCATACAAATTGACATAAATACGGAATCGAAATAGTTTGCGTTTGCTTGACATAAAAACTTACACTAGGGGTACATGTCACTAAGTAATTGGCCTGTTATCTCACATTGTCCATTTCGCAATACGACTATGTCGCTATTGGACTATATATCACATTGCCCATTGCGCAATACGACTATGTCGCTATTGGTCTCATTTTTAACATTTAACACATGATGATGATGATGATGATGATGATGAGCAATCATCTGCGCAGGATATGTTTAAGTGCATGAGTAGGGGTCTGCACGAGAATGGCGAGGCGAGTCAGAGGTGGTTCACCGGATTTGTCCCTGAACGTACAATAAATTATTATGCTCATGGTAAAAGTACCATGAGCTTTTTAAGTAAGTAACTTATTTCGTAACACCCCATAGAGTTTATTTTTATTGTAGACAGAGTTAAGGGGTACAGATATACCATGACAAGCCAAACATGTTGGCTTTGCGACTTTGCATCGTTTTCATTTCCAAGCTTAACATAACTGTTATGTTATCTTCTGATGTTGGGTTATGCACTTAGCTGTTAACTAAAGCGACTACAAATTTCTATTGTGATTCATTTTCGAGTAGGTATATCTTCTAGCCCAGAAACTTCAAAAATCTCTAAAATAGAACCATCATCATCATCATCTTCACCGTTTCAGCCGTACGATGCCCATTGCTGGGCATAGGCCTCCCCCAAGGATCACCACAACGATCGGTTCTGCTTGGCCCGCATCCAGCGGCTAACTCGACCTTGACCAGATCGTCGGTCCACCTTGTAGGGGGCCCGCCCACGGAACGTCGTCGTCCGGTTCCAAATAGAACCAAGTTCCTCCAGATTGTGAAATATTTTTTATCAACTTCATTTAAATTTCCCGTCCTCAAAAGCAGGCTTTCAGCAGGCTTTGGCGTGTCATTTAAAAAGCCATTTCCATACAGTTAGCCAGTAAGTCTCCCATCTACCGTGAGCCTACTGGATCACAGAATCTGGATTAAAAATTAATTAGGGCCTACGAAATTGCGCCGACGGAAAATTTCAGGCTTAAGGCGAGGATTCCCGACCGAAATAGGCACGCTAACGCTTGCTCGGCCGCGCTCGATACACTTCGCGCGGTCTCAGCGACAGCCGGCAGTGAACTGTGAACTCGCGAGCGCCCCGCGAATCGAAAATCACCTTAAATTCAATGAAAAATGAAATAGTTAAAAATAAATATGACCGCTGAAATCCCTCGGTTATTCAAAGACAATTAATTTCATATATTATGCTTTTCATAAACTAAAACCAAGTACCTATACTGCAAGACTACCTAAGTACCTAAGTACCTATACTGCTGAACACTGGCAGCAACACTGGCAGCAACACTTAAAAGTTTGCTGTGTAATTGTAATTAATTAATTAATTAGTAATTCTCATTTAATTTCCTAATAATTTGTTATAATTAGCTTAATTACGTATTAAATAACAAGTGGAAGTGTTATCAGCAAGTTTAATGAACAAACTTTTGAATTAAAAGCGAGGAAAAATTTACCCAACTGTCATTCAAGAAGAGGATATTAATTCAAATTGAAATGATATAAATACTGTGGACTGCTTCTTCTTAAACCTGGGGAGTATTGTTTTCATAATTTACATCACTCACATTGCATTCTCAGACCAATATAAACATATATTACCGACAAATACATCTTGACAATCTTGATAACCAAGTTGTTAATTTTCACTAATTTGTTAGACAAACAACTTGAGTAGGTATATGCTATTAACAACTTCAAGTGTTTCCAGATTAAGAATTTCACGTTATTATTCTAAGGAATTTCATTTGTTTGCATTGTGTTACCTCTAATTAACATTCAATCTTTTAAAATATACAAGTAGGTAGTTAAATTTTGACATAAATTGGACTTTAAGTTATTAGAGGTTTTGCCATCTTCCTTACAGCCTGAATTACTACTTGCAGTATATAAATTTCTTAGTAATAAAGTGGGAAAACCGTAAAGAACACTTTTTGAAATCTTAATTGAGTTCAAAATACCTACCCACATATTTAGTTATAATTTTAGTTATTGATCATTACTTTTAAACTCAACTAACACACTAGATTTGAATGCCAAATTGGTTTCACATTCACTGTACATTAATTATCATTACTAGTACAGAGCTCACTTTCAGTGAGCAACGTCACAATCCATTACGATTTGGCATCGTTGACAACCTCTCTTTACTTGACAAACTGTGGAAGTAAAGCTGACGGTGACCACTACTGTCACAGACATTCACCTTACTGCTACACTTTCCAAACACTACATCCATACAGGGACATCCAAATCACTTCAATCAAAGACTGTGAAACTAGTTTGCAATAACAATAACTAATAATAAGTCTGTTAATTTAATTGTACTTGTGAAGGGATATAATAATATTAGTTAAGTACTGCCAACTACTTAGCTATTTAGGATTCTTTATATTCAATATATGTATGCAAAATTATATAATTACACTACACAATACCTCTAAATGGTTAGCCTCTATTTACTTTATTAAAAGTTGATTTGATGGTGATACCTATATAACTCTCATGTACTAATTCCTCCGTTCTTATTATTTTTTAAAGTTAATACACTAAGCAAACACAACTAACTTCACTATAACAATTTGGTTGGCCTCGCTTTCCTTTACTCAAAGGAATACTGATGGTATTACCTATTGTTTTAACATAACAGTACCCGACACACTTAAGTTTATTGTTAATTATCTATTATTATTATTATTTTTTGTACAAGTAACTTATTTAAAGAAATAACTCTTTATTGATTCTGGAGTACAACACTTACCTAATCTGTTTTTTTTTTAACTATTTAATAATCACTTTTGTTTATTTTTAGTGATAGCGGCCTTAAAAACCCAATCTATAGCCATGATGACCCGGATGGCAACGGCAAAGGACATGGAGCTTAAACTCAAAAATGCTCTGGAGGATCTCAAGGCAACAAGAGACCTAAATAACTCTTTAATTAAGGAAAGAGAGGAAGGCGAACAAGAGATTGTCAAGACCATAACCCGCAACACAGAACTCAAGAGTGAACTCGCTGAAATTTATACAAAATACTCCGAACTCTTAGACAAGTGTAACCAAATGGAAGACTATATTCAGTCATTTAGGGCTTGTTATGACACTCATGATCAGGCTTTGAGTCGCATTACAGATTTAGAAATTAGTTTGTCTATAGCTCAAAGAACAGTACTTGATCTAGAAAAGGTTAATAAAAGTATCATCGAAGAAAGGCACTCTCAAAGCCTCTTTGATGAGTTGATGCAATGCAATTCTGCTACACATGACAATTCCACTTCGGAATGTGTTAACTATGTTAGTAAACCATTTGCTAATAATAAAAGTATATGTCATTTTAGTAGCGGGAAAAAAATTAAGAAATATATCAAAATTAATAGGTACATAAAGAAAACACAGAAATTAATTAAAAAACAAAATTATTATAATAAATACTGTCAATTGAGGAAAGAGCGCAAGCTATTGTTAGAACAATTAAATGTGATAAACATGGAAACATGTAATAAGAACAAAGAAAGTGAAATAATAGGAAGTCAATTAGGTAATAAGATTGACATTTTGGAACTTTCACTTAAGGAAATGTACACCAACTTGTGTGAGTTTTCTCGCAAACAATTAAGTAATCAAAAAATGGCTGCATATAATATGATTGACTTTTGCAATTTTAATTCAGATCGGTTTGAATCATTAGGAAAAAAATGCAGCTGTAGTTGTACCAAAATAAATTGTCATTCATGTCAAAATGAGACATTAGACCTGACTCCGCAGGAGGTTATTTTACCAACCAACCCTGAAGTCCCTAACACTGATACTATAGATTATATTAATAGTTTATTGCTGAATAATGAAAATAGCCCACCTACTAAAACTAATGACACTAAAACAATTATGTTCTGCGATGAGATTGGGAAAAATTTAGGCCAATTCATCCAGAAACACTCTGAAGAAAGCATTATTAATTATTGTATGCCTGGCTCAACCTTAAATGAGATAATGAAATTAATTGTCAGAAAATCTTATGATGAAAACACTAATTTGATAGTTTTAATTGGAAATAGAGGTAATATTAATAAAAGCCAATTAATATCATACTGTAACTCATTATGCTCTTTAAATGTAAAAAAAGTTGTTATGTTTACATTTCCTTATAGTCAAGGTTTTTCACAGCTAGAAAATAAAATTAGACATAACTTAAACTTAACCTTAAGCACAATAGCTTATCATAATAGTCAGCAGATGCATTTAATTGACATCAACACATTGTTATACAAATTTAACTTGACTAAAGATAAATATTATCTGCCTAATTATCTTAAGCGACAAATAGCGGTATCGCTATCATTTTATTTTAAACAATTAGCCAACAATTTGGCTAGTATAACCTCTGCTTCTTTTGAGCAGTTTAACTTTGATACTTCTAATGTAACTTTGGAATCTGTTCCAAATAATTCGATTCTTTTGAATCCAAATACTGACATGGTTAATTTAAATTACCATTAGAGACAACGGAGGCATACTCTAGCCCAGTATTGACAAGAGGAAGGCCTAAATGTTTAAAAATAGTACACCAGAATATCCAAGGCTTTTCTGCTGGCAAAGACCTAGAAATAAGTTTATTTTTAAATTGTGAAAATATTGATGTGTTATGTGTTACTGAACATTGGTTAAAAGAATATGAATTATTGTTAAATTTGGATAATTATAGTGTTGTAAGTTCATTTAATAGAAAAACTACAATAAGGGGGGGTTCTTTAATAATTTTACCTAATAACACACAATATAAAGAGCGAAAGGATATAGTATCCCTCTCTGTTGAACGAATTTGTGAGATATCATGCGTGGAACTTGAACAAATGATTATAATCTGTGTATATAGCCCCCCTGGAGCAAATTACACAGTCTTTGAGTCCACTATGGAGGATGTTTTGAAAATATGCTGTCGTAAGAATAAAAAAATTGTAGTTTGTGGAGATTTTAATATAGACATCTTAGATATTAAATTAGCACAACTCTCCGGTAAATTCCTTAATCTTTTTAAATCATTTAATTTGCTTCACACTTTTAATGAACCGACGCGAATTACGCCAACATCGGCCACTTGCTTAGATAACATCTTTTCCAACTGTAACTTAATTGAGAAATCGGTAATTAATATTATTAAATCCGACCACAGTGGACAACTAGCTTCTTTTGAGCACTATAATGTTACTCCTAAACACGAAGTAATTTGCAGGCCAATACCGAAACGTGGTATTAATAAATTTAGAAATAATGTACAAGATAAAGTTCAATGTTTGCCAGCTTCTGCTGACGCTAATAACTCTTATCAATCATTATTTGATATTGTTGAAAAAGAATTTAGTAACAATTTTAAACAAAAAGTTATAAAGTGTAATGATCGTAAGAAGTTCAGTGACTGGGCCACACCTGGTATTTATAATAGTAGAAGAAAGTTATTTGAACTCTATGCACAAAAAACGACCTCCTGTGATCCTAGCTTCATTGAATATGTCAAGAAATATTCAAAAACATTTAGGAAAGTATGTGCTTTGGCAAAATCTAGGTATATTTCAAATAAAATTAAATCATCTGAAAATAAAATAAAAGCTACCTGGAGTATTATAAACCAAGAAACTGGCAAAACAAAAAGCAAAATTAATTCATTTAACTTAAAAATTTGTGATCAGACTTTTGAATCGGATATTGAGGTGGCTAGTGCTTTTGAAGGTTTCTTTGCTCGAATACCGTTAGAAACTACTAGCAGACTTAATTCTTGCCCCAACACCGCTGTCTCTCTTATGGAATCTAGTGTGAACAAGTGCCAGGAAACATTTAGTTTTAGCTATGTCACTACCGAAGATATTATTAAAGCATTCAAAGCAATAAATATTAAGAAAACAGAAGATCTCTGGGGCATATCTACAAGTATCATCAAATCAATAATTGATGTGATAGCTCCATCATTAGCAATAATTTTTAACCAATGTATAAGTGAAGGGGTCTTTCCTAATTTAATGAAGAATAGTAAAATTATTCCTCTGTTTAAAGCTGGTGACAAAAGTGACCCAGCAAATTTTAGACCTATATCCATACTACCAGCAATAAGTAAAATATTTGAGAAATTAATTTATGCTCAACTTTTAGAATATTTTAAATTAAATAGTATACTGCATGAGAAACAGTTTGGTTTTTCAAAAGGTAAAAGTACCACTGATGCTGGGGTTGCATTTCTAAAACATGTACTTGATGCCTGGGAGGACAAGCAGGATGTAATCGCTATTTTTTGTGACCTTTCCAAGGCATTCGATTGTGTTGATCACCAAACACTATTAAGGAAGTTAAAACATTATGGTGTTTCTGAAATGTCAGTAAGCCTTATGCATTCATATCTGTATGAAAGAACTCAGAAGGTAGTTATTAATAAAACTGAGTCTACCGGAGCTCCCATTACTATGGGCGTACCCCAAGGATCAATATTGGGCCCGCTGTTGTTTTTAATATACATAAATGACCTTCCTTACTACGCGAAGAATTTATGTGAGACGGTGCTATTTGCCGATGATACATCTCTAGTCTTTAAAGTAGATAGAGGTGATGACTGTTCTGACGAAGTAAATAGTGCTCTTTCAAAAGTGTCACATTGGTTTAATAGTAATAATTTATCATTAAACTCAAAGAAAACTAAGTGTTTAAAATTTTCGTTACCTAATGTAAGACAAGTTGATTTTCATATTAGACTAGACGGCGATACGGTCGAATTCATTAACAATACAAAATTTCTAGGTATTATATTAGACTCGCGACTACAATGGGATCCTCATATCGAAGCCTTGGCGAGTAGACTCAGTTCGGCTGCATTCGCAGTTAAGAAAATAAGGCTCTTAACCGATATTGAAACGGCTAGAATAGTCTATTTTAGTTATTTTCATAGTGTTATGTCCTACGGCCTTTTGTTGTGGGGCTCAGCCGCTAACATCCAAAGTATATTCGTGCTCCAAAAAAGGGCTATTCGCGCCATTTACAACCTCCGATCGAGAGATTCTTTAAGAGATCTATTTAAAGAAATAAACATTTTAACTGTTGCAGGACATTACATCTATGAAAATATAATTTATGTGAAAAAGTATTATAATACATTTGTAAAGCAGAGCGATATTCATCGCTTTAACACAAGAAATAAAGATAAACTTGTCGTTCCCAAGTTTAGGCTAGAAAAATCCAGAGCCTCATTTCTGGGGAAAAGCATAGCCTTTTTTAATAAAGTTCCACAGCATATAATTGAACTACCATTGCATAAATTTAAATGTTACATTAAAGAGTCGCTGATGAGCAAAGGATACTATAAAGTAGACGATTATTTGAATGACCGCAATGCATGGTCATGATGTAACACATAACATAATCACTGTTTAATATGATGTATTTTTATACTAAGCAATTGTTGTATTAGTAACGATATGTTTTTTTTTTTTGTAAATGTCGTTACCTAACTAAGAAACGCTGGCAAGTTTCTTGCGCCCATTCTTCTTGTCAGTTAAAAAAGTCTTGAATGGGTGGTAGGAAAATATTGACGATTCATAAGTACATATTTATTATGTCTAAGTGAATAAAGAATATTTTTATCTTTTATCTTATCTTATCAAGTAATATTAATATGATATTTGAATTATTATTAGACGGATTTTGGAATTTTATTTGATACAGTAAAGTATCATTAATGGAAAATATAACGGCCGGAACCACTAGATAAAAGTCTGTAAAATAACATATCCTTTTTCCAAATTTTTAGTATTTGTGGTTTGCGAGTAATCCATAATTTAAAATACCATATTTTCGGGAATCCTCGCCTTAATATGACTAAAGAACACCCTGGTTGATCATTTTTCGACGAATTTCGCTTGCTTACGAGTACCTTGCGCGTATACTGTACGTACGCAGAGTTACGATGGAGCGCAGGCAATTATCGTCGTTAGGTTGTCGACGGAAAATTTCACGCTCATTGTACTGAATGTTATGGAAATTGTATCCTCTATTTTGTGGGTCTTAAGACTGTTTTGTTGAAAAATGCCAATATAGGTTCACTAATATACTCTGAGTAAATTTGGAGGTTTTCAATGAAAATGCCTTGCAATACTTTTGTATCAGCTAAATAAAATGGGTTAAAGTGGAGGAACCTATCTGCTTATAACGCTTTTATGTATGGCTGTTATAAAAACGAAACTTTTATTTAATAATAATATCTTTTGACAGTACAGTACAGATTTCTGTATCAATTCTATATTTGTTCGGTGCAGCTGGCGTAAAAATTAAAAGATGGACAGAATTAGTTAACATTTACGATATTATAATTAGTTTCTTCATTTCTTGGAATTGGAGTAAGTAAAACATAAGTGTTTTTTATACAAAAACTAGCTATTGCTCACGGCTTCGCCCGCGCGCGATTCGGGTAACGCATGCTTTCGTTTCATCCCTCATTCTTGCCCCTTGCCAATTTGGGAACACCTAGTTTTCTAGGGCTTATAAGAAAACCTTTGATGGATTTTAAAGTATTGTTAATTTTTGTGGGGTTAAAGGTACAGTGTTTAGTGGTAAGTAGAATTAATCTTTTGTGTTACTGGCCTTATTTCATTGATGATTGATGTCGAAATAGAAGGTTACCTTACCAGCGACCTCTATCGTCAAATTGATTATAGAACAAGCATTCTATCACACATCTTGTTCACGAAATGCGTTCGAACATAGGTACATACATACATACGCTCCGCGATATTTTTGCATACTCTGCTACCAGCCGAAGATTACGGTCTTCGGCAACCGACTGAAATCTATGACTAATTATAACTAGATCTAACACTTACGGAGTTCCAAAAATTAGGAGATTCTTAACTTTATGAGCCCGATTAGGAAGCGCCCAACGAGTAAGGCGTTTTTTGTTACAGCATGGAGATTTTCTTATCCTGCCCAAATGTGGTTGACAAACAACAAAATACCTAAATAAGTAAATTTTTGTCATTTTCTGTCTGTAAGCACAATCAGGCCCTTTTTTTTACGATAACATAATCTTTCATGTAATAGGCCATGCATAGAGTTTAGGAACATCCTATCCTCACTTTTATATTTGAAAACTGTCAAATTGACAATGACAGGTAAAGCTACAGCACTGACCACGTACAGTGCCACAAACTTTTCTGTTCCGGTGGCCAAAATGTGAAACTAACGTGTTGATGTCCAACCATAGCGCTGCTGGCGGCTGAAGGTCTTAGAAGTCAGGGCCGGTTAAATTGATACAAAAAAAAGAAAAACGTACATAGCGCCGCTGTCACTGGGACAGAAAAGGTTGTGGCACTGTAGTAGTATTTTTTTCCTCTGTGACTAACTGTGTGAGGCCATTGACAGAACCTAAACCTAAAGACTGTCTTATAGTGCCACAAGCTTTCCTGTTCCGGTGACAGCCGTGACAGAGGAGCCACTTGCAATACCAAATTAGCTGTCAAAATGGACTGTCGTATGAAAACTGTTTTAGTTCCAAAGATAATCACCGGAACAGAAAAGCTTGCTGCATATTAAGTTGCATTTAGTGCACACGGGCAAAAGTGTCTTAATTTGCGCAGGGTCTTATTAGAGGTGATTTTCTTTCACGCTCCTTTAGTAATAAGCCTTAAGTAGTTTATACCCGACGGACTCATTTATCACAGCTCACTAAAGGAAAGAATAAGTGAATAAATCTTTTTATCTGATCCATTTCTTTCTTGCCCCGCTCTAATCTATGGTTGGACTTTTTGCTATAATGATTGATTGGAGGGCGGAAACAAAAGCATTATTAGGGGCTGGTGGGCAAGTTCCAGCTAAGTTGCAGTTAAGGCGAGGATTCCCGACCGAAATAGGCACGCTAACGCTTGCCCGGCCGCGCTCGATACACTTCACGCGGTCGCAGCGGCAGCCGGCAGTGAACTGTGAACACGCGAGCGCCCCGCGAATCGAAAATCACTTAAAATTCAATTATAAATTAACTAATAAAAAAATTAAAATTATGACGGCCGGAATCCCTCGGCTACTCAAAGACAATCATTTTCGTATATTTTTTATTAACTAAAACCAAGTATACTGCAAGTAATACGATATTTGGATTACGATTAGACGGATGTTCGGGATTTTATTTGACATAGTAAAATATCACCAATCGAAAAAAACGGCCGGAAGCACTAGATAAATAACTGTAAAATCTATATATATAAAATTGAATCCCTATTTCCCTTGGTCACGACATCACGCGTGAACGGCTGGACCGATTTGGTTAATTTTGGTCTTGAAATGTTCGTGGAAGTCCAAGGAAGGATATAGGGGTATGGTAGGGTAGGGGTAGGGGTAGGGGTAGGGTAGGGGTAAGAGTAGGGGTAGGGTAGGGGTAGGGTAGGGTTGGGTAGGGGTAGAGTAGGGGTAGGGTAGGGGTAGGGTAGGGGTAGGGTAGGGTTGGGTAGGGGTAGAGTAGGGGTAGGGTAGGGTAGGGGTAGGGTAGGGTAGGGGTAGAGTAGGGTAGGGGTAGCGTAGGGGTAGGGTAGGGTAGGGGTAGGGTAGGGGTAGAGTACGGGTAGGGTAGGGTGGAGTAGGGGGTAGGGCCACGGGAACGAAGTCGCGCTGGGTCAGCTAGTAACATATATTTTTTCCAAGTTTTAAGGGTACTTGTGATTTGCGAGTAATCCATAATCTAAAATACCCTATTTTGGTTTTTTGAAGTGAAAACTCCTTTAGCGGCGTTGTGCACTTTGTGGAAATTTTCCGATCTGTCACCCAGCTCTGTCCCCATGGTGTGACAGAACGGACAAAAAAGTTTGATCTGTCCTCCTGTTACCGATGAGGGGACAGTTCGAACTTTATTCACCTCCTTAATGTTTTATCTGTCCTCCTATCGGTATTAGGGGGACAGATCAAACTTTTTTAGGTATTCCTGTTTTTCCCCCATAGAATTAAATACTTAAGTATATAAAATAATTATCATTTATATTTTATTATTTTTATTTATGTTCTTAAAAGTAATGCAACCTTTTATTAAATAAAAGACAAAATGGTTTCGATTTATAATCGCCTTAATTTATATAAGTGTGACAGATCGGAAAATTTATTTTTGTGATGGGTAAAAAATGTTAAACTCGCGTCAGGATCACGTGACCATTAGATCGAAAATTCGTAAGACGGACACGTGACCTAACGAAAAACTGTTAGAATGTCATTAGAATACGAAGGCAAATTTCGCCACCGTTTCCAAAGTTGTGATAGCTCAGATCAGAAAACGGGTGGCATTGAAGCCAGAAGACCTCGGTTATAATCTAGTCAGTATTTTTTTCTTTTTTTTGTCATATTCTTTTTTTTTCGTGAGTAGTCTAGGGAGCTCTTTTCACTTCTGCCGGCACTCCCGGAGTGCAACCCGTTGTTTTTTTTTATAATATTATTGCCTTGAGTTGACTGCAACACCCGTCACCGTTATTCCTTAGATTTTAGAGTATAAAATACGTTAAAAGGCGACACTAAAGGACACAGCACATTACATCAACTCGGAAAGGGATCGACACCGTATCGCCTTTCGCCTCGCCGTCAACCAGGCGTCAACCTAACGCAAGCACGTAACCAAACCGGATCAGCGTCGGTACGTCGGCTTACGGCTCGCCGCACAGTGGTTCCATATATATATAAAAAAAAAGAATGAGAGAAAAAAATGATAAAAAAAATAAAAAAAAAAAACAAAAAATAAAAAAAAGTAAAAAAAAATGAGAAAAAAATATTTAAAAAAAAAGTTTGATGTTCATTTTCATTTTCAGACCACTGTGCGTAGAGCCCCGTAAGCTCGGGTACGGAGAGACGTGAGCGCGTTGACGACTAGCGGTAAGCGCGGGGATAGCAAGTTGAGCGACCCGCACGCAAAGCGGTTCGTGAGCGTCTCGAGGCGAGGCGATTACGTTACGATTCCGATTAGTGTGCTTTGCAGTAGGGGGTTGCATACAAAGACCGCTCGAGTTGATACGTTTACGATCCCTTTCCGAGTTGATGTATGTGCTGTGACCTTAAATCCTGATTTCCTTATTTTTGCTAGTATATGTAAAGTTCTCATAGTGCAACGTGGACATTTAAATGTCAGCAAGCTCATTCATCATCATTAACATTTACATCAAACACAAAAGGGTTGAGTAATACTTTTTTGATGAAAATACTTAATGATAAAAAATTTTTCAACGATAAAAGCTTTATTCACCACAACGTTTCGTATTTGTAAGGGTATGCAGTATGGAATATAAATAGTTACGCTGTCTGCATAGTGAAAAGCGTGAAAAAGAAATGTGTTTTAGTACATTCATTAGAGCGATTTTGGATATTAGGATAAGTGATGCCATATGGCATCGCTAGTCCATAATTGGTTTAAGGATATAGCATAGGTAAAAAAAATATCGTCGATGGCCGTTGCTTACACAAGCGAGGGGGTGCTGGGATCGGTAAGACTCCGGCCGCGGCACTCTCGTAGACTGAGAAATACGTGTAGACGCGGCATGCAGCGCGCATTCTATTTACATCTAAAATATCACCTATGTGCGCTTTTACTAAGGAAATTATCTTATGTAGAATACAAGAAGAATTATTATGAATATTTATTGTAAACGTCGGTTTGTAGGAAGAGTAGATATTAGATATTAAGCTTTTTTTAACAAAGATAGTCACTTCAAACGTTCTTCAAAATGCAGAACACAGCAGCAGCTATTTATATTTATTTTCTATCTCTAGATCATTTCGATAATATATCCATTATCGAAATGATCTTCGCAGGCAAAACTACAACATTTGCTACAAATAACACTGAAAAAAAAATTTTGTTTAAGTACAAAAAAATAAAATAAAATACATATTATTCCAATACCAAAAATGATAATATCAAATAATACAATACCTTGTGTCATTGAAAATTGGAAGCAACGATCACATACACCCAGATACAAGAAAATATCTAAAAGTTAGTTTTCGACATTTACCCGTCCGAGAATCGAACCCGGGACCTCTGAGATAGTGGCACCTAGAAAACCGGTGCGTACACCAATCGACCACGGAGATCGTCGAATTTGTTTAAACAAAATGTAGCGCAACTGAAATAATTGATACTTTGTTTACTAATGTAAACTTGCCACGTAAGGTTATAAATCAGCCACTTTAAAAAAACCTTTTTTCATTACTCATTTTAAAATATCTTTATTTTTCACTGTCACTATTTTTCGCCATGTACGCATCATATCCCTTGTGCTCTAAAAATGGGTAAAAAACGTAAAAACTTGCCTAACGTCAGGTTCTTTTTTCTGTTTAAATATTATGCGATATGCTGAAATATTTGTACTAATTAAAAATTAATACCGAAGCGACAGCAACACAAGTATATGTTAAAATTTTGTCATATTCATTAACATGAATCTAAAGACAATTTTGTGATATGTGTGACATGACAACGAAAGGCGACAGCAAAAAAGACAATAATGGGTGCATCCATTGCATTGTAAAGTGATTGACTGATATTCGGAAAATTCTAAACAGTTAAACAATGTTTATTAAATTAGTCGCGTGAATTGAGTGAACTCACAAAGGTAGTTTTATAATGTGGTTGGATATAGTACTTGAATAAAATTTTGTGTGAATAGATTCACCCAGAAGATGCCTACTCACTTGCGACTTTAAGAGGTTTGGGTTGTAGGTACTCGGGCAAACAGAAGCCGGTAGGGTATTCCAGGCATGATGAAGGAGTACTTAATTCTCTGAGCGTGAGTTTAAAGGAGAGGGCGGAATGAGGTTATGCAACTCAGATGCACACTCGTTAAAGCATATCTGAGAAATGACTCAGGAGATGAAACTCATAGCTGAAGTCCCCCATCGACAGTATGGGAGTGCTTATTCGCCAGGCCAGATAAAGAGGTACGCACTGTGTATCAGACTAACACCAGTAACATAGAGATCCTTACTACCGAACTTAGTAACTGTACGGTCACTTCAGTCTACAAACTTCCCAATGCACCGTATTTCTTCAGCTGTCCGCCGAACTTTAACGCCCATCCGGTTAGATTCGTCCTTGGTAATTTAAATAGCCATAGCGAGAACTGGGGATACAGAACCAGTGATGACAACGGAGTGAACGTTGAAGAATGGGTTGATGGACACATACCTACTATCTTTGATCCATGATCCAAAACTAGCGGTCGCTGGAAAAGGGGTTAAAACCCTGATCTAATCTTTGCCAGTGATCACATAGATCACCATTGCGTGAAGACAGTAAGTGGTGTAATACGGAGAACCCAATTATGTGCCAGGCCTTACGACCTGAAGGATAAAATAATAAAATAAAATAAAAAATATTGATCACGCACAAATGTGGTGACCATCTACTGTGTTCCACAGTTTATTGAAACGAAGGTTTCTCATGCAAAATTAAGTTACTTAAAAGCTAGGCCTACCTTCCTAGAAGATAGTGTCCGTAATCCAGGGGGGCTGAACGCTGTCTCGCCGGCGCGCGCCTGGCAAAACGATCTCCACACAACCCCCGATGGGAAACTCTTACAGCTAACACCCTTATAACTACACAATGCCCTAATAGGCAGCTAAAACTTTCCCGGCGCTTTTCAAAGCGAACACACACGGGTCACAAGTCCGTACCCGGACCGGGCGCTCCTAGGTGCAAAACGCTCGAGATCTCGGTCACGATACGGGTAGGTAACTGGCGCGGCACGTCGTTACAGAAACACACAAACTTGCCTCACGGCTGCCTACGGCCAACTGAGCGCGAGTTGCGCGGACGGTGGTTGGCGGCGCACCCACGAATGAACGTGAATGAATGAATCACGCGCGGCGTGAACATCCCCCCGTCCCGGACAGTAGCAAACTGTCCGCCAACTCAATCTAAGGGCAGGCGAGAGAGGGTAGCGATCGCTCGCTTCAAAACAGAGTCCCCCACCAGGACCTCGGCAAACCTGGGCACACCATCCGACCCCGGATGAAGCTGAACAATGCGTCCTAAACGCCAGCGGAGGGGCGGCAGGTTTGGATCCTTTACCAACACGAGGTCTCCAGTCTTGGGTGGGGTCGTCCTATCCGACCACTTAACGCGTTGCTGCAAAATGTGCAAATACTCCAGATGCCAACGGCGCCAAAAACTCTGCGTAAGCTGCTGGAGCAATTCAAATCGCGAGAGCCGTCCGGAGGGCACTTCGGAATAAGGATATTCCGGCAAGGCGTTAAGCGGTCTGCCAATCAAAAAATGGCCCGGCGTAAGGGCCTCTAAATCATTCGCGTCCGAAGACAACGGACACAACGGACGCGAGTTGAGGACCGCCTCAACCTTACAAAATACGGTCGCGAGTTCCTCAAACGTGAGGACCGTCTCCCCAATAACGCGACGAAGGTGAGTTTTAGCGGCCTTTACAGTAGCTTCAAAAATCCCTCCCCAGTGGGGGCAGGATGGCGGGGAGTACTGCCATCGTACCCCTCTGCGAGAGAGTGTGGATCCGATCTCAAAATTATTCCTATCCAAAAATTCACAAACTTCCTTTAAATACCTATCGGTGCCCTTGAAATTGGTTCCACAATCGGACCTGATTAACGACGGCATTCCGCGGCGAGACACAAAACGATTCAACGTGGCTACAAAGGCTTCTGTGGTGAGGGCACTAACCACCTCCAGGTGGACCGCTTTAGTGGCCAAACAAACAAATACACACAAGTAAGCCTTTTCCGTTCTAGCATTACGAAGCCGCGATGTCTTAACGGTAAATGGCCCCGCAAAATCCGTTCCAACTCCTGAGAAGGGCATCGATTCGTTCACTCGATCGGCAGGCAAATCACCCATCTGGGGCTGCATCGTATCGGCGCGCAAACGATAACACGGGAGACAACGAAAAATAACGGATCGGATTATTCTCCGCGCTGACAAAATCCAGAACTCTCGTTGGAGGAGCGCGGTCAAAGCATTACAACCGGCATGAGCATTCTTTACATGTCGGTCTGTAATCAACAGTCTAACTAACGGTCCATCCTTGGGGAGCAACAAAGGGTGGCGTGATCCGTACGGCAGGTTGGCATGTCTGAGCCTACCTCCGACACGCAGCAATCCGGTACTGTCCAAGAAGGGATTCAACCGCACCAAGGGTCCCTTCAACTTGGGCTTACTTGAGCGCAGGGCTTTCAGCTCCGGTTCAAACTCTCGCTGTTGCGTCACTCGCACCCAATGCAACAGAGCGTCTTGCCGCTCTTGTGGGGCGAGGACCGGAGACAACGATTTCCCCTGAGGCTGGCGACAATTTCGCACAAAGCGCCTCATCCAAGCAGTCACGCCGAGCAACTTATCAAGAGAACTGTAGCGGTCTAACAAAAACTCCATCTGCGGAGCCGCCACCGTCTCCACGGCGTGAACACGCATGCCTAGGTCTGGGACTCTGGCCACAGCCGGGGTGGCAGGCCATGAGCGCTCAGGCCGTAACAACCATGATGGACTCCACCATAGGTGGTGGTCCACTAACTCAGGCGCCTCGCAGCCGCGGGAGGCACAATCTGCGGGGTTCAATTCGCCCGGTACGTGGCGCCAAATCAACGGGGCCTTTGAAGTCTGAATTTGTGAGACCCGGTTGGCCACAAAAACCTCAAGGGTGTGGACTGAACTCTTCAGCCAACAAAGGACGACCTGGCTGTCAGACCACGCAAATATCGACTCCAAGTCGACACCGTTTCCCAAGGTGTCGGCAACATGATTGAGTAGCCGTACTAAGAGAGTGGCGCCGGACAACTCCAACTTCGGAATGGTTAGCCTAGTCCGAAGGGGGGCGACCTTACTCTTGGCCGTAACTAAGTGTACGGCGACAACGCCTGCTGCGTCCACCGTTCGGATGTAAACGGCTGCCGCGTATCCGCTTTCGGACGCGTCACAAAAGCCGTGCAGGGAGGCTTTAAACTTTCCCGAAGGCAGCATTTGCCTCGGTATACAAACCCGATTGACGTCGGGTAGGGATGACACGAACCTCACCCACTCTCGTAGGAGGCTACCAGAGAGGGGCTCATCCCATGACAATTCCGCAGCCCAGAGCTCCTGTAGGAAGCACTTCATCGAAAACACTACAGGGCTGAGCCAACCGTTCGGATCAAAGGTACGGGCTACAGTGGACAGCACCGTGCGTTTAGTCCAGACCTTTGGGTCTGGCAGTTCCAATCTATATGTGAACAAATCCGGGACTGGTCGATACTGGACTCCCAAAACAGACAGCATGTCTGGAGTCTCCGGATTTTCAAAGAGGAGCGGCTCTTGCTGGTGGTCCTTAGGCAAATCTGCCAATAGGTCCGGTGAGTTAGACAGCCACTTCCGCAACTCATAGCCACCAGCCCTCAAGAGCGCAATCAGCTCATCACGTAAGACGAGAGCCTCATCTAAGCTCGAGGCCCCCGTGCAGATATCGTCGACAAATAAGGCCCCCCCCTCAATAAGAGCAGATGCCCGGGAATAGCGTAGCCGTTCGCGCTCTGCAAGCTCCAAAAGCGAACGGATCGCCACAAAGGGGCTCGACCGCAAACCATAAGTGTTGGTGTTCAGCTCGTAAGCCAACATCGGATCCTGGGGATCCTCACGCCAAAGGATGAGCTGGTATCGTCTATCCTCCGGGTGAATCACGGTCTGTCTGAACATCATGCGGATATCGGCCACAAAGACGACAGCGTGCCGGCGGAAGTTGGTCAAAACATCACAGACATCGTGATGCAACTTCGGCCCCGCATGCAGACACTGATTCAACGACACTCCGGTTGACGTGGGCGCTGAACCATCAAAGACCACGCGGATCTTCCCATGGGAAGTCTTCAAAACAGCGTGGTGTGGCAGGAAGTAATGTTCCACATTACGCCAGTCCAACTGCGAGATGGACATGTGCCCAAGGTCCAAATACTCCCGCATGAAGTCTATATACTTCTCCTTGAATGCGGGATCCCTGGCCATCCTATGCTCCATGGACAACAATCTCTTCTCGGCCATCGGTCGGGAGCTCCCTAAAGGAGGGCGAACCGCCAAGAAGGGCAAGCGGGTAATCAAGCGACCCGAGAGGAGGCGCCCAGTGTTGTTCTGGTAGAACAATTCGCACTCCTCCGCTAACGGATCCAACCGCTTGGCAGTGGGGGGTTCCTCCACCTCCCAAAACTTTTGGAGAACGTCGGACAAAGTAGAACCGACAATGGTCTGGCGGTCTACCGACGGGGTCTCTGGTGTCTGTGGTACCTTTCCCATCACCACATGACCCAGCGACGAGGACAAGGCGACAAGATCGGCTGTCTGCAAAACTCGCTTGCTTCCACACAGTACACGACCGAGGACATCCGCACCAATCAACAAGTGTATTGGGCCCGGTCGGTGGAAGGAAGGATCAGCCAAAGCCAGTCCAGACGTCAGCTCAATCGTGGATGGCGGCACTCGCACTTGCGGGAGTGGTCCAACCACCTTATCAAATACTATCGCCGAAGCACCGATCTTCGGCCTTGGCGCGAAGTGGGGAGAGAAGGAGAACTCAACTCGACCAATCGGATCAGGGATCCGCGAGTCTCCCACCCCCCGTACCGCTTCGTGATGCGGCACAAGCAAAAGACCCAGCTGTCGGACAAGCCACCTGGACATTATGCACCCCTGGGCACCTGAGTCCAAAAGGGCACGCACCGTGACAACATTGCCCTTAGGTCCCCAAACATTCACGGAGGCTGTTGGCAACAGCACAAGCTCCGGAGGGGTGGTTGGGTCCGACAGGGGCGCCATTAAAAATTTTGGGGGGGTACTTGTCCCCCTCGCGCCTGAGTCGGCGCGCCAAATGTGGGACGCTCGTACCGGGCGAGCGGGTCCCAATCGGGTACATACTGGCCCCGACCAACAGCACTCCTAGGTGCAGGGTAATACCCGTGTGGGGCGTGCCTCGGTACATAGTACCCCAATCGAGGCCTCTCCATTAGGGGGGGGGAGTAGCAAATAGGGCCCGTGCCCATCGCCACCGTGGCGTACTCTTGTGGTACCCCCCTACCCCCGCCCGTGGCGGGGGCGTCTCTCCTATAGTTCCCCCTCTCCGGGGGGGACTGAACGGGGGGGCTAAGCCCCGCCGAATCTCTAGGGGACCGGTTCCGGGCTGCCGGGCCCCCGCCCGTGCGCGAGGAATTCGAACCCCGGTCGCTCCCGGCGTCCTTGCGGTCCAAACAAAGGAGGGGGTGATGCCTCCCTCCGCAAAGACGACAATCCTCGGTCTGGGGACACGCCGACTGCATGTGTCCCCCCAAACACCTATAGCACCATTGGCGCTGTCTAGCAACGGCCCTCCGTCCCTCTGGGCGGAGGCCTCTAAATTTGGCACATTCGTGCACCATGTGCCTATCTCCCCTGCAATACCTGCACCGCTCACTCGGTGCGGGGGGAGGGGACTGCTGGAAGGCAGCATATCGATTGGTCGGGCGACGGGGCTGTTCCCTCGCCGCCACCATACGACCAACACCTGTAACCGGGGCGGGCTCTAGGTGGTCCGTCACCCTACATTCGTCCTCCAAAAAACGAAGGAGGTCCGCGAAGGGCGGGAGATACGAGGCGCTGTCGCCTCCGTACCTCTGCTCGAAACGCCCCTTCATTTCAGCGGGCAATTTGGCGAGGACTATGTGCAGCAGTACAAAGGACCACTGATCCACCGGCAGGTCCAATCGCCTTAGGGAGTTGACCGCTGACAGTAGCGGGTTCAGCAACTCCCTCCGTAACAGGTGTACCCGCGTGATTCGCGGGAGGGCCAAAATCGTGGCCACGTGGGTGTCCGCCAGTAACCGGACATTCTGGTACCTGCTAACCAGAAGCTGGCGAGCCACCTGGTAGTTGTCGTCACTGATGAGCAGGTGCTGGATTACCGCGCTGGCCTCTCCTCGCAGGGAGGAGCGCAAATAGGCCAACTTCTCGCTAGGGGATAAGTCCCGTCGTGAATCCACCAAACTGTCAAACAAATTAATGAAGCCCATCCAGGCTGACAGATCCCCATTAAAAGTGGGAATCTCCAAGGTAGGCAATCGGCCTAGCAACGCCGTCGGGGTAGGTTTGACCTCCCCGCTCAAAACCGGCTCCCCCTTCCGAACAGCCAGGGCCCTCTCAGCCGCCTCCGTGAACTGGTCAGCCAGCTCATAGGCCTGGGCTACATCCTGCTCCAGCTGTTCCGACACGGCATCATCAGCTGGGGGGTTCTCCATATAATACGCGCGACACTCCATGGCGTGGCGCTCCAGGTCTTGCAGCCGAGCTGCCAGCCCGCCATACCGAGCTAGCAACGCGCCTACCCGGTCGGCTCGGTCTATTAATGTGACCGCACAAGCAAGCCAACGCAAAACTCCTTGGATGCCGGCCCTGGATACGGCGAGCGGATTCGTAGGAGCCATTTATAATCCGTTTTATAAACAAAGCAAACAAAGAAATATAAAAGTGGTAAACATCAACAAAAAAAACAATAGAAATAGGTCGCGTCACGATAATATAAAACACAATTAAAATTCGGACGACATACACGGACCCTACTATTTTCATAAATTATTAACAACTTACCAATTTCAAGGGCTAACAATATAACGGTATAAACAAAACGTATAGGATTAACGGTATGGCATACCTCGCAAATCAACTACTAAACCGTTATCAACAAACGAAAACAAAACTATTTTTAATAATAATACTCGTAATTTAATACTACTAATAATTAAAACTAGTTCCACTTTTTTAACTAGGCAAGCGGACTCGGAACAAACACTAGTATGTGGTACTAATAAACAACACTTTCGAACGAAACTATTCGTCAAATAAATCCGGACACACAAAAAAAAAATATACACATCTAGGCGAGTAAACTCGTATCAAATCACTAGTATGTGACAACAATTATATAAGTGTCTATCTATTATCGGATCCACCAAGTGAGAAACATTCGCTTCGAGAATTTACTAGAACAATTTCTTAGTACTTCAATCGTCTCGGCATACCCTCGAGATTTCAACAAAAAAAAAAAAAAATTTTTAGGTACGCTTTTTATTTTTACTATGAAATTTTATGTAGTTAATTTTAATATGAAAATTAATTATATCAACTAAGCTCTGCTACCAAAACTATGATCACGCACAAATGTGGTGACCATCTACTGTGTTCCACAGTTTATTGAAACGAAGGTTTCTCATGCAAAATTAAGTTACTTAAAAGCTAGGCCTACCTTCCTAGAAGATAGTGTCCGTAATCCAGGGGGGCTGAACGCTGTCTCGCCGGCGCGCGCCTGGCAAAACGATCTCCACACAACCCCCGATGGGAAACTCTTACAGCTAACACCCTTATAACTACACAATGCCCTAATAGGCAGCTAAAACTTTCCCGGCGCTTTTCAAAGCGAACACACACGGGTCACAAGTCCGTACCCGGACCGGGCGCTCCTAGGTGCAAAACGCTCGAGATCTCGGTCACGATACGGGTAGGTAACTGGCGCGGCACGTCGTTACAGAAACACACAAACTTGCCTCACGGCTGCCTACGGCCAACTGAGCGCGAGTTGCGCGGACGGTGGTTGGCGGCGCACCCACGAATGAACGTGAATGAATGAATCACGCGCGGCGTGAACAAATATCTTTATTCAACTTGACTTAATAAATAAGCTCTTTTGAATCGTCAATATTTTCGTTCAAGACTTTTTTAACTGATAAGAAAAATAGGCGCAATAAACTTATCAGCTTTAATAATTGGAGTAACGATATTTCCAAAGATTTATATCGTTAACTTTTACAAATTTTTCATTATAATATTACATTAGTTCAGCTAAGGTTATGTGTTACATCAAATTCATGCATTACGGTCTTTCAAATAGTCGTCTTCTTTATAATATCCTTTGCCCATGAGCGATTTTTGCCATGACTTTTGAATTTGTGCAAAGGCAGCTCTACTAAATTCTGTGGAACTTTATTAAAACTAGCTACGCTTTTCCCCAAAAACGAACTTCTTGTTTTTTCAAGTCGAATCCTTGGAACGGCAATCTTATTTTTATATCTTGTTTTGAATTGGTGTACATTGCTACGTTTTACAAATGTATTGAGATACTTCTTCACTTATACCATTTTCTCATATATGTATTGTCCTGCAACAGTTAATATGTTGATTTCTTTTAAAGAATCTCTTGGCTGAAGTTTGTATATGGCGCGAATAGCTCTTTTCTGAAGCACAAAAATACTTTCGATGTTAGCTGCTGAACCCCAAAGTAATTTGCCGTAGGATAATACACTCTGAAAATAGCTAAAATAGATTAACCTTGCCGTTTCAATATCGGTTAAGAGCCTTATTTCTTTAACAGCAAATGCCGCAGAACGAAGTCTACCGGCCAAGGCTTCAATATGAGGGTCCCATTGAAGTCAATAATCTAATGTTATATGTAAAAATTTACTACTGATAATTAATTCTACTACATTGTCATCCAATTTTATGTGAATATCAACCTGTCTTACATTTGTCAGGGAATTTTTTTTCACATTTTGTTATTTTTCGAGTTTAATGATAGATTAATTGATGGTACCACGGCAAAAAGAAATTGCCACAGTACCATCAATGGTACTGTCTAATGGTACCATGGTAAAGGAATGGATTATTGCTATGAAACCAATGCGCAACTTTCGATAAAGTACTATTTACTTCGTCAGAACATTATTACCTCTGTCAACTTTAAAGACAGAGGAAGTGTCATCAGCAAATAGCACTGTCTCGCATAAATTCTTTGCTTAAAAAGGAAGGTAATTTATATAAATTTAAAAACAGCAAAAGGGACCAGTATTGACCCCTGGGGTACGCCCATGTTGATAGAGGCTCCAGTAGACTCAGTTTTGTTGATAACTACTTTCTGTGTTCTTTCACATAGATATGATTGCATAAGGCTAACCGATTTATCATAGACACCATAATGTTTTAATTTCCTTAAAAGCGTTTGGTGATTAACACAATCGAAAGCTTTGGAGAGGTCACAATAAATACCAAATACATCTCGCTTGCTCTCCCAAGCATCAAATATATGTTTTAAAATATAATATGATAGGATGACATACCAAGACCAGTATGAATTAGATCCCATCTCACAGAACACCATCGATTTTGAATGAATTGCTAGAAGCATATCCGAAACAACGAGAAAAAAGTGGAACAAGCTAATCGAAGGCGTAGATATGATGATATCAGGGTCGAGCAGCTGAAACGGTTTGGTTTCGTACTACTTATACAAAACTGTCATTTCTTCCATGGCCGCTTCCAAAGGGTATGTAATCTAATCACTGACGTTTTAGCCACCTACTTTTAATAAATGACATTTGTGGCAGAGACACTCTCTGCCACAAATGTCATTTATTAAAAGTTTAAAACTTCTTCGAGATTATTTATTTTTATGAGTTTATTATCTTTGATATAGGTAATATGTTAGTCAGTTTAAAGTTAGCCCGCCATTTGTTTATACTTTGTGCAATGAAATTTAAATAATGAAATAAATATTCCTCCTTCGGAAGTACTTGTACCTATGCAATATTTCATTAGAGTATCAAAAATTTTACTCCGACTATGCAAGTCTCCTTACAGAACTCCGCAAACTTATCTGACGCGGTGGTTAAATTTGAGAATTTAAACTGTCAATACAGCTGACAGACCTTTCATTCTTTTTATTGCTACTGGCGCCTCAACCATCGGTTTTAGATATTGTTGTGGGGATTTCGAATTTCAAAACCGCGAGAGCATTTCTTGCAAGAAATTGTATGCATGCTCTATTTTGTACTAATAATGGATAAGAGAATCAGTAATAAAAATGTTTTGAACCTGAAATTTACACAAATTGGTGCGGTTTATGTTCCTCACTCAAAGGAAAGAAGCTGGACTTCTCACAGTCTCATAAAATTGGTGTAATGGTGATATTAGATCAACTAGGTATATAAAATTCTTACGTCGGTTTTATTTCAAGAATTGCTTTTACATTATGTCTCTGTAAAAAACTTTTTCAACAAGCGAATTTCTTATTTCTTGATGCAATTTTTTACACCTACTCTTAATTTTCTCACATTTTCAATTTTGAGGAACCTAAAACGAACATATTTAATATACAGTAGTAGAAGTAAGAAACTTAGACTAATTATGTACCTACAACACAACAAAATATTGGTACTCAAATAGGTACAACTTTTATGGGCTCTTAAGTATCTTAGGCAATATTATCCGTCACTTTTATTTCAAACTATTGATGTTTGCTTTAGGTAATGAGTAAAATAACTTGTCCTAGGTTACATAGGTCTATGGTTATGCAATAAATGGCAAAGCACTCATCTATACCCAATCCTGAAGCGCTATTTCAATATTTCCTAGCAAAATAAGCATCATTGAAAAAAATTAGGATCCTAGTGTGAGTTTTTTTTTCAATTTTGGCGCAATCGGAGCGATACAGTCTCCACGTCCAAACGCCGCCAATGCCAGGCGGAGACTGAATAATTATGCTGCGAAACGGTGCACGATGCATTTTGGGATACTGGTTATTGACTATAAAATTTACAAAAAAAAATTTTAGTAACTTCCCTAGATATGACTAAGAACTACTTACACAAAAAAAATTAGCTTGATTACTCAAATAGTTATTGAGATAATTGAGGTTAAGACGGAAAAAAGGGGTCTTGAAAAATTTTTTTTTTAGTACATTGTATTTATTTGATTCAAATAAATTTTAGTAACTTCCCTTCATAAAGAAAAGATCTATCACATATAATATTTTGGAAGGCCTAGCAATGATACTTTGTCAGGAAATTTAATTTAAAAACATTGAAAATTCTGAGTTTGATCGCCGCAATAGCCTTAAGCATTATGCGAATGCAGAAAGACATTCTGATACGCGATGTAGGTATATGTAAAGAGTATCATTTATCTATAAATATATTTTCATAATAGTTAAATATAACTTTTTTGTAAAAACTTCATTTTAATGACAAGTTTTTTTGTTGACTGTACTAAAGTACATATTCTATTGTCGTCCAAACCAAACCTGCATGCAAAGTTTCAGCTCTATCGGACACTGGGAAGTGGGTCAAATTTAGCTTGCAAGATTTGTCTCCCACTAACTAACTAACAGACTAACGAACTAACTAACTAACATGGCAAGTTAAATAAAAGCTTGTAATAATAATAAAGCATTTATCAACTAAAACAAGTATTTATCTTTCCTTACTTATATTTTAATAATTATAACTTTCATTGTTAATTTTAGACTCATTGATACTTTGATATCTCTATTGCCCGAATACTCGTACGCTACTTATCTTTGGGAGTGTCTCTAACATCGCCCTGTCACTTTAAATGTCAAACGTATGAAAGAGATGCCATGATGTTTGAGACGCTCCCAAAGATGATTTGCGTTCGAGAATTCGGGCGTTAGACTCATTTATTTATGAAGAACTCTATCTATAGGTAGGACTATGGTTTTTGTAGATGAGTCCCCGAACAGTTACACTGGGTAAAGTTTCTGTTTTTTATTATAGCCTACTAGTTATGGAAAAGGAAAAAATCCTTAATTTTTGTCTAGAAATAAAACGGTCCTATCGCCTATGGATCAAATCTCCCAAAGAAACCGCTTCTATGGTCTAGTGGTTCACACCACCGATTTCAGAGCAACAGGTCCCGGGTTCGATTCCCAGTGGGGGTACATTTGTATTCGGTTTGGTTGGTGGTAGGACTTGTTCTTAGTCCGACTGGCTAGCTACCACCATTTTATCTGAGTCTGACGCCATAACAATGATGAAGGAACTGGCTACGGAACACAATAATGCTGAAAACCAGTATTATTGTGTTCCGTAGCCAGTTCCTCAGTGATTGAGGATTCCGGGAGTAGTGCACTTCCACCTTCAGCCTTATCACCACATAACATCAGATGTGATGAAGTCTAAGTGATACCCCGTTGTGGATAAAAAAAGAAGAAATATTATTAATTAAATGAAAGGAAAACAATGAAATAATAGATCATGGATTCCGTGTCGAGTCGAGTAGATGTGTACTTTTGTAGAGAAAATGTATTTTTTTGTAAATGCAGTTTGATTTCTTGCTAAAAATTAAATAATGTTTTCTTTCAGAGAAACTTGCTATCTCCATAATATAAAGCACTTATCTTTTATGTCCCATAACTCACTTTTCAAAAAATAAAAAACACCAACCTTGCATGTAGATTTTTGGATGGGAATTTTAATTCAATATTTTACTATTACAATTTTTCCTATACACACAGGTTTGCACGTGGCGCCACAGAATATAAATAATAGTTGGTGGCGCGTGGTAACCTTTAATTAAGATGAAACTACTCCTAGATTAAGCTGTTATTGTATCTTATCCATGTATAAGTGTTTACAATATTGGCTGTCTTTAAATAAATGAAAAAAAGACTCTGGCACACCCAGTACCTAAGTACCTATGCAATATGCAAAGTACCTATGTGGCGTGGTCGGTACATAAAATTGGTATTTTCATAATATTGTCGTGTCGATCATTCAATTCATTTTCAATTCAATGCGACTATTTCAAGAAATTATCAATTCAATGATCTCACCACGACATAATAATATTAATGTACAAATTCTGCAAAATCCAGAATTATAATATGTGAAAACTAGTGAAGGATCTACGAAAAATGTGTTAAGTATTGCTTTTGCTATTCTGAAAATGCAAATCTGATCTCCCGCAAATCTTCCAACAAGTCATTTACCCCAAAGTTGGGTAAAATCCGAGCCCAAAAGGGTAAATCCTTTCGCAGACAACTCTTTAGAGCAAGATGGACGCATTTGCGTGCCGATCTTCTTTGCAAATATTTCAAAGTCCCAGGAGAAATTATGTGCGCTAGTTCAGAATTTTAATGTGATCAGGGTGCCTACCATCAACTCTTATTGCGGTTTTGTTTAGGAACCTAAACTGATCTGCTTCGCTTATTCGTACCACGACAGCTTAATATCAATGACAGCGATTCAGTGATCATTCAATGACATTTCACAGCCGCTGAGCTGTCATCAACTCTTATTTGACTTATAACTCGGCCAAGTTAACATGTCACCTGCAGGTTATACCCGTCCCTTTCACTCTCCGGGCATGACAGAATCGAGTGAAAGAGACGGGTAGAAGAAATAAGGACACAAATCGTTCGGTCATACACATTTAGCAATTCATTTGCGATCCAGTTTTTAGAAGGTCATAGTACGAAAGAAAGCAATTCATTTTAGGAACCTATTCTGCATCGCGCTATTTTTGAATCGCTGGCTTAAAGTTGATGGTAGGCACCCAGTGCCCGTAGTGTAAGTTTTTATGTCAAAAAACGCAAACTATTTCGATTCCGTATTTGTGTCAATTTGTATGAAAACTGTATTAGCGCCTCTAGCGGCGAGTAGCGCGCTTATATAGTTTTCATACAAATTGACATAAATACGGAATCGAATTTGCGTTTGCTTGACATAAAAACTTACACTAGGGGTACTGTTGTTGATTTCTTGCGTTCATGCGCATTTTACTATGTGAAACTAATGTAGGTAGGTAGATCCTAGGTAGATCCTAATTCCTACTAATATTATAAATGTGAAAGTTTAGATGTTTGGATTTTTGTTACTCAATCGCGACAAAACGGCTAAACGGATTTAGCTGAAATTTAGGACACAGCTACTCTGTTGTAGCCTGGAGAGGAACATTATAGGTTCTTTTTATGCCGGAAAAATATAACATTCCCGCGGGATAACGTCGTGTAGTCCACGCGGGCGAAGCCGCGGGCGGAAAGCTAGTTGTATTATAATATAGGTAAAAAAAAAAAAAAACATGTTTTGAAAAAAAAAACGATAAGTATATCATTTCTGCACTTTTAGTTAAAAATGCTTAAAAGTTCATGATTACACTACATTTGAATTTATTAAAACGCATAAAATCGTCGTTTTTGCGAATTCGCAAAAAAAAAATCGGCTGTTTCATACAAAAGTGCAATACCAATAGGCCAAAATGTATGGAACAGATTTCTTTATCGCAGCGTGGCACTTGGTCCCATAGGGTTTGTATTGATGGGTATTGTCACCCCCTGAGGTATGTCCCATAACACCCTGTATATTTTCAGGCATGGCAAAGCTAAATCACCGTGTATAACCTCTCGGAGCGCAGCAGTGACTACCCCATAAATCAAGCCATGGGGTATTTCCGGTGACCTAGAATCGAGAAAATATCCCCCTTAAAGTAAGGTTAATCGAGAAAATATGTTAGGAAGTAAGGTTTCAGATAGCACAAACAAAATTACCTGAAAACAAAAACTTCAATTTTCAAGTCATCTAAATTTTTCTGGGAAGGAGAACTAAAACGACCGACATCGCTCGAAGGATTGCTCAGTTGAAGTGGCAGTGGGCGGGACACATAGCGCGGAGAACCGATGGCCGTTGGGGCGGAAAGGTTCTCGAATGGCGACCGCGAACCGGACGACGTTCCGTGGGCAGGCCCCCTACAAGGTGGACCGACGATCTGGTCAAGGTCGCGGGAAGCCGCTGGATGCGGGCAGCGCAGGACCGATCGTTGTGGAGATCCTTGGGGGAGGCCTATGCCCAGCAGTGGGCGTCGTACGGCTGAAATGATGATGATGAAATTTTTCTGATTGTCTTGGTCAAAGTGTTTGCTATGCAAATAATGATTTATTTATTTGTTTATGGACAACTAACGAAATATTAATCGGATTAAATGTATTTATGAACAACTAGCTTTCCGCCCGCGGCTTCGCCCGCGTGGACTACACGACGTTATCCCGCGGGAATTTGTTGTTTTTCCGGGATAAAAAGTAGCCTATGTTCCTCTCCAAGCTACAAAGTATCTGTGTTCCAAATTTCAGCCAAATCCGTTCAGCCGTTTTGGCGTGATTGAGTAACAAACATCCAAACATCCAAACATCCAAACATCCAAACTTTCACATTTATAATATTAGTAGGATACTAGAGGCCACACGCAGTTTTACCCGCGTGGTTCCCGTTCCCATTGGAAAATCGGGATAAAAAGTATCCTATGAAAAAACCTTTTGTTTTCCTATACTTTCAAAATTGCATTGTAAATGCATAAAAGTAATTTAAAATTTCAAAGTATCCTATGTGTTATTCTAGCCTATAATCTATCTCTGTTGCAAATTTCATCAAGATCCATTCAGTAGGTTTTGCGTGAAAGAGTAACAAACATACATACTTACATCAATACATCCATACTTACAAAGTTTCGCATTTATAATAATAGTAGCCTGTGCCGTGTAGTGCCGGCACATAAATAGAATAGCACTACCCCCTCTCTTCCCGTGGGTGTCGTAAGAGGCGACTAAGGGAAAACTGCCATCAGGAGATGGGCAGCAGCGTCTCCAGTTACAAAAGGCCAATACTGCGATCGCCAACCCGCCTGCCAAGCGTGGCGATTATGGCACAACCCCCCCAATGACAACACAACCAACAAATCGGCCCCCAGTCCCCGGCGGCCCCGCTATTCCTAGCTACGGTAGCGGCTATGGTAACGGCGGGGCAGGGGGTGCAAAGAATCTCCGGGTAGGCTCCGGCTACCAACACCGACGACTCGACCTGGCAACCTACAACACGCGCACATTGAGGCTCGACGCGAAGCTCGTAGAGTTGGAAGAGGCAATAAGTAAGTTACATTGGGATATCATTGGGTTATCTGAAGTCCGAAGAGAGGGGGAGGACTCGATAACCCTGCAATCCGGTAACTTACTTTACCACCGGGAGGGCGACCAACAGTCCATTGGTGGTGTCGGGTTCATCGTCCATAAATCCCTTGTCAACAACGTGATCACCATCGGAAGTGTGTCGAGCAGGGTAGCGTACCTGATACTCAGATTATCGAAACGATATTCGCTGAATGTTATCCAGGTCTACGCTCCGACCTCGACACACGACGATGACGAAGTGGAGGCTATGTATGAGGAGATCTCTAAAGCCATGCATAGCTATAAAACCCACTACACGGTTGTGATGGGGGATTTCAATGCAAAGTTGGGGCAACGTTGCGGTGATGAGCTGAGAGTGGGGCAATTTGGATTTGGGCAACGGAACGATAGAGGCCAGATGCTGGCAGACTTTATGGAGAGGGAGAACCTCTATATGATGAACTCCTTCTTTAGGAAGCCCGTAAGCCGCAAATGGACCTGGATCAGTCCGGACGGTAAAGTCAAAAACGAGATCGATTTTATCATGTCGACGAAGAAGCACATATTCAATGATGTCAGTGTGATCAACGCTGTTAAGACAGGAAGCGATCACCGTATGGTAAGAGGCACATTGAATATCGATGTCAAGCTCGAAAGATCGCGACTGATAAAATCCACGCTCCGACCAATACCAGCTCAAATTCAAAACCCCGAGTGCTTTCAGCTCGAGCTTCAAAACCGCTTCGAAGCCCTTGAGAACAGCATAGACGTGGACGATCTATACAACATGGTGGTGGACACTGTCCGCACGGTAGGGTCTAAGTACTATAAAACCCACCGTCCCAAATTGAAGAAACTCTCCAGTCAGACTCTCCTACTCATGGATCAGAGACACGAAATGAAGCTGCAGAACTCAGCGGATGCCCATCGTTATCGGCAGCTCAATAGACAGATATCTAAGTCCTTGACGCGCGACCTTCGCCAATTTAATACCGAGCGTATTAAAGAAGCCATTGAGCGGAACAAAGGCTCCAAAGTGTTCGCGAGAGATCTGTCTATCGGGCAAAGTCAATTGACGAGGCTGAAAACTGGGGAAGGTAGCATCGTTTCGTCAACACCTGAAATCCTGAGGGAGATTGAGAGTTTCTATGGACAGCTATATTCCACGCAAACACCTGTTGAAAGCAAGGCTAATAAAGACCCTAGAGCCAAGCTTACCCGACACTATACCGAAGATATCCCGGACGTCAGCCTGTACGAGATTAGAATGGCTCTCAAGCAGCTCAAAAACAACAAGGCGGCGGGTGATGACGGAATCACAACAGAACTTCTAAGAGCGGGCGGTAAGCCGATACTTAAGGTCCTCCAGAAGCTCTTCAACTCTGTCATCCTCGAGGGCAAAACGCCAAAGGCATGGGGCAGAAGCGATGTGATGCTGTTTTTCAAGAAGGGTGATAAAACTCTCTTGAAGAATTATAGACCCATCTCGCTTCTGAGCCATATCTATAAGTTGTTTTCGAGAGTCATTACGAATCGTCTCGCTCGCAGGTTCGACGACTTCCAACCTCCCGAACAAGCCGGGTTCCGGAAAGGCTACAGTACCATAGACCACATTCATACGCTGCGGCAAGTTATACAGAAGACCGAAGAGTATAACCTGCCACTTTGCTTGGCGTTCGTGGACTATGAGAAAGCCTTTGATTCGATCGAGACCTGGGCCGTGGTGCAGTCTCTCCAGAGGTGCCAAATAGACTACAGGTATATCGAGGTGCTGAGGTACCTATACCAAAACGCCACCATGTCGGTCCGATTACAGAACCAGAGCTCTAATCCTATCCAACTACAGCGAGGTGTGAGACAGGGAGATGTCATCTCTCCCAAACTGTTCACAGCTGCGTTGGAGGATATTTTTAAGCTGCTGGACTGGAAAGGATGCGGCATCAACATCAATGGCGAGTACCTAACACATCTACGGTTTGCCGATGATGTAGTTCTTATGGCTGAGACCTTGGAAGACCTGAACACAATGCTCGAAGATCTCGGTAATGCTTCGCAAAGAGTGGGTCTTAAGATGAACATGGACAAGACGAAAATCATGTCCAATGCCCATGTTGCACCCGCTCCAGTTAATGTTGGGAACATTACACTCGAAGTTGTTGACCACTATGTTTACCTAGGACAGACGGTCCAGTTAGGTAAGTCCAACTTTGAGAAAGAGATCTCTCGTCGAATCCAGTTCGGATGGGCAGCGTTTGGGAAGCTCCGACATATATTCGCGTCCGAAATACCTCAATGTCTCAAGACGAAAGTCTTTGACCAGTGTGTGTTGCCAGTAATGACCTATGGAAGTGAGACGTGGTCTTTTACTATGGGTCTCATAAGAAGGCTCAAAGTCACCCAGCGAGCAATGGAGAGAGCGATGCTTGGTATTTCCCTGCTCGATCGAATCAGAAATGATGAAATCCGCAGGAGAACTAAAACAACCGACATCGCTCGAAGGATTGCATCATTGAAGTGGCAGTGGGCGGGACACATAGCGCGGAGAACCGATGGCCGTTGGGGCGGAAAGGTTCTTGAATGGCGACCGCGTGCCGGACGACGTTCCGTGGGCAGGCCCCCTACAAGGTGGACCGACGATCTGGTCAAGGTCGCGGGAAGCCGCTGGATGCGGGCAGCGCAGGACCGATCGTTGTGGAGATCCTTGGGGGAGGCCTATGCCCAGCAGTGGGCGTCGTTCGGCTGACATGATGATGATGATGATGAATAATAGTAGGAGTGGGAATTCTTTATAATAATATGTTTATCCATAGGTACCTAATCCATAACGCAAATTCATAAAAATTGGGCTAGAATAATTTCATTGCAAGAAAGATGATTTTTTTTAATAAGCGTTTTATAGGTTAGGTAGGTAGTCAGGGCCCCAAGTCTGCTAATTTTAATTAAATAAGATTCTATTGATATTCAATTGAGTGAGACTCAATTACGATTCCATTACGTTTAAAACAAATTGGGTATTCTGTAAAAACTTGTACGTCAGCTCAATAGAATCGCAATTGAATCGTAATTGAATCGTAATGGAGTCTCAGTTGGATAGTTAATAGTGTTGCCTTCTAAAATCTACTAAGAGACTAAATTAATGAATGACCGATAGTTTTGATAAAAATAAACGTTTTTGTGTCATTTAAGATAATCAAATAGAATTAAAATTGTCCGCGATGAAGGGCATTGTTAGTAAAACATGACACAATGATAATAAAACACTTTTATTCAAATACGGTGGCTGTAACCCAATTGTCATTGAGAGTACTGTCAAACAAATGTCAAATGAGAGTAGAATACCGATTAACTCCACAATCGAGCTACGGTTGTAATACGATTGAAGAGCAGACTAGCAAATATTCCGATGGCAGTTCAATGGCAGTTCAGGCAGAATACCAAAAAATGTCAAAAACCGCTACTGAGATCCAATTAAGATTCAATTGAACCATTTTTTGACGACCGATTTGGCGCAGGGGTAGGCTACCCACCTTCTGCGCCAGTGGTCTCGGGTTCGATTCCCGAACAAGACAAATATTTGTGTGCATGAACATGTCTATTTGTCTTGGTCTGGGTGTTAACTATGTATATTAAGTATGTATTTACAAACAAAAAAGTATTTAAGTATATATTTATCCGTTATCAAGTTTTCCATGATACAGTTTCTTAATGAAATTAACATGGGCTTAGATAATTGGTGTGAATGTAAGAAGTTATTTATTTATTATTTATTTATTTGTAAATTAGCAGACTTGGGGCCCAGATGTCAGAGCGTGCGTCGAATCCCGCCTGACAGTTACTTTCAGGGCTGGTGGTTTATTACCATCACAATGTTTCCCTTCCTTACAGATTAGCATTGTGAATGCAAAAACATAATTTAAAGTCTCATAAAAATAATAATCTATACTAATTTTATAAAGAGAAAAGATTTAATTGTTTGTTTGAATTAAATAGGCTCCGAAACTACTGGACCGAGATCCCGAGTGACATTGGCTACATTTTATCCCCATATTCCCACGGGAACGGGTACCATGCGGGTAAAACCTCGAGAATCCGCTAGTAATATTTTATTTATTTTTTATTATCTACTTACGTCTTGCTTATATGTGAAACAGAAAAATAAATTAACGTTTTCTTGGTAGTTACAGAGACACCGTCTCTATCTCAGTGCTAGTTCCTCAGTATTTATGAGGTTAATTTAAACTTCACATGGAGAATTTGATAAAAGTGGAAAAGATAAATTAATTTTATAAAGGTCGGTGAGTGTGCTATGATGAAGGTCATAACTAGTAGTAAATCAACAGAACAGAACACAACAAGATTTAGTTAGTTTAAAGAAACCTCTTCACATTTTAAAGTGGAATTTGATGTTGTATCTAGAAAGGCACGTGATTTCACAAGTTCCTATATATTTATTTATTTATTTATTTTATTTATTTATTTAAGGACAGCTAGCAAGTACATACACCAAACACAAGGTAAAAATACATTTGAAACTTACAAGCTACAGTGTTGTCTTATTATTAGCTGCCACGACAAGTAAGACAACAAGTAAATTTAACTAAGCAATTTGTTACATTCACAAACGCAAATTATTTTTTTTAAATATTACTATTTGCATAAGTTATATAATACTTATAGTTAAGCATGCAAATCATGTAAAAAAAAGAAATTTACCGTTTTTTAAATATATCTAATAATAGATGTTTAAAAGTGACAAATTTAGAATTAATATCCAAAACAGAATCTTTAGCAAGTATATTAAATTGACCCATGGTTCTATGTATAGTTGAAAAATGGCGTAAGTTGCTTTTAAATGATTTCTGAGAAAACAGTTTGAAACGTGTGCTTCTGACAGTCTTGAATGGAACGTGAAAGGAGATTTGCTCAAGGAGAAATGGACAGTCTATAGTGCCACTAATAACCTTATATAAAAATAATTGATCAAGAAGCTGTCTTCTTTTTTGAAGACTAAGTAAATTAAAATGAGATAAACGTTCTTCATAGGTGCAAAGTTTTTTAGCCAGATTATGCTGAAAGGCCAAATGCCAAAGATAACTTTTCTGAATGGATTCAATACGTTTGATATGAACGTTGTAATGTGGAGACCAAATAACACTACCATATTCCAACGACGATCGTATCAAAGAATTGTAAACAATGATTTTACTTTTTGACAATCTAAAATTTTTTGTGTTTCGTATTACAAAGCCAAGAATTTTAAAACATTTTTTAACCATTTTATCTATATGACCGCAGAAGTTTATTTTTTTATCAAAATAAATACCCAAGTCTCGAATTTCATCGACATTACAAAAATCTTGATTTTTAATTTGGTAAGTGTAAGGAATATAATTTTTTTTTCGTGTGAAGCGAATAAAATTACATTTCTTAATATTAAGTGACATTTTGTTAAGGTCGCACCAATCAACAAACCTATTTAAGTCATCTTGCAGAAGGATGCAATCCGAGGCGTCTTTAATGTGCTTTACAATTTTTAGATCATCAGCATATAAATAAAAAGAACTGTACCTGAAACATTGTGCCACGTCATTAACGAATAGATTAAAAAATAAGGGGCCTAAATGGGAGCCTTGCGGTACACCAGATAATGCTTCTAGACTATTGGAAGACTGACCATTAACAACGACTTTGAATTTCCGATTGCTGAGATACGAAATACACCAATTTAAGAAATTTCCATGAATGCCAAATTGAGATGACAATTTTGAAATAAGGATGCTATGGTCAACTCTGTCAGCTATGGTCAACTCTGTCACTGTCTGTATATCACTAATGAAACGCTCCTGGCTGGAGGAGCCGGAGAGCACGAGTCAGAAATAAAAGAGGGTATATGAAATTAAGTGTATTTTATTTTCCACAATTAGACCGTGGGTTCTGTCGCTCGGGGATCAGTGCAAAGAACAAGTTGGGAGGACTTAACTTAGGGACTTCCTAAAGAGGGGAGAAGTCGCTGTAGCCTAGAGGCAGCGGGGTCTGGTCCGGGGTAGGCCGGAGCAGAGCAGGGTCCTGGCGGTTAGGCGCGCAGGAGCAGGTGGAGAGCGGCACGAAGTAGGCAGGTACTGGTGCAGGTACAGCAGGTAGGTACCGGTGAGACTCGGGGAGATGTTGCCCGGAGATACGACCCTGAAATGTTACGATAACAGGTATGAACATGTGTTCACTAAATCCGACCGCTGTGTATGAGTGGGTATGACACTGGGCTACAATTGAGATAGGAATATTGTCATTTAAATTAGGTTACTATTAGGAAAGAGGAGCACATTAACTTTCATGTCAGCGGCTATTGTTATACTAATTAAAAGTTACAGAACAAGAGGGACAATTTAAAGGTGTAAGTTAAAATGTATTTGAATAAAGACAACCCACTCTTCTAGGTACCGGTCACGACAAGGTTACAAGGAAATATTAGGCTGTAAATTGCTTTTGGATCCCGGAATATTTAGTATTCCGTTCACCGTGTGGCAATTGCAGTTTATATTAGTATAAATTCGATGACGAAATAAACATCTCATCGAAAACAATATGTAAAAGAATAGAATTGATGAACGGCTGTTTGAGGTTATAGCACCGAGAATATAATTTATTTATCACGAAAATAAAACGCGCACAAAACACTCACCCAATTATGTTGGGGCGAGAAACCAGAAAAAGGAGAAATCTTTAGCGAATTCTCCTTTATATATTAAAAATCTTCCAGAACATTCTGGCTGTAAGTAGGGTTATAATTTTTTTGCATAGATAGATTCAACTTGTCATTGGATTTTAATCATACAGCCAAGGCACCGACTAATTACGTCGCGAAGATTTCAGAATTATCTGGAAGATTAATTTAGTAAAATCTATGGCGCGCGTAAGACAAAATTGCTTCCAATAGACTATTTATGTTGTTACGTTAAGAAATGCAATATAAATATGCACGAAACTACAATCAAAGTATTTCGCATACAGATCACAGTCTGCCACGGAACGCGCGGCGGTTTATAGCTATGTTACTTCGGAACATCGCAAACAAACAGACAGCTGAGTGGCATCTGACATTGACAGCTCCTATCACATAAATACAATAGAACTGAATAGACCATATTTGTTTATAATTGTAATGATTTTTTCATAAAATTAATAGTTGGTGCGATTATTATGGATAAAACAATGAAAGAAGTAAGTAAAAATGGCAGCCGTTACATATCCCCCTTTTTAGAGAAGGATTTTGCCTGGGAAAAATCCACTAAGAAACACAAAACCACCGAATACAAAACTAAGGTTTAGAGTAGCAGTATACAATAAGATAAGCTAACTGTACGTTATCGACAGTAAAAGTAACACCATAAAATTGACGAGAGGTATCGACAACCAGTTCAAGACTAATCGAATAGAACGGTACAAGGACCAAGAATCGCAAGACAGGAGAAGAATTCCAGTTATTTAGTGTAACTGAATCAACATTCCCGTTGAGAATGCTAATGTTAAAACAATGCGAAATTAAAAATAAAATAGTCGAGAGATAAACTTCATGCAGACACAATTCAAACGAACAGGTTCCCTAGCTATAAATGTATTTAATTAAAATTATATTTATGTATAATTTAATGCAATAAAAGCCCTAGCTAAAAATAATCAGATTAAAAAGTAAAAAACGATGACCAACAATTTATTCAATACATCTAAAACAAAATTTTGCTATAAAAAGGTAAAAATAACGACGAAGACTAATACTTTGTAGAATTTCTATTTAAAAAATTTATTTAATTTAGGAATAGTTATTTATTTTAAAATCTTTAATATGCCAGGAACCTAGATTTTTCCCATTCATATCTTCAAGTTCATAAACTAGAGGAGATAGTTTAGATTTAATGAGACATTTTATATATTTAGGAGCAAGTTTTTTAGAAAACTGCTTATCCTTATCACTTTGATAATAAGTTTTTCTCCAAACAGTATCACCAACGTTAAAGTTATAGTTTTTGCGACGAAGATTGTAATGCCCAGAGTTTCGGGAATGAGACTTGATAAGAGAACTTTGCACTTGGTCCATAATTTTTCTAAGTTTACCAGTGTTTTCAGCATACACATCCCTAGGCGCAAAAACAATTTCATCGGACAGATCAACATCAAGATAGTGAGAACCGCACGGCACTAACTCTCTCCCGTAAACCAGAAATGACGGAGTATAACCTGTGACTTCACTGACGGCTGTATTAAGTGCGAATTGTATTTTGGGAATGTTGTTATCCCAGGACCTGTGGTCCTCTTCAATAAAGGTGGAAACAGCAGTCATGATGGTTTTATTATAACGCTCAACCGTGTTTACCTGTGGAGTATATTTAGGAGTAAAGCGTACGTTTGGTATTTTATATTGAGAAAACATGTGATTAAGCTTTTGACTGACAAACTGCTTACCGTTGTCCATCAAAACAGTACTAGGAATGCCATGAACAAGAAAGACTTTCTCTTCAATTAAACTAGTTATAATGTCGGCAGTAGCACGACGGATAGGAAACAAAAGCGAGTATTTCGAAAAACAACAAGTGACTACAAGTAGCATAGTATTCTGTTTTCTAGATATAGGTAAGGGACCAACCAAGTCCACACTAATCATTTGGAATGGTCTAGAACATTCCTTAGGTCGTCCCATAAATCCTAAGGTAGGATGATTTGCATGCTTGTGAGAGTTACAAGCATCGCACTCATTAACAAATTTTACGACATCTTTATGCATGCCAGGCCAGAAGTAATTTAAAGAAATTCTTTTAAAAGTTTTAAATATCCCTAAATGTCCAGAAGTAGGATTATCATGATAGTCTTTAAGTATATCAATTCTAGATTCTTTAGGAACAACTTCCTTCCATTCAAATTCTCTAGTTAAGGGATTTATAGTTTTTATGAAGCGATATAACTTATTATTATTTATTTTATAATTGGTAAAAGAGGTAGGGGAATTTTGACAACCGGCAAATAGCTCCAAATACCAGGGATCAAGTACAGGAGGTGAAGAAGATCGGTTGACGCTATCTATAGCCGCTACAGGCACCGCACGGGACAACGAATCTGGAACGACATTATCCTTGCCACGTCTGTGTTTGATGTCGAAGTTGAACGCAGAAAGACGTACTCCCCATCTGGCAAGTCGACCTGTAGGGTTATTAATATTTAGAAACCATTTTAAAGACGAATGATCAGTAAAAACGGTAAATTTCCGGCCATTATCCAAATAACAGCGCCAATGTTCTATAGACACAATTACTGCGAGCGCTTCCCGCTCCGTAGCGCTATAGTTTCGTTCTTGTGCCGACAAGGACTTGCTCATATAGGCTATAACTTTCTCTTCGCCATTTAAAATTTGAGTTAGTATAGCTCCAATCCCGTAATCACTAGCGTCGGTATGGACTTGAAACGGTTCAGAATAATCCGGACAAGATAAAATCGGAGGGGACGTTAAACACTCTTTGAGCTTCTTGAAGGCAGTTTCTGCTTCTGGTGACCAGGCAAAAGGAATTGCATTCTTACCCTGAGAGGTAAGTTTGTTCAATGGTGCAGCCAATGAACTAAAATTGGGAATAAAACGACGATACCAAGAAGCAGTACCTAAGAAACGACGAACTTCCTTCCTGTTAGTAGGAGTAGGATAATTCACAATGACCTCAATTTTCTCCGGATCGGCGTGTAGCCCATTCGAATCGACCATATAACCCAAATATTTTAATTTTTCTCTGAAAAATTGACATTTTTCGAAATTTATAGTTAAATTTGCGAACTTTAGTTTCTCCAAAACTCGTAAAAGTAAAGAAATGTGCTCCTGAAAGGAATTAGACACAATTACTACGTCATCAACAAATACATAGACCTTATTTTCGAATTCAGGACCATAAAACAGCAAATCTACCAATCTTTGCTGCGTGGCAGGTGCATTGGTCAACCCAAAAGGCATAGACTTAAATTGGAAGGTTCCTCTAGAGGGAATATAGAATGCAGTCTTACATCGGTCTTCAGGCTTAATTAATACCTGCCAGAACGATTTAGATAGGTCTATACTAGATAGATACTTAGCATCCCTAAGGTTATCTAGGATTTCAGTTATATAAGGTAAGCTGTAAGCATCTTTGCGAGTGACAGAGTTTAGTTTCCTACTGTCGAGACAGAATCTATACTCGCCATTCTTTTTGGGAGTAAGAAGCACGGGATTAGACCAAGGGCTCTCACATGGTTCGACAACATCTTCTTTCAACATCTCGTCCAGTTGATCGGAGAGAATTTGTTGCTTCTGAGGGGACATTCTATAGTAACGTTGTCGAATGGGAACAGAGTCACCTGTATCTATAGCGTGAGTGATCAACGAAGTACGACCTAAACCACATTTTTCATAGGAAATGCTACGAAATTGAGAAATAATATTATCAGCGTTTTCCTTTTGTTCGTTGTTAAGTTGAGCGTACGAACAAATTTGTTTAGGATCGTCAAGAGCAATATTAGATATATTAAATTCGTTAGACTCATCCAGCAAAAGGCTATCGAGTTCACTCGGAAACAACTCGAACTTCCTCCAGAAATCCATACCAAGAATTAATTTGTTTTTAATTTCCGGCACAACAAATAATTTAATATGAATAGTTTTATTTTTAAAATTTAAAGGTAGAATAACATATTTAGAGGCAGTAAAAGTTTGACCGCCAGCTGCAGAAAGCTGTAACGGGTCACAAGAATAAAGTTTATTATTAGGATTTAATATATATTCCTGATAATTATTCCCAAGTAAGGATATGCCGGAACCGGTATCTAAAAGACCAACGACATGATTATCACCAATAATAACAGAAATATACGGTCGAGAAAAATTAATTTCAGATTCCGGGATTGGAGACTCAGAATGACTATGAGATAGATTAGATATAATAGATAACCATTCTTTCCATTCAGCTTCATCGCAACGACTAGAGAATCTCGAGCGAAGCTGCCTAGTTTCACAATCCCGATCAATTAGTTTTTTTGATTGGTGGGCTTATTGCAATCCGGACATTCGGGGGTGCGAACACCATCTTTGCCACACTTAAAACAAACTATTGTTCGTGGTTGAGTACAGTTTTTCAAATTATGCGTGTTAGAACGACATCTAGGACAATATATATTATCATTGTTCACAGCTGAAACAAATGACTTATTAGTTTTAGTAAAAGGTTTATTAACAACCGGAGTGCTAGTAGCACCGCGGTAAACGAACTCCGTAGCTAAGTTCGACATATTAGAAGCAGAAGGCTCAACAAAATTTGCCACTTGACACTGTATTTTTTCAACGTGTTGACAAATAGCTTTAAGATCGTCGATGGAGTTTATCACCGAAGACGGAGTAAGAGCATTAGCGTAGCAAGGCCTAATATTAGTAAGTAAAATTTCTAATTTATCTTCCTCTGATATTGGTTTCGTGAGGCGAGAAAACATAACCTCCATTACCGAAAGATATATAGCAATTGGTTCGTTAACACCCTGGGTACGAGCTCTAATATCCGATTTAAATTGAGAGTCATAGTTTTTCGGAAGAAAATCAGCCTTCAGCAAGGCTACTAACTCTCCCCAGGTATTTACTTTTGGCCTGGCACAACGAAACCAATACAAGGCGTCGTCGGTAAAAATTTCGTAACCAAACGACAAAACCCTACTATAATCTATGCCCCTAGCTGTGACAAACTCGTCAACCTTTTGAATAAAGGAAACAACACAAGTTTTCCCGTTGAATTTAAGTTTAGTGAAATCGGAAAGAGCCCGATCGATAGTAACATTAATAATAGACTCCGTCGCGTTGACTTGCTCTCGGCTGGAAGTAGAAGGACCGGGGAGCAAAGGGTCACCCGCATTCGCGCCTGAGACAGGCGTCTCCCTAGGCTTTAAAGTGGACAGTTCCCTGTCCTGGGCCCTCAAGCCGCGCTTGCATTCAGCAAGGGCACCCAATAATAACGCGTCCTCGGCTGCATCAACTCTACCGAGCCGATGAAAAACGTGGTTAAGAATAACCTCCGTTCTCAAATAAACACCTCTATCAAATTTAGATTTTAATAATTCAAGGTTTTTATTAGATTTGTTTAATGCGGCTGAGATGCCGTCTAAGTCGTCAGCAGAAGACAAATGCGAGGCTAAAATCTCCTCAGAAGGAAGTTCTTTAGAGATCTTTGTAATTTGCTTTCTTAAATCGGCCACGTTATCAGCCGGTGTTTCTCCGCGAAGTCCGACTTCGTATTCAAGTTCCGACTTTTGTAAGGAAAGAAAATTTATCTTACGCACAGCCATATTTAAGTACGTTAGGTGAGTCTTTTGCGCGACGAGCCTACTCAAGTGCAACCACTACTGAAGTAACAAAAGGGGTATGTGGGTAACTATAACAGTTGTAAGTTCAATTTAAAAAAATTACAATTTAAATGAAGAAAGTAAATAACCTCCTTGTTTGAAGTAGGTTAAATGAATATCAATGGCTTTAAGTTAAAAAGTAAAAAAAAAAAAAAAAAATATTTATTAAGGAAAGGTAAGTAACCTTTTTTTTTAAGTCGGTTAAAATAAAAATCACAGGCTTCCTGGTTTAGAACCAAGGAAAGGCTGATATTTAAAGAAAATATTACAGTTAAATCACCACGGTTAGCCGTTCGTTACACAACTCGGATAAAAAAAATAGGTACCCACATACGAAGCACAAAAATAAATAAATTAATAAAGCACTGATCACCAAGCGAGCCTGAATGAGCTGGGCGCCACTGAAACGCTCCTGGCTGGAGGAGCCGGAGAGCACGAGTCAGAAATAAAAGAGGGTATATGAAATTAAGTGTATTTTATTTTCCACAATTAGACCGTGGGTTCTGTCGCTCGGGGATCAGTGCAAAGAACAAGTTGGGAGGACTTAACTTAGGGACTTCCTAAAGAGGGGAGAAGTCGCTGTAGCCTAGAGGCAGCGGGGTCTGGTCCGGGGTAGGCCGGAGCAGAGCAGGGTCCTGGCGGTTAGGCGCGCAGGAGCAGGTGGAGAGCGGCACGAAGTAGGCAGGTACTGGTGCAGGTACAGCAGGTAGGTACCGGTGAGACTCGGGGAGATGTTGCCCGGAGATACGACCCTGAAATGTTACGATAACAGGTATGAACATGTGTTCACTAAATCCGACCGCTGTGTATGAGTGGGTATGACACTGGGCTACAATTGAGATAGGAATATTGTCATTTAAATTAGGTTACTATTAGGAAAGAGGAGCACATTAACTTTCATGTCAGCGGCTATTGTTATACTAATTAAAAGTTACAGAACAAGAGGGACAATTTAAAGGTGTAAGTTAAAATGTATTTGAATAAAGACAACCCACTCTTCTAGGTACCGGTCACGACAAGGTTACAAGGAAATATTAGGCTGTAAATTGCTTTTGGATCCCGGAATATTTAGTATTCCGTTCACCGTGTGGCAATTGCAGTTTATATTAGTATAAATTCGATGACGAAATAAACATCTCATCGAAAACAATATGTAAAAGAATAGAATTGATGAACGGCTGTTTGAGGTTATAGCACCGAGAATATAATTTATTTATCACGAAAATAAAACGCGCACAAAACACTCACCCAATTATGTTGGGGCGAGAAACCAGAAAAAGGAGAAATCTTTAGCGAATTCTCCTTTATATATTAAAAATCTTCCAGAACATTCTGGCTGTAAGTAGGGTTATAATTTTTTTGCATAGATAGATTCAACTTGTCATTGGATTTTAATCATACAGCCAAGGCACCGACTAATTACGTCGCGAAGATTTCAGAATTATCTGGAAGATTAATTTAGTAAAATCTATGGCGCGCGTAAGACAAAATTGCTTCCAATAGACTATTTATGTTGTTACGTTAAGAAATGCAATATAAATATGCACGAAACTACAATCAAAGTATTTCGCATACAGATCACAGTCTGCCACGGAACGCGCGGCGGTTTATAGCTATGTTACTTCGGAACATCGCAAACAAACAGACAGCTGAGTGGCATCTGACATTGACAGCTCCTATCACATAAATACAATAGAACTGAATAGACCATATTTGTTTATAATTGTAATGATTTTTTCATAAAATTAATAGTTGGTGCGATTATTATGGATAAAACAATGAAAGAAGTAAGTAAAAATGGCAGCCGTTACACTAAACTATAAAAGAACAAACAAATTACCTTAAAAGTGTACTTAACAAGATTAAGAATAGTTAAAAATGAGAACTCAGTTTAAAATCCATATTAATCATTTAAATTAATTGAATCTGACATTTGTTTATTTACCTAGGTTCCATTCATTTAACTAATATAATGTAGGCTCAAGGGCCCGTCTTGTTAAATAACACTCAATTCAACAAATCGACAACCATTATTTTATTATATAAACTTAAAAAAATCGACTTTTCATAATGGTTCCCTATGAAGTGCGCCAAGTGAGTGTAACTCATCTAAGCACTCCCACATTCTTGACGCTTGTAATCAACAACCGTTCGGGCATCACGTTCGTTCCTACCCCGAACTTATAAGATGTAGAATGAGCTTCCTCCAGAGGTGTTTCATTTGTGCTATGACATGGAGTTCTTCAAGAAGCGTGTAAATAGGACCCTAAAATACAAAGGCTGGCAACGCATATGCGACGATGACTACTTCCCATCACGTGGCTCGTCTGCTCGTTTGCCCTTTTTAAACATAAAAAAAACGGTAAACATGAACTTGCTAAGTCAAGAAACCTAGAACCTAGCTTCGGAAGTGCCCTTGTCTCAAGTACTGGGTACGCCATTGTCAATAGATAACAAGACTCAATGAACCTTTTTCTGGGGCTCACAAACTTCTACCCTCACAATCGGTAAATCTAGTTTCTTGTCGAGACGATGGTCTATGCCTCTGATGTACTAATTTAATCTCGGAAGGGGAAAAAACGGTTTCCGATAACGCAGACATTTTTCCGCACAAATTACTTGAAGGATCGCATGAAGAAATTGGGAAACAGGATTTATTAGGTAATGTCAAATTGCTGTACGTATTCGGAATTTCGGGATTTTAGTATGGGAATTCAAGATTGTTGATTGTGGTGTTCATGGGACTTATGAAGAAACGAAAATCATTTACTTGATTTATAACAGTCTCTTGTATTTTACAAGCTTTTGGTAGACTTCGGTGTTAGTGTGGGTCTCAGATCATGCTTTCCAGTGTCCGATTGAGCTGATATTTTGCTCACAGAATTAGTTTGGATCACAATGCCACAATAAAGTAAGAGCAAAAACAAAAATATCATTTCAAAAAACTAATTTAGATACCTATAAGTATAATGTTGGGAAATATGAGATCTAGCTAGGAGACATACATGCTTCTATGGCCCCAAAAAATAGGACCACCTACAGTATCGCAGATTTTTAATCTTCTTTTTATTGCCAGAGTTTTGAGAAACGTATGAAGAAGAACTTGAGAAGTTTATACTTGTCAGTCATGTTTCTTGGCCATGAAACCTAGCACTTTTCCCATAGATTACCCTTCAAAGTTCCCCCATGGTGTTATTAGATTTCCCATGTTATACGGTTTCCATCGCGTGCCCGAGGCCAATATCCGAACGCAATTTCGTTGCCTTCACTGACATGATAGCGATACGAAGCGTTACTTTTTGTTTCAAGGGTAACATTATTTTACTCTCAGCTATCTAAGGTTGTAACGATTGCGATTCGTACCAGTCATTATGGATGGTTTAAAACTCTATAATGGCTGGAAACTCCATCAAGTTCTACATACTGGCCATTAATTTTATCGAATCCTATCCTGTTCTTTCAATTCAAATTCAAAATCTTTGTTTCACGTGCCCTGTTCAGCATTTTGATTGAGTAATACTAAAACCACCAATCCGTACAGAGCTCGCGGAGCATTACCAATTATATCGAAATTAGTATACTTACCAGTTATTATGTTATTATATTGTTGAAATTGGTTGATTATTATATAACAAAGTGGAACCCTTGACCCTTGGAAAGGGTTCCTATTCTTCCTATACATTTCTATTACTACCTTTAAAATAAAACGATCAAGTCCCTATAAACATCTTTTTATTCATATATCTATCTAACTAAATACTGGGCAGCGACTTCTGACGTTCCGGCTGGTGTACCACTGGCCGACGAGGACGTCCCGTCACGAGGTGCACCGCAGACTATAGCAGCCTGTCAGTTGGCTGCAATCTGCCACGCACACAGTTTTACCAAGTTTTACGTAGTAACTATTTTCTAATCTGTGGTTTTACATACAAAATCCGAATGTCAGGTAGCCTATAGATATATGATCGAGAACTGCAGGCAGCTTGCCGGCGGACTGATAGAGCTTACAGAAATGGCTATCATAACGCTGCACAAACTTATTATTCAACCAATGTTAAATTTCGTCGTCGTTTCACCCGCGTGGTTCCCGTTCCCATGGGAATATCGGGATATAAAGTACCCTATGTGTTATTCCAGCCTATAATCTATCTCTTGTTGCAAATTTCATCCAGGTCCGTTCAGTAGTTTTTGCGTGAAAGAGTAACAAACTTCCATACATCCATACTCTTAAACTTTCGCAATTATAATAAAATATCCCGAGGGAACGTTATATTTTTCCGGGATAAAAGTTGCCTAAGTTACTCCTTATTACATCAGCTACCTGCCAGTGAAAGTCCCGTCAAAATCGGTCCAGCCGTTTCAGAGATTAGTCGGAACAAACAGACAGACAGTCAGACAGACAGACAGACAGACAGACGGACAGACAGACAGACACAAATTTTAATACATGTCATTTTGGTATATGTATCGTATCTATAATCATATGCATGTAGTAAAAGGCTGTTATTTTAATGTTACAAACCGACACTCCAATTTTATTTATTTGTATAGATGATTAAGTTACTTATAAGAAATAAATGCTTATAATTGAGCCTTTCGATCGATTCAATAAAATTAAAGTTTTTTTTTTCATTGAGCGGGTTCCATTCCCAGTTCAGACAGGCGATTATTTAAAACACTTCGAATGCAGTTCGTTTTCTTTTTAAAATAAAAAAAGAAGTCTCTTTTCAGTAAAATTTTATATATTCAGCATTTTTAAGGTACTTTCCCTCCATGTGGGATAGTTTTGGGACGCCCTGTATGTGTATATTTTACTTTTTATGTATCTTATTTGTAAACATAATAAATAATAAATAAATAATAAATATTTTCTTACAATCACTCCAATTATCTAAGCCCGTAGTTAATTTCTTAAGAAACTGTGTCTACGTGAACTTGATAACGGATGAATATATACTTATATACTTTTTGTTTGTAAATACATACTTAATATACATAGAAAACACCCAGACCAAGACAAATAGACATGTTCATGCACACAAATATTTGTCTTGTTCGGGAATCGAACCCGAGACCTCTGGCGCAGAAGGCAGGTAGTTTACTCCTGCGCCAAATCGGTCATAATACATATTACGGTACATATTAACGTTGAAACGAATTAGTCTAGAACTATTTCATAAGAAAATCTGTAGTCATCTTAATTAAGGATAAAACACTGAGTGCCAAATTAAATAGTCATCTATACTAATATTATAAAGAGGAAAGATTTGTATGTATTCAGGTATGTAACGAATAAACTCAAAAACAACTTTTAGAATGCTACAGTATCCCTGATTAACATAGGCTACACATTTTATTCCGATATTCCCACGGGAAGGGGTACCACGCGGGTAAAACCGCGTGGATCCGCTATCTTAAATAAGGATAAAACACTGAGTGCCTGCTGATATGATGTAAACTAAAATAAAACGTCATTGGTTTATGTAATTCAATTCCATTTATTATGCAATTACATCTAATGTAAGTAGGTATGTTGTTGTTTCATAAAATTATAAACTTTCATCCAATTTTCAACCCTTAAAATTATTTCCGCTGCAACAAAATCTATGGTAGTTACTTTTACATACACCAAAATCTGTCCAAATTCTTATAAAAGACTCGGGCATGAGCCGGTAAACGAATGAAATAAGTAATTGATTTTCCTTTTGGATTTATTTGTTGAAAAAAGTATGTGAGTAAGTATGAGTACTTGTATGAGAGGAAATAAAACAGTAACTAGTTCTTTTGACCCTCAGTGTAGCAGTAGTGATCCTCTCGTTAGAAACGTAACAGATGTAACATTAATGTGATTAAGAGAACCTTGCGGTTACTACCGTCGGCGTTCGTCTGTATGAGGATATTAAAGCTGAACACATGTCATATTGTCTAACTAAGGGATTGTTAGGTTATTTGTGATAGTTTAGTAAAATAGTACTATTGTTTATCTCTAGACCTTGAAAATAGATATTATACTGTTTAAAATCATTTGAATAGGTTATGCGCAGTAACGCAATCGATAGCCAACATTTTGCCAAAATAAGAAAAAATAAATTGTATTATAGTTATTTACTTCTTAGAATCTTTAAGGTTATTGTTAACTTTTTAATTTTCACTTTTTAAATATATTTTGAAATAACGTTATTATTAAGTAACACCTTTAGTATTTTTTTAAAGGATAAGGAGAATGGTCATTGACCCACCACGCGGGCTCAATGGGATTTGGTGGGTATTAACGGCACTGCAAAAGGTAATGCCTAAAATTGGCGTCGTTTTTTTTTTGTCTCGCGGCTATCAACAAAATGTTTGAACATCAATTCTTGATAGTATAACAAACAATATTTGCCAAGACAGTATAGCTGTAAACTCAGTCAGAAGCAAGTTAGAACCATTCGAACGTATATAACATTTTTAAAAACCGCAAATGTAACTTTGTAGTTCATACAAACACTATGAAAAACAAAGTTAAGTTCTAGCTAGTCTCACTCGGTTCGGACTGAGTTTACAGGTATACTTCCTTTGTAAATATTGTCTGTAGTGCTGCCAACAAATTATATTTCAATGTTTGGTTGATGGCTGCAAGAAAAAAAAAAGACCCCAGCTGCCATACAAAAATGGTTATTGTCCTTTAGTCGTCCGGGACCAACGGCTTAACGTGTCTTCCAAAGCACGAAAGAGCTCTAACCACTGAGCTACGTGTTCCTCCATCCAATATTTCAGTAGTTACATAGAGAAACACAAGTGTCAAAGATATGGGAATATGTATAGCATGGCCGTGCACATCGTTCAAGCCAGCTGTGGAACAGTGCCTTAAGGCTTTTAGCTCAAACCAACTTCAAAGGCACCATAAGTAACAGAAAAAGAGGACACAATGGAACACAAATACCTTTTAGAAAACCTCGTGGGCTAGTGATAAACCGGGAGAATGGACAGAACCGATACTTCCTTACCTAATCTTGAAATACGGTCACGTAGAGTTGCGTCTTTTTATGTAAAGGTTAAGTGTACGTTTGGCATTTGAAATATTGAAAGGAATAAGTATATATTTCTATTTTTAGTTGTGAATAAGCTATTGATAAAAATATACCAAATATTTTCATGTGGTATGAATAAATCGAGCCGCAATACATTCATCGCGTCATCATCACCAGACGCATTAAATTATATATTGAGAGTTATAATTATTATACCTTTTGGATAGTTAGTTTGTAAATCCGTAAATACGGATACCTGGTTTCTGTGTCAGAGGTCTCAGGTTCGATTCCTGAACAAGACAAATAAATGTTTGTGTGCATGAACATGTCTATTTGTCTTGGTGTGTGTGTTACCTATAAATAATTATAATTAGTATGTATTTACAAACAAAAAGTATTTGATGAATCAGGCGTCACTTTGCCGAAGTCCCTACCAAGTGTGATAAAAGAGATAGGATTACATTTGGGATTCAATAGGTTAATGTTGCTTACTTCCACAAAAAACATGCAAGAGGCACCGCCCGGCACCCACAAAAAAACCAAAAAAAAACCTAAGTTAAGTTTCGTTAACACAGTTTCTTATGAATTTTAGTATGGGCTAGATAATAATAACTGATGTGATTGTAAGGAAAGAAGAAACAGAAGAAAAAATCCACAAATTACGTGTTTCTAATAATGGTAAGTATTTTTCTATTTTCACATTAAATATATTATACGGTTATGTAGTTAACTTGTATTCCGAACAGTGGTAGGTAAAAATGTTGGACGATTCATAAGCATTAATTTTATTTAATCTCTAAGAATGAAAATTTTTGACTTTGATTTTGAACAACAATTATTTTACCCTTGAAGTTGCAGTCAACTTGAAAATAAAAACACCCGTACATTTATAACAGCTACGGAAACACCATTCCACTTTAAACCATCCAAGATTGCCCGAAAATTCGTGAACTGTAGATCAATTTGTAGTTTTAAAAATCGGAGCAGTTACGCCCTAGGAGAACTTTGGGCAATTTGCAAGTTGGCTGAAATGGAATCTCCTTGAAACCTTGAATACAAACTTACCCTCCTTAATCTCCATAAGGTAATAGTGGTCATCAAGCACGTACCCAGGATTTTTGTCGGGGGGGGGGGGGGGGGGGGTGCGGTGGAAGTAGGGGTTGTTTAGATTTTTGTTGCTGAATCATGCCAAAACGGCTGAACGGATTGGGCTGAAATTTGGGACACAGATACTTTTTAGCCTGGAGTGGAACATAGGCTTCTTTTTATTCCGGAAAAATATCACATTCCCGCGGGATAACGTCGTGAAGTTCACGCCCATCCCGCGGATTAATGGATTTCGGGGGAGTCCAGACCCACTGGACCCCCCCCCCCCCTGGGTACGTCCTTGGTGGTCATGTTTTTATCGCATCAATATTTTTTGGCTAAGTAAAAGTTAATCTTTTTAATGCTGAATGCGTCATCAGATATGTTGAAAGAAAAAAGATTCCAGAAAAAGAAGATTTTACTACTAGAAAGCTTTTCTTCTACTTCAGGGAAGAACTTTTAGGGCTACTGACAACAGCACCACAACAGCATCTGAAGTAGAAGAAAAGCTTTTTACTAGTAAAGTCTTCTTCTTCCAGAATCTTCTTTCTTTCAACATATCCTAGGGGTCTACCAGTAAAATATGGTTAGTTGTTCTTAGCTGAGATGGTAGAATTCGCTAGTCTGCTGGTTTTCATCGCAAGAGTAAACTCGTTCTCTCTCACACCAAGGATCTATGATTTATCAGTCACTGATAAGTAGCCGTGCTGACCAATGAAGTATGTCGTAAAAGTTATTGTCATTTATTATAATTTTTAGATTTTTGCATTAACAATGCAATTTTTAATATAAAAAATGGAAAATGAAGTATTTAGAAAAAAATCGACCCGTCTCACAACTCGAGACGGGTCGAATTTTTCTAAATACTTCATTTTCCATTTTCTTATTGTCATTTGTTACTGAAATAGCCAATTATAGCCACCACTGTCCTGTGTTATGTCTCCGGTGTTACGTCTCCTCTGTTATACCCGTCCCTCTCACTCTTCAGTCATGCCAGAATCGAATGAAAGAAGCGAGGCTAACCGAAGTTTCGGATTTGCGTGTCAGGAGTACGGTCCCAGGGACCGTACTCTGAAACGCTAATCCGAAACTTCGGTTAGCTCCGTCCCTTTCACTCGATTCTGTCGCGGCTAGAGAGTGAGAGGGACGGGTATACCGAAGTTTCGGGTTTTGCGTTTCAGAGTAGGCCCTCAGGCACGGTGTAGTGTGAGTTATCATTGAATCTGCCATACGCGGACTGCGGGCCAATCGCCGTAATTCTATGCAGCGCGTCTTCATCGCGTTTGGGTCTTGACGTTTGAATTCGTATTGCCGCAATGACATAAAGACGCACACGTCCATGAAGCTCGACTTAATACTGAGTTACCTCAGTACTCTCACTCTCCGGGCATGACAGAATCGAGTGAAAGAGACGGGTAGAAGAAATAAGGACACATTCACAAATCGTTCGGTCATTCATATTTACGGCCAGAATTAATAACCTATCCACAGATAGGGATAGGTGCTATCCAGATTAGTTGCTATGCAACGCTTGATATTAACATAGAATTAACGACAGTTGCTAGGGTGTTGCTAGATGTTGCCTAGCAACTAATCTGGATCGCACCTATCCCTATCTGTGGATAGGTTATTAATTCTGGCCGTTAGCAATTCATTTGCGATCCAGTTTTTAGAAGGTCATAGTACGAAAGAAAGCAATTCATTTTAGGAACCTATTCTGCATCGCGCTATTTTTGAATCGCTGTCTTAAAGTTGATGGTAGGCACCCTGGTTGCAAACTATGTAAGGCTGTGACGACATAAGAAAGTCATAACGAACCTCTTAACAACTGCACATCATTTACAGTCCCACTGCCATTCAGTTAACAAGTGCATTTGATGTGAAAGTCACAGTTAAAAGCTCCGAATAAAGTTTATTTCCTGCAAAAGGATGTTAACTTTAACAGTGAACCGTTAACTTGAATTGGGTCAGCATTTAAATGAACGAGAAGACAGTTTTTCAGAGAATTGTTAGTACCATTTTTCAAGTTTTACGGATGTCGCTGAAAATAAAATGAATGAGCGTTTTTATTGTTTCGTTACAATAGTAAAAGTTTGATCTTTTGTATCTTGTAGTGCATCTTATCTAAGTCTGTCGCCAAATCAATAAGGTTTTCGGCATTGTTGTTAACTTTTTTTAATCCACAACAGGGTAGCACTTAGCCTTCATCACACCGGATGTTAAGTGGTGATAAGCCTGATGGGAAGCGCACTCCTCCCCTCCTCCCTCTCCCGCTAACTGCCGTAATACAATAATGCTGAAAACAAAATTATTGCGTCAGACTTAGATAAGACTAGCTTACCGCCCGCGGCTTCGCCCGCGTGATATACGCGACGTTATCCCGCGGGAATGTGATATTTTTCCGGGGTAAAAAGTAGCCTATGTTCCTCTCCAGGCCACAAAGTATCCGTGTCCCAAATTTCAGCCAAATCTGTTGAGCCGTTTTGGCGTGATTGAGTAACAAACATCCAAACATCTAAACTTTCACATTTATAATATTAGTAGGATTAGTAGGATGGTGGTAGCTAGCCAGGTGGACAAACCGAATCCAATATGTACCCCCACTGGGAATCGAACCCGGGACCTCTTGGTGTTTAACGACCGATTTGGCGCAGAGGATACCTGCCTTCTGCGCCAGAGGTCTCGGGTTCGATTCCCGAACAAGACAAATATTTGTGTGCATGAATATGTCTATTTGTCTTGGTCTGAGTGTTTTCTATGTATATTAAGTATGTATTTATATACAAACAAAAAGTATTTAAGTATATATTTATCCGTTATCAAGTTTTCCATGACACAGTTTCTCAATGAAATTTACATAGGCTTAGATAATTGGTGTGATTGTAAAAAGTTATTTATTTGTTTATTTTTAACCGGTGTGTACCACTAGATCACAGAGGCGGTTAAAAGAAATGAATGCGATTAGACAGCCACTTACTCAGTGGTTAGTTCCACGACCCGATCACTTAAGGGCACGTACTTCCAAATTATCGAAATCAACCTATTTTTTATTCAAAAGTAAACAATAAAATATTCTTTATTTTGAGCAGATAAAAATATAATGTTGAAGTTTCATAAACGATCTTGATCATTTTGTGGCTAGAAACACGATATTCGTATCGTAACTCGACAATAAAAAATTTCAGAAACAAAGAAAATTTTTTTTTTCATAGGTTTTATACTTAGATTATTAATCTCTAATTCACGAATAATATATAGAAAAATAGGTAATGACATATTGTAGACTATTCTCAGGCTACTTTTTCAAAATGTGAATTTATGCTCAAAATAACAACAAAAACATTGAAAAAATGAAAAAGTGAGGTTATTTTCATTACTCTTCACACGTAAGGAAAAAGACAAAGACAGAGTTTTTGGAAGATCCTGCCCTTAAGTAGATTAACGAAAATGAAATATGTTTTCCGCTATCAATATTTTTCATACTCCTGAACGGACAAACACGAAAGTAGTTCATCAAAATACAATTTGACGAGAAAAATATAGTGTCGTCTGCGATAATCCAGAAATACATAATATATTGCGCATACATAAATTCATATGATTTATCGGGGCCTGTTCGCACTATATCTTTTTGTTTTTTTGCCATCGGAATTTGGGGCGGAAGTTCTTCCCCTAATACAATTATTTTCTTATAAGGGGCTTTCAAATATTCGATAGTGCGGTAGGTATAATAAATATGTAAGCAACGCAATGTTTGTCAAAAAAGTATTTTTCGGATTTTGATCACTAAAATTTTTTTTATGAAGTAGGTAATAAAAAATATCGACCCGTCTTACAACAAGTTCCGATGGGACTCAAACCCAAGACCTTTCACTGTATAAATCTAACCACTGAGCTACGGAGTCGTTAGGAGACGTGACGAATTTATTCAATAATAGCGAGCTAGCCAGATCAATGTGAAAATATATTACTGTGTGAGGGTACACTCGAAAGACGGGTCGGTTTTTTCTATTAAGTAAGTACCTACCTACTTCATTTTCAATAATAAAAATTGCGTTGTGGAAAATTAGCAAAAAAAAATAAAAAATAACAATATTTTTGTCATTGAAAAATGGAAAATGAAGTACTCACTCAACTCCATGGTTAGTGCAGTCACCCGGATAGCGAAAGGTCGAGGGTTCGAGTCCCATCGGAGCTGGTTGTCAAAATACTTCATTTTCCATTTTTCAATAATAAAAATTGCATTGTGAATGCAAAAAATTCAAAATACAGAATATTTTTGTTTATAAATGTCCATCACTTTGGTTTAGTAAGACTAGGTACTGATTATGATTTCCAATAGGTAGTTAATAGTCTAAATTTTATATAATGGTGAACTTAAATACTGGTTTTGATCTAATCTCAAAACTCATCACTTTCAATTTTTTATTCTCACCGTAGGTACCCAAGTAAGTATATAACTTTTTAGTAAAAATTTCATTTGCATGACAAGCTTTTTTGCTGACTGTACTTAAATATTGTATTGTAATCTAAACCAAACCTGTAAATAAAATTTCAGCTCTATCGGACACTGGGAAGTGGGTCAAGTTAAGCTTGCAAGAAGAGAAAAAAATCTTTCCGTGTTCTGTGCTTGCAAGTTTTGTCCCGCACTAATTAACTAACATGGCAAGTTAATAAAAAACTTGTGAGTTCATCCGCGATTTATCGAAATAAACCCAATTTCGGCTACATCGAAATATTTCTAACTTTTTCCTACAACAATGATCATCAGACACCATTAGGAAGTTCAATGCCGTCTAAATCACTGATCTTGATGACGCGTGGGAAAGTAAAATGAATGTTATCTACACAAGAACCGCATTAATTATACCACAATTATTACACACAATTACTTTTCACTTCTGGCTACAAGTCCGTCGGCAGTTTTAATTACAGTTCTGTACAAATATTTTTATAACTGAAAAATGGAAAATGAAGTATTTAGAAAAAATCGACCCGGCTCACAACTAGCTCCGATGGGACTCGAACCCACGACCTTTCGCTTTCCGGGCGACTGCTCTAACCACTGAGCTACGGAGTCGTTAGGAGAAGCGTCGAAGATTCAAGATTCAAGATTCAAATCTCTTTATTCAATTTAGATTGTTATTTACAATACTTGTGAACGTCATAGAAGCTACGCCATCGGTTCGCAAACCCTACAGCGGGAGGCCTTGGAGAAGAACCGGCAAGAAACTCCAAGGGTTGTTTTTTTCTCCCAGTCTTATTTCATACAGAGTCGTCAAATTGAAAAATGACCTTAACATGGTATGACTAAGGTCAGTTTCCATCACAATTACACAATGGGTTATGATAAATACAGTTAAGTATAGGCGAACTAATGATCATAGCGGTGAACAATTTTCAGTTACTTAGGAACTCTACTTAAAGCTTTAATATTAGTTTAAAACAAAAGACAATTCTACTATATACTGCAAGTTGCGCCATACATGTTTCAAATGTAATTCTTAATAAAATGAATAAAAACAAAAGAAAACACATTTTAAGGCAAGCAGATAAGAGCAGACCCATTCCCACTGGCAGCACCCGTTCACGAGCATGACGCATGAACCAGCCATCGCTTCGCTCAACCATATTTTAGGGAACGTAACGACCCGCCTCACACGCCACCACCGTAGAAATGTTTTAGTGAGCATGACACTAAAACATTTATCCAATACTTCTTACGCACTGTATAGTCAGTGTTAATTTCATCAATGTGGAGATATTACTACCCTCACACGCGAAAGAAATACCTTTCCAGGTATTTGGCAATCGCTAAAGATGAAATTACTATTGCAATTAATTTTTAATTTTTAGTTGTGAGACGGGTCGATTTTTTCTAAATACTTAATTTTCCATTTTTCAGTTATAAAAATTGCATTGTGAATGCAAAAAACTAAAAATTAAAAATTAATATTTTTATATTATTATGATTAATGGATTTGATTAAAAATAAAAAAAAGGATCATTTTGCCTACCTGTATCTAAGGGTAAAGATTACCATGAATGTAAAAATTTATATAGGTAGGTACAGGACTTTTTTTTAAATCAGTGCACAAATTTTTAGGATCGACTCAGAATCGGTAAGTGAACAACTTTCTCCTAGAAACATTAGCAACATTAGGTCGAAATATGACTGATGAATGTTTTTTTTTGACTCTTCATACAAATCGGACTGATCACGTGATCGATTTAGTATGGGAAGTCCAAAAATTTTTGTCGTATTTCGACCCATGTTTCTAGAAGAAAGTTGTTCACTTACCGATTCTGAGTCGATCCTAAAAATTTGTGCACTGATAAAAAAAATATCCTGTATAACTGTGTATAAACCAACATAAACATTGATTTTACAAGACGGATACTGGACTATTTGACATTATTTTGACATTATTTTGACTTCGAAGCATTTGACTATCTCCGTGAGCGAGTGCGAGTGGTGTAAGTACCGCACCGGTTTTCAAAGTGCCGCTATCTCTAGAGGTCCCGGGTTCGATTAACGTTCGGTTAAATATTGAAAACGAACTTTTTAATATTTCATCGGATCTGGTTAATACCCGTCGTTGTTTCCCCTTTCTTTCTTTCTTCTTCTTTTTTTGTTTATTGCTGAATTATTTCACATACATACTAAACATAAAAACAGAAAACACAAAATATATCTACCTAATAAACAAAATTGGAAAGTACATATTTTAGAAAAAAGAAAGAAAAGAAAGAATTGTACGTATGTGCAGCAGCAAAATGGGCCAAGGCTCAGTGTAGTTTTGGCCCGGAGGCAAAACACTGATTTTCAGCCATCACCCTTGAGACGCATGGTAAACAAAATTATAAACGAAATAGTAACAGTGAGAGAAAGTGTTTGAGTGTATGTGTGTGTGGACAACATGCAGAATTAAAATGATGGTAAAAATAAATGTCAAAGATCAGTAGTAATAATCAGAAAATTAGAGAATTAGAATTATAAATGTCAAAAATAGTAATAATAATCCGAAAATTATAAATAAAATCAAAAATAATAATCATTGGGAAATTAGTAAAAATAAGAAAATGTTAATGTTATGTCAAATATGAGTAATAAAAATCAATCCATCCTTTCCATAATACTAGTGCTAAAGCTACTTCGGTTTGGTATTCAAAACAATGCACCTATGGGAATGGTACCCAATATTTATTTATTTTTATAAATGGCGAACCTTTGACTTCTAATTGTTCACCGATACGCATGGCGTATCCATGCAATGTAATTTTTCAAACTTAACAACTTAATTTTAATTTTTAGTTTTTTGCATTCACAATGCAATTTTTATTATTTAAAAATGGAAAATGAAGTATTTAGAAGGAATCGACCCGTCTTAAAAAACTTAATGTTAAATGAGCTTGATGGGCTCATTTTTATAAAAAAATATTTATTTTCAAATGGAGCGAATTCACACAATAGTGATTGAACTACGACTGAAAGTTGACTGTGTTGATTGTTTCTTAGGTGCCTGTAATACCTTGCGCTATTTCTTTGATATTTTATTCACTATCTTATAGGTAACCCGCCTGCGTGGACTACACGATGTTATCCCGCGGGAATGTGCTATTTTTCCGGGATAAAGAGTAGCTTATGTCACTCACACAGTATTATTTACCAAAAATCACCTCGATCCGTAACCCCGTTTTAACGTGACAAACGGACAAACAAATAAATTTTAAAATATTAGTATGGATAGCAAGGTAAAAAAAGTTTCGTGTTTATGTACAATCAAAAAGAAACACATATCGATTACTACGTTGAGAGAAATTTACATTCTTCGTATAACACGAGCACTCGATACATAATTAAATCTCCATAGTGGGTGAATGGTCGGTCATATACTCGTTTAACGCTAGAATGAACGCTCAATATGAAAGAAAGAAAGAAAGAAAGAAAGAAAGAAAGAAAGAAAGAAAGCATTTATTGGACACACACACTTATAAAAGAAACAATCAAACAAACAATAAACAAAAGAGAACAAAAATTAATACTTAAAAATAAACTTAACTTAATATCTCATTATATTGATTTTCATTTCCAATTACACATTTTGTACAGATATTAATCTTCGTCATTTATTATTAGCCATTTTAATGTTTTCAAAACTGGGACACATGCCTTCCTTATAATCCTTCCTAATTAGATAGATAAAGATATCCATTTCCTTATCCATCCATAAGGCCTCCAAATATCTGACCTGGCCATGACCTCAGCGGGCCCATTGCGGATTGGTGAGTATCCTTATGTTCGCGCCAATTAAGGCGCCGGCATTCCCGAAAATAGGGTATTTTAAATTATGGATTACTCGCAAACCACAAGTACTCAAAATTTGGAAAAAATATATTTATTTTACAGTTATTTATCTAGTGCTTCCGGCCGTTTTTTTCGATTGCTGATATTTTACTGTCTCAAATAAAATCCCAAACATCCGTCCGAATTTTAAGTGATTTTCGATTCGCGGGGCGCTCGCGAGTTCACAGTTCACTGCCGGCTGCCGCTGCGTCCGCGTGAAGTGTATCGCGCGCGGCCGAGCAAGCGTTAGCGTGCCTATATCGGTCGGGAATCATCGCCTTAAATTAATTTTTTTGCGTGACCAAATGTGTGCACATCCCGAGTAAAAGCAGCCTTCCAAATCACGGAGGAACTCGAAATAATATTTTTTGGTCACCAATCCTATGACCGACTATTGCGGAAGTTGCTTAACCTCAACGATTGCAGACCGAGCACTCTAACCACTGCGCCACGAGCTACTTGAATGGTCTATCAAATACTAATTCATGCTACATTACACTTACACATATGTACTACATAGGTAATTAACTCATTGTTCTATTTCCAATTACACATTTGGTAAGTACAGAGATTAATTCTGCTACCAAATTACAGGCCTCATTTAGCAAGTTAACTATGCTAATTTCTAAATTATTGGCAGTGAATTGATTCCTATTTAGAATATCGAGATACTTAAATGATCGAATTCTTTGATTAAGTCACTTTTTATCAGCTACAGATTCAACCACAAGTGTTTTGTAAAAACTTCGTTTTTATGACAAGCTTTTTTGTTGATTGTACTTTAATATCGTATCGTCATCCAACCCAAATATGTATGCAAAGTTTCAGCTTTCGGACACCGGGAAGTTGGTCAAATTTAACTTGCAAAATTTTATTACTAAACATTCGACAAACATCAAAAGCTTGGTATTAACAGTGAGAAACGTCTATGATTGTTCGTGGGAAAAACAGACAACAGACAACTAGGTATGTAATGTAATAGGGAATGTTTAATTTGTACAAACTGAAGCTCAAAATCTACCTAGTAAAACACGTACGCCCGAATTCTCGAACGCAAATCATCTTTGGGAGCGTCTCAAACATCATGGCATCTCTTTCATACGTTTGACATTTGAAGTGACAGGGCGATGTTTGAGACGCTCCCAAAGATAATTAGCGTACGAGTATTCGGGCAGTAGAGTTACTGATATTAACTACTATCCTAAAAATCTATCTAAAGTAAGACACGTAGTTACTGAAATTAATATTAGTTAATAGTTATTTTTTAGTATTTCCGAGATACTTCTTTAAAATAAATTGGCATTACATAGGTAATTAATTTTATATTTAAAAAAAGTTACTTATCTATTATCAGTGTTTTAGACATCTATTTGATCAATTGTTAAAAAAAATACGGTGTTCAGTACACCCCTGCCTAGACCGCGGAGTCAGCATTGGCGCAGTGGAAGGCTATCATGAGTATAGACTCCGGACAAATCTTGGTTTCAGCCGGGATGTAACTGAACAATAGGACTGCGATACACAGCGGAGAGACTTTTAAGTAAGGTAAGGTTACATACGGGTCTGTGGGTCGACCGTCTCCAAGGCAGAAGTGGTGTAAGGGGGGCCCCCCCTGTGGCTCCGTCTTCTTCTGCAGACCTTACCAATTAGTCACCTCACTCATAACACAAATAACAGCGTTCACAAGACACCGGGCGTTTCAACAATAGATACACAAAGACACACACGTGGGAGCTTTTTTTATTACGATATAGTGTCTCGACAACAAGCGCGTGTGGTAGAAAAGGTTATCTTTCAAAGCATCCGCGACCGGCCACTCCAGAGATGGCATCAAAACCTTGGTCGTACAAAACGGGATCACATAGATAATTTTAGATGGATTCAAACTCGATATGCCAGGCACATTCAACGCGAGCGATTTTTAACAAATTCAGCAAAATTATTCCGACATTTTTCCAAGAAGAATTTCAATCAAGTGTCACTGTCAACTTCAAGTGACAGCTAATGTCAATTTGACGTGACATTAGAGTTGCGTTCAGAAACGTCGATCTTTTCCGAACATCCCCCCGCCCCGGACCGTTAAGAACGGTACGTCAATCTACGGGTAATCGGGAGAGCCCACTAACTGCTCTCTTCAAAACCGAATCTCGAACCAAAACCTCAGCAAAACGAGGAACTCCGTCAGTTCCGGGGTAGAGTTTAACAATGCGCCCCCTTCGCCAACATAGGGGCGGCAGGTTAGCATCCTTAATCAACACGAGGTCGCCAGTCTGGAGTGGGGTGGTTTTATCTGTCCACTTCACGCGCTGTTGTAGGATATGCAAATACTCCATCGACCAACGTGCCCAGAAGTTTTGGGACATCTGTTTCAAAAGTTGGTATCGCGACAAACGATGGGATCCTACATCCTGAATCGGATATTCAGGCAACGCCAAAAGGGGCTGTCCGATCAAGAAATGACCTGGCGTCAACGCTTCCAGGTCATTCGGGTCCGAAGACAACGGGCACAAGGGTCGCGAGTTGAGGACGGCCTCAATTTTACAAAATACCGTATCAAGTTCCTCAAACGTGAGAATAGTTTCTCCAATCACGCGACGCAAGTGTGTCTTGGCAGCCTTTACACAAGCTTCAAAAATTCCTCCCCAGGTCGGACAAGCTGGAGGGCTAAACTTCCAGATTATCCCACGCCGGGAGAGGGTGGTTCCAATGTCTATTTTATTATCAACAAAAAACTTAACTACTTCCTTAAGATAATTACACGTTCCCTTATAATTAGTACCACAATCGGAACGTATCAATGACGGCAGTCCTCTACGGGAAACAAATCTGCTCAAGGCGGCGACAAAGGCTTCGGTAGACAATTCCGAGACAATTTCCAAATGGACAGCCTTGGTGGACAAACACACAAACACGCACAAGTACGCCTTATAGGTTTTAGCATTACGCAGTCTCGAAGCCTTTACAGTAAAGGGACCGGCGAAGTCGGTGGCGACTCCGGCAAAAGCTCTACATTCCGTGACGCGATCAGCAGGCAAATCACCCATCTGGGGCTGCATGGTCGCGGCCTTCAATCGATAACAAGGCAGGCAACGGAAAACCACAGTGCGAATGGCTCGACGAGCAGACAAAATCCAAAATTCACGCTGCAAAATGGCCAACAAAGCATTACAGCCAGCATGTTGTGCATTCACATGGCGATCTGTTATTATCAGTTGAGTCAAATGTCCGGCTTTAGGTAACAAAAGGGGGTGACGAGCTCCATACGGCAAGTTCGCATTTCGAAGTCTTCCGCCGACTCGCAAAAGCCCACTCTCGTCCAGGAAGGGATTCAATCGCGATACCGCGCCCTTCAACTTGCGACGGCCTAAACGCAAAATTTCAATCTCGGACTCAAAACTATCAGCTTGTACTCTCCGGACCCAAAACAAGAGCGCGTCCCTACGCTCGTCCGGAGTGAGAACCGACGAATCACGCCTCGCGCGTGGGTTTCTGCAATTGTACACAAAACGTCTGATCCAAGCGGTAACACCAAGCAGCTTCTGTAAGGAGCTGTACCGATCCAACAACAAATCCTTTTCCCCGGCGGGGTTAGTCTCCAGGACGCATGCCCGCATATCAGGAACGGCTACGTTCGACAACGCGGGAGAGGGCGGCCACTCCGACTCAGGCCGCATCAACCACTGTGGGCCCCACCAGAGGGGGTGGTTAATTAGGGTTGGGGCTACACAACCCCGAGACGCACAATCCGCGGGATTCATGGTTCCCGGCACGTGTCTCCAAATCAACTCGATGTCGGAATTACAAATCTGCGACACTCGATTGGCCACAAACACGTCCAAGGTGTGCGCCGGAGCCTTCAACCAACAAAGGACGACCTGACTGTCCGTCCAAGCATAAACCTCTTGTATCGCAATAGATCGACCTAATGTGAGCCATACGTGGTTCAACAAACGCATTAGGAGGGCAGCTCCACACAATTCCAACCTCGGGATCGTATGACGAGTCCGAAGGGGAGCGACTTTGCTTTTCGCTATCACCAGATGCACAGCAACAACTCCGTCAACAGTAACGGTGCGGAGGTACACGGCCGCAGCAAATCCACGTTCGGAGGCATCGGAAAAGCCGTGAAGAGTAACTTTACAATTTTCAGAAGGGAGGAATAGCCTCGGCAAATGCACTTCATTAATCTCGGGGAGGGATGAAACGAAGCTCGACCAATCTCGGAGTAACTCGTCCGAGAGGGGTTCATCCCACGACACACCCGAAGCCCATAACCGTTGCAAGAAACACTTGGCCATAAACAGCACAGGGCAAATCCACCCATTGGGGTCAAAGGTACGTGCGACAGTAGACAATACTAAACGCTTGGTCCAGACTTTCGGTGGTCGTAAATCCACACAATAAGTGAAAGTGTCAGAGACCGGTTTGTACTGTACGCCAAGGACGGTCACCACATGGGGATTATCAACATTTTCGAACAGGTGGGGGTCCTGCTGGTGCTCTTCGGGCAAACCTACCAGTACATCAGGCGAGTTGGATATCCATTTCCTCAACTCGTAACCTCCCGACTTCAAAAGGGCGGTGAGTTCGTCTCTCAGGACAATCGCCTCTGAGACAGATGAGGCGCCCGTGCAAATGTCATCCACATAGACGTCACTGGCCAAAATGGCGGAGGCGCGAGGGTATCTCAAGCGCTCCTTCTCGGCCAACTCCAACAAAGAACGAATCGCAACAAACGGGCTCGAAGCCAAACCGTACGTATTCGTATTCAATTCATAGATCAACAAGGGGTCCCTAGGACTCTCTCTCCACAAAATCAATTGGTACCTCCTATCCTCGGGATGGATGACCGTTTGTCTGAACATCATCCGGATGTCAGTCATAAATACAATTTGGTGCCGCCGGAAGTTGGTCAAAATGTCTGAGATCTCCGTGTGCAGCTTGGGACCTACATGCAGACACTGGTTCAAGGACGCTCCAGTAGAGGTGGGAGCCGAACCGTCAAAGACCACCCGAATCTTTCCGGATTTCAAAACGGCGTGGTGCGGCAGAAAGAAGTGCTCAACGGAGCGCCAATCCAAATCGCTCACGGACATGTGCCCTAACTCCTCATACTCCCGCATGAATTCAACATACTTCTGGCGGAAGACCGGATCCTTGCTCATGCGACGCTCCATCGCCACTAGCCTACGTTCCGCTAGCGGTCGGGATTCGCCCAGAGGAGGTCGGCCGGCACGAAAGGGGAGACGGGTGATCAAACGACCAGAGCGGAGGCGACCAGTGTTATTCTGGTAATACAACTCGCATTCATCCGCTACTGGGTCTACCCGCGGGGCTGGTGGAGGTTCCTCAACCTCCCAAAACTTCTGCACCACTTCGGAGAGAGACACATTAAAAACAAGACCGCGATCCTCATCAAGGGAATCCAAAACGCGGCGAGCAGGGCCCATCACAACTGTACCGAGTGTCGTCTGCAGAGCTACCAAGCCATCTGGCTGCAAAACTCGCTTCCCCGTCAACAAAACTCGCCCCAGGACATCGGCTCCAAGGAGAGCATCAATCGGGCCTGGGCGTAAGAAATTTGGATCGGCGAGTGGGGAATCAGACACCAAAGACAACATACTCGGTCCCAAGTCAACTGAAGGTTGACGGCCAACAACTGTGTCCAACACAATCGCCGAGGTCTTAATGCCTGGCGTGGACTTATTACGTGATGTAAATGTGAAGTCAACATGCCCTAACAACCCGGGGACTTTCACATCGCCAACACCTCTCACGCCTTCCGTGTGGGGGTGCACCTTGAGGCCCAACCGCCTAACTAACCAAGATGACACAACACACCCCTGAGCACCGGAATCCAACAAGGCGCGAACTTCCACAAGGTCGCCATTCAATCCCCTGACAAGCACAGAGGCCGTGGGCAACAAAACGGTCTCTGGAGGGGTGGCTACAATCGACCGTAAACACGTTGATTGCTAGTATGTGGGGTCCCCAGACGTCCCCCCATGGTAAGGGGGTCGCTCATAGCGATCCAGTGGGTCCCAATCTCCCACATACTGCCTACGTCCAAATCGCCCGGTATCAGGCGGGTTATATCTCCCGGCCCCTTGAAGACGGGGCGGGCGCCGCTCCAAACGCGGGTATTCGGCGAGCGGCGGCGAGAATCGGTGCCTATCATCCACCGTGTACGTCGCCCCATAGTCGCGGGGGCACGGTGACCGATTTTCAGAGGGGGGGTCCCGGGGACCCCCGGCTGTGCGAGGCTCAACACGTTGCGGGGGGCTTCTACGACCTCCCGCAACGCTCGCAAAATCGAACCCCCTAGTTGGGGACCGATTTCCCATTGGGGGGTCCGTGGGACCCCCGCCCGTGCGAGGCTCAAAACGTCGCGGGGGGCCTCTACGACCTCCGGCAACGCCCGCATAACTCATCCCCATCCTTGGGGATCGGTTTCCCATTGGGGGGTCCCTGGGACCCCCGCCCGTTTGAGGCTCAAAACGTGGCGGAGAGCGTCTGGGGCCACTCTGGTGGCCACTAGAACTGCTGCGGGATGCAAACACCGCGGGGGGTCCGAGCCCCCCACCCATACGAGGTGATCCTGCAGCGACGCGCTGCGGCGCTCCGCCGCCCTCTGGGCTGTTCATGCAGAGGAGGGGATGGTGGTTGCCCTTACAAAAGCGGCATGGGTGCGCTTGGGTACATTCGCGCTGCATGTGCAGGCCCAAGCACGAGTAGCACCATGTCCGTTGTCGCGCGATCGCTCGACGGCCTTGGACGCGCTGGTCGAGGAACTTATCACAACGGGTCGTGCTGTGACCCGGTTCCCGACAATACAAGCAGCGGGCGGTCTCCTGGACGGCGGCATAGCGGCCGGGCGCGCGAGGGGCCATACGCCCCCTACGGGGGGGTCCGGTGGGGGATCTACTCTGTGGCACAGGTCGTTCGGGTCCCATAGGACCGGCCAGAGAGGAATTATCTGCCAGTCTACTTTCTCCTTCCAGGAACGTCAAGAGGTCCGAGAAGGGTGGCAGATAAGTCGCACTATCCCCACCATACTGCTGCTCAAAACGGACCTTAACAGAGTCCGGCAACTTTCCCAGGACAATGTGCAGTAACAAAAACGACCACTGCTCCACTGGGAGTTTTAAGTTTTTCAATGCGTTGTAGGCAACCAACAGCGGATTCAACAAAGCCACTCTCAAGTGCATCACGCTGGCAACGCGGGGTAAATTCAAAATGGCGGCAACATGGTTGTCCGCCAGACGTCGTACGTTCTGGTACCGACGGGCAATCAAATCCCTAGCAATAGGGTAGTTTTCATCCGAGGGGGCCAAATGTTGAACCGATTCAAGGGCCTCCCCTTCCAACACGGATAACAAATAAGCTAACTTCTGGCCCTGGGTCAAATCGTCCCGGGCATGTACAAGACTATCAAAAATATTAATAAAGCCCTCCCAGTCCTCTAGACGACCAGCAAAGCGCCTTAAGTCTAAGGGGGCCAATCTAGCAAAGAGAGGGGGCATACTTTTAGATGTGACCGGGGACGGGCTCGGTTCATTCTCTCTTGCCACTTGCAAAGGTCGAGCTACCTGGGTAATTCTGTCCGCAAAATCATAACACTGGTCCACATCCAAACCGACTTCTTGTCGCATTTCCACCTCGGCCTCAACAGTCCTTTCCAAAAATAAGGCATACTGCTCATCAACAACAGCCAAACGTATGGGCAGATCTACGTATCTGTTCAACAAGGCCTCCGTTCTATCCGGTCGATCCAACAACGCGACCGCAGAAGCCAACCACCGTAACTCAGAACGTATTTTGGCTTTAGCAGAGGAGGCCGTCATTGTAACGTCACAAATTTATCAACAAAAACAACAAATTCAAAATATTCACTATAACACAAAATCTCCAATATTTGGAGGTTATTACTAACCACAAAATTCCAATATTACAACAACAAAGTATTTGTAATGACACAAACTCTTAAATATCTGGAGGTTATCAGAAAACAACAAAACTCACTGACTATTGAAATTCACTTGGATATCAACACAACATACTGTTACACAACAACAAGTTAATTTCAATTATTTCAAAGCACAAGTTTCAATGAGTTTCAATGTGTAAACAATGTCCCAAATCATTTAAGTTTCACTAAGTATTGAGTGCAAACTTATTAGCTGACCTTTTATTAGCTATTATTTTAGCAACAAACTTGTCAATATTCACAACTCAAGTTTGCTGACAAAACTAAATAATAATTATTATGAACAAAGAAAGGTATCTGTTTACATTTTGGAACTTCAATACATGACAATTAATTACAAGACATGGAACCAATAACAAAGGAATGCCCTTTACTTTTCAAATGCAAGTTAATTACCATTTACAAGTACAAATTAATCTAGTCCGGACCAGACTGGGTCATCAAACGGCACTGATTAATACAAAGTTTTGGCGTGGGCCTCTCAGGCCTTCAAGCTACGCTCTTGGCTACCAAAAAATGTTCAGTACACCCCTGCCTAGACCGCGGAGTCAGCATTGGCGCAGTGGAAGGCTATCATGAGTATAGACTCCGGACAAATCTTGGTTTCAGCCGGGATGTAACTGAACAATAGGACTGCGATACACAGCGGAGAGACTTTTAAGTAAGGTAAGGTTACATACGGGTCTGTGGGTCGACCGTCTCCAAGGCAGAAGTGGTGTAAGGGGGGCCCCCCCTGTGGCTCCGTCTTCTTCTGCAGACCTTACCAATTAGTCACCTCACTCATAACACAAATAACAGCGTTCACAAGACACCGGGCGTTTCAACAATAGATACACAAAGACACACACGTGGGAGCTTTTTTTATTACGATATAGTGTCTCGACAACAAGCGCGTGTGGTAGAAAAGGTTATCTTTCAAAGCATCCGCGACCGGCCACTCCAGAGATGGCATCAAAACCTTGGTCGTACAAAACGGGATCACATAGATAATTTTAGATGGATTCAAACTCGATATGCCAGGCACATTCAACGCGAGCGATTTTTAACAAATTCAGCAAAATTATTCCGACATTTTTCCAAGAAGAATTTCAATCAAGTGTCACTGTCAACTTCAAGTGACAGCTAATGTCAATTTGACGTGACATTAGAGTTGCGTTCAGAAACGTCGATCTTTTCCGAACATCCGGTGACACGTTGCGAAGAATGATGAATCTAAATTGCTGATAATTAAAAGTCTTGAATAGCTTGCTTTAACATCTGCTTAAACATCATTTAAGTTCGTACAAATTACAATGTAGTAAAGGTTTAGATTTCAAACTTTGTACAGGAATTGGCATCATGTCTTTTCTACGTAGGCAAGCCTGACGGTCCGTCATGCTTGCATGCGTTAACAGAACCAAAGTAAATTCTTTTACTAAAACAAATATCTACAAGGAAAATTTTGTTGGAGCCAGATCTACGTTTGAAACATTACACTCAATTTAATTATGTGGTTCTTTAACAAAAAGACGCCTAATATCTCGAACAATGCCTCTACTGGATTCCCAGACAGTGATGGGAATATCATTTCTTCCGTTTAGTTTACATTCGTCTGTGATATCATAAACTCGTGTTGTGGTTTTCAAGTGCTTCAAGTGGTAACAATATGTGTAGTGGATTGTGATTCAAGTGGTTTTGGTGTGATATAAAATAAAGGTAGGGTTTTTTTACATTAAATAAAGATACGCCAATCTGGTGATGCTGAAAATACACGACCGAAGCTGAATGTATGCTTTAACGCGACGTAATTTCAGCTATAAAGTCACGTCAGTATGGGGCGCTTACACGAGCAGCTAAAATTGTGAAATTCCTGTCATTCCGCCAAATATGACGTGACGACCACATCAAGTAAATGGGGAGAAACAGGCAAATGAAGCTTTTTGTAGATGGCGTTTTTGTGATTGGGGGCCCACTTTCTACCTAATCTATGGGATAATAATGTACTCTGTGGACGAATGACGCAATTAAAAGATTTCATCGATTTTGACAGCTGTTCTCTTGTCTGTCCCAAGGCCTTAATAAAGCGTTTTTCAAAATGGCCGCATCTGTCAAAGCCTTATAATGTAGCCTTATAAGGCTGATTGGTTGTTATTATGAACCCTCGTCGTCGTGATATTAAAACGATAGTTTTCCTCCCCATTATGGGCGATGGGAAAATGTCAAAATGTAGCAAGCTGTTGCTAAGAGGCCAAACCACGAAATATGGAGCTTCATTACTCCAGATTGATCCAATACAGTGCCAAAACAAATTGCTCGTGTAATCGCGCCTATTCAACAGCATTGCAGGCGTTATCACGGTGAACTTTGGATGCGTATTTTTGGCCATAATAGGTATATTATGTTTACACCTTCGATCAACAATACCAACTAGGTCTAAATACATAGTTGGAGTGACAAACACGGTTGAGAAAATATTCGCCCACTGAGCCACTTGAGCGTTTATTTTCCTGTCATTTATGACTTAAGATCGTACATTATTAACCTTTTTTCGCATAAAAAGTTTTGCTTTAGTTCGTGAGCCTTCTTCTAGTACCTATTTACTATTGTTGATCGAAGTAAGACACTTAGTCCTCAAATCCCCTCGTGTGAGTGCAACCGAAACTCGCTATACCAACTTAAACATAGTTTTATTGAAAAAGTCATATCATATTTACATCCGTGACCAAGTTCTTTGAAAAAGTGCCTTAACGTCGGGAAAATCCAACAAGCCTTGAAAACACAAAAACATAATACATGTACTGAATTTTAAATATTTTATGCGCGTTTAACTCCGTAATAAGCTTTTCAAAAACTGAATAAGTAATTATTATATATTCTGTAGTATTATGCATAAAACTTTGTCTAATGAATCGTTAAGAGTAACTTAGTAACTCGCCTAGAACTTCTTTATACCCATTCTTTTAATCAGCATTGTTTTACTTGTCGGCTTTAGATTTAATTTCCCCGACTCTGACCTAATTACGAGGCTCCATTGTGTATATAAGAAAGGCTAGTCTTTTCCTAAATACACAAAAGGTTTTGCTTAACTGGCCTTCGCACCGGAATATACAGACACGTTTATTTTATTTCATTAATTGGTAAATTCAGTAAGAAATAAAGCTATACCTAACGCTAAGTGTCAGCGCTGCGTTACGCGGACGCCGCCCGCGCGCGGTTCATGTCGTCGAACAGCCCCCTGTCAAAGAATATATACACTTCCTGTACCCCTTTTTTTTATAGTGAGGGCAAATACTGTCTTTACGTATATCACACGGCATGTTGGACTCGGTCAGACTCAGGGCCTGTCCCTCGCCGCGCCCAGTCCCCCCACCAAGCCTAATAGGCTTCGCGTCAGGGCTGGGCGGTTCTAACCCCTGCTCCAGCCCCCTATCGAGCTCGAAAGCTTGAGAGGGGGCAGGACAGAGGGAAGGAGCCTCCTCACAATCTCCCCATAAGGTTACCCACTCAAGGTGGGCTGACCAAATGGGGCGATCGAGAGCAGGCACCACTACCAACTAAACCCCTCATTACTTGCTCTCCGCCGTCAGTTTTTGGTACACCGACTGTGGGGGGGTCGTGGTGAGAAGCACCCCCTGCGGCCTGACGGGTGGTCGAGATGGCCGAGTAAGCGGGGCCAACTCCCAAGACTACCGGGGGGGACCGTGCGATCCGGGCGACGGCCAAGTCGCCGTCGCCCGAACCGCACCGCCCCGCTAAGGGGGGATAAGGCGCGCAAAGCGCAGATACCTTCGCCCCGGCCGCCTGCGTCCAAGCCGATCCGCATGAGCCTCCTGCTCGCGGATCCGCTCAGACGCTTCCTTCTGCGAGATGACATCCTCGCAGAAGGAGACAGCCGCATCCCAGGACCTGTCGCTACTAAGCATGGCGCGGGCCACGCTCGGCAGCGAGAGGTCCCTTCCTATCACGGCGCCCAGACTACGGCGCTGCGCAGACCAGGCAGGGCACTCTTGTAAGATGTGCACTTCCTGTACCCCTAGTGTAAGGTTAGATTTTTGTTTATCTTATCGGCGGCCATTACTCAAATGTCAAGTGGCACTTGTAATTTGACACCCATTGTAATTGAATCCTAGACCGGTTAATAGGTTCGTATATGCCATGAAAAAATTAAAGAATGTGACGAATAGGAATACTGTTATTGCTACCTATCGCGCGTATGTTGAATCCATATTGCGTTATGGGATCATAATATGGGGCAACGGTACAGATAGGGATCGAGCATTTCGGGCACAAAAAACCTTTTTTGTGCCCGGTGCAGCACCATAAATGGCTCTGATACACCTGTATCAGAGCCATTTATGGTGCTGCACCGGATGAACCCTCTAGACCACTATTCGGAGGCCTTGGTTTGTTAACGGTGCCATGTTTGTATACCTATATACGAAATATGTAATTTTGTATATAAACATAAAGACTTATTTTATTTTATTTTATTTTATTGGGGACAACAAACAGTTTACACAATATAGTATTACTTAAGTATACATTTTCATACAATTTTGTTTGGTTCATTGCGAAACCCACACCGTTATCCACGTATTAATTAAACCATATTACTCAATAATAAAAAAAATATTTTTTTTTGTGAATGCAGTTAATAAACCTTACAAAAAAAAAGAGTAAAACAATACTTATGTTGATTAAAAAAAACAGTTATTATTATTATGAGCGAGCTGAGAAACAATGTGTAAGTAAGTACCAAATCTATAAAATCTATAAAATGTTTAATGTTGCGATTTCTAATTTTACAAGTTTTTTAAGCATTCTATTAAAAGTCGTTTAAGTTTTTGAGGACTGTGTGCAAAAATGTCTATATCAGGAAAGGATGAGTTGTACGTGTGAGCCAAGCGGTGTAAGGGCGCGCGCTTACCGGCGCTTGTACGGCACCGCGGTGTGTAGAACACGCGATTCACGCGCACAGCGCGTAGATGTGATGTATTAGGTACAACGTAGCACAATTTGTTACTCAGCTCAGTACAATCAAACTTATTGTTACAAATGCCATATAGTGTCATAGCACTGAGAAGTGTGCGTCTGTGTGCTAGGCTAAGTACATTATATTTGCCCAGAAGTTGCGTGTATGACCGGCGAGCACGACAGATTTTAAAGTCAACATAACGCAAGAACTTGCGTTGTACTCTCTCTAACATATCCACGTATTTTCGATATATAGGGTTCCAAATGGCTATGGCATACTCCAGTTGGGGTCGAATTAATGATTTGTATAAATGAAGGAGTGTAGAGGGACGCCTAAAGTCACACGCTGATCGCCGCACAAAACCATACAGTCTAAAAGCCTTATCTTTGATTGCACTAATGTGTTGATCTAAATGCAATTTAGTATCCAGAAACACTCCAAGATCCTTAATGACACCCACAGACTTCAGGTCCGTTTGAGATAAGTGGTATTTGCAGTCAATTCTATGCATTTTTTTAGTAAATGTTATAGTTTGACATTTGTTAATACTAAGCTGTAGTTTGTTATCGAGACAATATTTAGCAAATCTATCTAGGTCTTCCTGGAGCAAGTGAGTATCAGTAACATCTTTGATTGTTGAATAAATTTTAAGGTCGTCGGCATACATAAGGAAATTAGAATTTTTAAAACAGTCTTTGATATCATTAACATATATGATAAATAACAGAGGTCCAAGAATGGAACCTTGGGGTACCCCTGAGGATATATTAACAGTTTCAGATTTAAAGCCATTTATTACGACAGTCTGAAGTCTCTCTGTGATGTATGAGGAAAACCATCGCAGCAAATTACCGCGGATACCGTTAAATGCTATTTTTGTTAACAGTAACTCATGGTCCACTTTGTCAAAACACTTCCGAAAATCAGTATATACAGCATCCGTTTGCAGGCGCCGATCCATGTTCTCAAATAGATAGTTAGTAAAAATCATTAGGTTCGTAGTAGTAGATCGACGCCTAACAAACCCGTGCTGTTGGGGTATAATAATGTTGTGTATACTAGGGTAAATAATATCATGCAACAAAGTCTCAAATAGTTTCGATAAAGCAGACAATATGGAGATGGGACGGTAATTCTCAACATTATGCTTGTCCCCAGTTTTGTGTACAGGTGTGATATTAGCGTGTTTCCAAATAGATGGAAAGACACCTTCCCTCAGACATTTATTATACAAGATATAAAGGGGGTTTGCCAAGGAATCAGCTGTCGACCTGAGGAAGTGAACAGGTAGGCCATCAGGGCCCGGCCCTTTAGAAGGGTCTAAGGCTTTTAAGGCTTTTTTTATTGAATTTAGCTCAATGTGTACATCAGAAATGTTCACAGAATTATCCGCGCAGTGCTCACTAGGTTGCCAGTTTGCCAGTTTTAAAGTGGATGGCTCAAAAACAGAATGAAAAAAGGACGCAAATAAATTACAAATTTGTGATGGCTCACTACATTGTTGATCTTTGTAGTACACGGATGCAGGTATACCAGATGAGGTTTTCCGCTTATTTACGTATGTCCAAAAATATTTAGTATTTGTAGTTATACTATCTTCGACACGCCTTATATAATTAAAATAACATGTGTTGCATTCAGCTTTAAAACCGGCACGATATTTAGAAAATGATTCGTAGTCACAAATATTATCATAGGTTTTCCATTTTATCCACGCCCTTTCCTTATTTTTAAATATATGGATGAGCGCCGGAGAGAACCATTTCGGGTATTGAGAACTTTTATAATGAGCTGTAGGTATGTGGGTTCTTATTATGCTATAGAGAATATCATAGAATTTTTGTACGGCGCATTCGGCATCCAGGCTTTCTAGTGAAGACCACTCAACCTTTTCTAGTTCCGCACTTATTAGTTCGTAATTCGCTAGGTTATAATTAAATTTGACCTGACGGCAACGTTTCATCGGTTTGTAGTAATTATTTATAAAAACGTTAACTGTGAAGGAAGGATGACATTTGTCTAACACTACAAGGGGGTCGGTGCAAGGAAAAACGTTGCAAAAATCTTGGTTTGAAATAAACAAGTCAAGAGTGTTCATAGCATGATTTTTTAAATAGTTATATTGTGACGAATTTGTATAAGCCATGAGATCAAATAACTCTGCACCCACGATGCCACCTCCATTTCCCACTAAGTTATTTGAATTAGAATTATTGCTGGGGGTCCATTCAATTGAAGGCAAGTTGTAATCACCTAGAACGTAAAACGATTCAACACTTTCGCGTGAGATAATGTCACGGAGAGTATTAAAATGCATCTTATATAATTCCTCGGAGGTACGAGGTGGTATGTAAGCCGTACTGATTAAATGTTGTTTGTTATTGTGCCGACCGGCCGGCAGCGCGACAATAATGTGTTCGAGGCCAAAACTGCAAGCAGTGGGGATCACAACGCTGATCGGGCGTAATTCACGTCGAACCGCAATGAGCACTCCGCCACCATCGCGCTTGTTTGTGGTGACACGATCCCGATCGGAACGAAATACTAAATATCTATCATCAAATAATTCGTTATCTGTGATGTGTGGCGTGAGCCAGGTTTCTGTTAGTACAATCACGTCGTAAGACTGTGTTAAAACGTTCATATACAGCGTATGAGTTTTAGTACGTAACCCTCTACAGTTCTGGTAGTATATTGTGATATTAATGTTACTTTTAGCCGCCATTATGGAGTAAACTTACCATCAACAGTGTATTTAACAAAGTGTAATGTAAATAATGTTGTTTAAATGGATGTGTGCACCAGGTCATACACACAAATGCCAGACAGTTAGTGGTGTAATAATAATTTACAATAGCAAAACATTGCATGCTTATATTTATTTTAAAGATTTTTGGAGTATTAATTATGATAACATAAAATATTTCTATTGAAGTTGAATGTGCAAAGATAACACGGTAATATGCGGTACATTGACAAATTAGTGGTATTTGCAGGAAACAAACATAGATTTTTAATCTTGGTAGCAGTATAACACATTTTAAAAAGTTAAAAGTGATCAGTGAAATGTAACAACTAAAACAGGGACGACGAGACAATAATAGTTTAATTATGAGTGCTATTTTTACTAAATTTTTCAATATCACTTTGAATCCTGATTGCGAATATTGGTGAAGTGTCAGACTTACGGGCAAGTATGGTAGCATTTTTGACCCATACATATTTAATACCATGTTTGCGGGCAGCCTCCCGACTATCACGAAATAATTGCTTGTTCCGTAGTGTAAGGTGTTCGTTCATGTAGACGTCACGGTGAGGAACGTCAGAGATACCAAGTTGTTCTACCTTAAGACCCTTGTTCAGACTTGTTTCTCAAAGCTAGCGACATAAACTCAAGACTAAAAAGGGACCCTCAGAGGCTCGTTTTAAGAGATTTACCAAAATCTGCCAAATATTGTAAAAGTTGTATGTGTATGTATGTTAAAATTTATAATAATATCCCTGCTGACATAAAAAATTTAAATACAAATTTATTAAAAAAAATATATATAATTGGCTCTGCGACAAAATGTTTTATACTATTAACGAATTCTTAACTTTTAAAAATGTTTAAATAAATAGTTTTAAGCAATTTAAAGATTGTACACAAATAATTTGCATGCTAAAATTTTGGCAAAACATGTGTGTCCTCGGAAATTGTAACACCTACTTATACCATGTTTTTTGGCAAATAAATGATTTATGATTTAAACTTTATTCATACACTCAATTGTATTTATAACATAGAGTAGTCTTATAATTTTATTTAATCAATAGATTTAAGTTTAAACTTACATTATTTAAAAAAATAGAATTTAATATAGGTATGCATTTTTAGGGTTTTTCTATTTCATTCAAGTTAGTATTTTGCTTTACTTATTAAATTGAAACACACAAAAACAAACATGAATCACGTGCTCCTAGCTTTTGCCTGCGACTTCGTTTACGTGGATATTTCGATTCTATGAATAAACATTGAATTAATTCCTGGTCCCAATTTCCCCTTTCATAAAGTGTCAAAGTTAATTTCAACTTTGTACTCTCTCGTTATTGGGTATGTTGACATCTCATTTGGGCGCCGAATGCTCGTTAGGACCTAATCAATCTTGGATCAAACCACTATATACGTAAATGTTTAGAATGACAATATAATTAAGTGTTTGTATAAGGCGCTACTCGGAAAAAGTATGGACTCTTTGATATAAAACTATAGGACGGTTAGAGTTGTTATAAATCTGGTAATAAGATATATATTTCTTCATACCTTTATCTAGAATCGTATAGTTTAAAAAACACGATTTTATGATTTTGGCTCGACACTTTTTCTTTTCGAAAATACCTCTAAAAAATACGAAATATCAAGATTATTCTTAAATGGGGTTACATATAGGTACTATTGAAAATTGGTTTAATTAGTGGACACCAATAATATTTAGGATCGTATAGAAGCATTTTTAAAAATCGCTATAGTTTTTTAATACGAAGCGATTTTGTGTTTTTTTGCGTAATCGGCAAAATCGGTCTCGCTCCCGCGCGCGTCGTTTTCTCGTTGCTATCTCGCTTTAGTATAATTTTTCCGAGTATCGCCTTAAGCGCTTTTGTAGAATACTAGCGGATCCTCGCGGTTTTACCCGTGTGGTCTCGGCACCTGAGGGTAAGCGACGTTTACGTGCCAGGTAGCAATCGTTCGGGTAGTAGGCTTAGTCGTGGGACACACTGGAGCTACCGCGGGACGCGGAGGCGACCGGCGGATCCGCTGGACGCGCGAACACGTACTATTCCCTCCGCCGCCGCCCGGTCGCGGCGACCGCCCCGGACGCGCCAGTGTGGCCTCTAATTCAATAATTCAATAATTCAAAATCGTTTATTCAATTTAGGTTTGTTTAACAACACTTATGAACGTCAATGAAACTACGCCATCGGTTCGCAAATCCTACGGCAGGAGACCTTGTAGCGAGAAGAACCGGCAAGAAACTCGCCAAGGGCAATTTTTTTCTCCCTGTTTTAACTTATACAGAGTCAGGAAAAATGTGATAGTAAAAAACCACGAGCCCCATAAGTAGCTTTCAGGCGGGATTCGAACCCGCGCCTCCGGGAATCCGGCCCGATGCTCTGACCAACTAAGCTACCGAAAGGCTTACACGACTCGTCGAATTTTGCTATCACTTGTTACGCTGTAGGCCAGCGTTGCTTCATCAATTTGAGGAAACCCTCACATCCGAAAGAAACATTTTTACAAATGTTTAACCATCGATTAAGATGAAACAGCCATAATGAGATTTTATATTATTTTTATGCATTCACAATGCAATTTTGTAAGTATAGGAAAAATGTGATAGTAAAAAACCACGAGCCCCATAAGTAGCTTTCAGGCGGGATTCGAACCCGCGCCTCCGGGAATCCGGCCCGATGCTCTGACCAACTAAGCTACCGAAAGGCTTACACGACTCGTCGAATTTTGCTATCACTTGTTACGCTGTAGGCCAGCGTTGCTTCATCAATGTGAGGAAACCCTCACATCCGAAAGAAACATTTTTACAAATGTTTAACCATCGATTAAGATGAAACAGCCATATTGAGATTTTATATTATTTTTATGCATTCACAATGCAATTTTGTAAGTATAGGAAAAATGTGATAGTAAAAAACCACGAGCCCCATAAGTAGCTTTCAGGCGGGATTCGAACCCGCGCCTCCGGGAATCCGGCCCGATGCTCTGACCAACTAAGCTACCGAAAGGCTTACACGACTCGTCGAATTTTGCTATCACTTGTTACGCTGTAGGCCAGCGTTGCTTCATCAATGTGAGGAAACCCTCACATCCGAAAGAAACATTTTTACAAATGTTTAACCATCGATTAAGATGAAACAGCCATATTGAGATTTTATATTATTTTTATGCATTCACAATGCAATTTTGTAAGTATAGGAAAAATGTGATAGTAAAAAACCACGAGCCCCATAAGTAGCTTTCAGGCGGGATTCGAACCCGCGCCTCCGGGAATCCGGCCCGATGCTCTGACCAACTAAGCTACCGAAAGGCTTACACGACTCGTCGAATTTTGCTATCACTTGTTACGCTGTAGGCCAGCGTTGCTTCATCAATGTAAGGAAACCCTCACATCCGTCATCAGTTAAACATTTGTAAAAATGTTTCTTTCGGATGTGAGGGTTTCCTCACATTGATGAAGCAACGCTGGCCTACAGCGTAACAAGTGATAGCAAAATTCGACGAGTCGTGTAAGCCTTTCGGTAGCTTAGTTGGTCAGAGCATCGGGCCGGATTCCCGGAGGCGCGGGTTCGAATCCCGCCTGAAAGCTACTTATGGGGCTCGTGGTTTTTTACTATCACATTTTTCCTATACTTACAAAATTGCATTGTGAATGCATAAAAATAATATAAAATCTCAATATGGCTGTTTCATCTTAATCGATGGTTAAACATTTGTAAAAATTTTTGAATAAATAATACAATTATTAGAAAAATTGCCGTAACTGTAAGACACGGGTACCAAAATTACCATGAGACACACCAGCTCGCTCATAAATCTATATAATACTATTATAAACCATATCCGGAACACCTTTAACACGAGTAGACATGAGCAGACCTAACCCCACTGGCAGCACCCGTTCACGAGCATGACGCATGAGCCAGCCATCGCTTCGCTCAACCATATTTTAGGGAACGTAACGACCCGACTCACACGACACCACCGGAGGAATGTTTAACGAGAGCATGACATCTCCCGTCCGTCTCAATATATTTGTTTTCCCGCTCAACGCGGACGCAAGACGCGCCGCTCCAGTGTGGCCCACGACTTAGGCGATCCATAAGTTTTGGTGAAAACGGCCATTACTGTTCGTTCTCTCTGAATAAATAGAAGCCGGCCAACATGCTGTTTTATTAAAAATACCTCCCGTATTTTTTAGGAATTCAAAATATTCATAAGCTTGTAATTAAGTAAAGCTTTACAAACTTTTCCAATGGCAGGCAATTAGCGAAACTAATTAGCATTCCGGGTGTCGGTCGTAATTGGGACCCGCCAAGTTCAGGGGCTTTGGGGCGTCACGGTGCAAGACCCGAGAGATGGAGGTGGAAGGCTGTTTGTTTTTGGAAGGTGGTGGAATAAGTTATAAAGATAGTCTTTATTGCTGTTAAGTGTACAATACATTAATAAAAAAACAACGGGTTGCACTCCAGGAGTGCCGGCAGAAGTGAAAAGGGCTCCCTCACAGACATACATGTCTCCCTAGACTTTTTCACAAAAAAAAAGGAATTTGACAAAATAAAGAAAAAATACGCACTAGATTCAAACTTAGGTCTTCCGGCTTCAATGCCGCCCGTTTTCTAACCTGAGCTATCACAACTTTGGAAACGGTGGCGTAATTGGCCTTCGTATTCTAATGACATTGTAACATGTAGCTTTACAAAGTTTTTCAATGGCAGGCAATTAGCGTAACTAATTAGCATTCCAGGTGTCGGTCGTAATTGGGACCTGCCAAGTTCGGGGGCTTTGGGGCGTCACGGTGCAAGACCCGAGAGATGGAGGTGGAAGGCTGTTTGTTTTTGGAAGGTGGTGGAATAAGTTATAAAGAAAGTCTTTATTGCTGTTAAGTGTACAATACATTAATAAAAAAACAACGGGTTGCACTCCGGGAGTGCCGGCAGAAGTGAAAAGGGCTCCCTCACAGACATACATGTCTCCCTAGACTTTTACACAAAAAAAGGAATTTGACAAAATAAAGAAAAAATACGCACTAGATTCAAACTTAGGTCTTCCGGCTTCAATGCCGCCCGTTTTCTAACTGAGCTATCACAACTTTGGAAACGGTGGCGAAATTGGCCTTCGTATTCTAATGACATTGTAACAATATAGCTTTACAAAGTTTTTCAATGGCAGGCAATTAGCGAAACTAATTAGCATTCCGGGTGTCGGTCGTAATTGGGACCCGCCAAGTTCGGGGGCTTTGGGGCGTCACGGTGCAAGACCCGAGAGATGGAGGTGGAAGGCTGTTTGTTTTTGGAAGGTGGTGGAATAAGTTATAAAGAAAGTCTTTATTGCTGTTAAGTGTACAATACATTAATAAAAAAACAACGGGTTGCACTCCGGGAGTGCCGGCAGAAGTGAAAAGGGCTCCCTCACAGACATACATGTCTCCCTAGACTTTTACACAAAAAAAAAGGAATTTGACAAAATAAAGAAAAAATACGCACTAGATTCAAACTTAGGTCTTCCGGCTTCAATACCGCCCGTTTTCTAACCTGAGCTATCACGACTTTGGAAACGGTGGCGAAATTGGCCTTCGTATTCTAATGACATTGTAACAATGTAGCTTTACAAAGTTTTTCAATGGCAGGCAATTAGCGAAACTAATTAGCATTCCGGGTGTCGGTCGTAATTGGGACCCGCCAAGTTCGGGGGCTTTGGGGCGTCACGGTGCAAGACCCGAGAGATGGAGGTGGAAGGCTGTTTGTTTTTGGAAGGTGGTGGAATAAGTTATAAAGAAAGTCTTTATTGCTGTTAAGTGTACAATACATTAATAAAAAAACAAAGGGTTGCACTCCGGGAGTGCCGGGAGAAGTGAAAAGGGCTCCCTCACAGACATACATGTCTCCCTAGACTTTTACACAAAAAAAAAGGAATTTGACAAAATAAAGAAAAATTACGCACTAGATTCAAACTTAGGTCTTCCGGCTTCAATACCGCCCGTTTTCTAACCTGAGCTATCACGACTTTGGAAACGGTGGCGAAATTGGCCTTCGTATTCTAATGACATTGTAACAATGTAGCTTTACAAAGTTTTTCAATGGCAGGCAATTAGCGAAACTAATTAGCATTCCGGGTGTCGGTCGTAATTGGGACCCGCCAAGTTCGGGGGCTTTGGGGCGTCACGGTGCAAGACCCGAGAGATGGAGGTGGAAGGCTGTTTGTTTTTGGAAGGTGGTGGAATAAGTTATAAAGAAAGTCTTTATTGCTGTTAAGTGTACAATACATTAATAAAAAAACAACGGGTTGCACTCCGGGAGTGCCGGCAGAAGTGAAAAGGGCTCCCTCACAGACATACATGTCTCCCTAGACTTTTACACAAAAAAAAGGAATTTGACAAAATAAAGAAAAAATACGCACTAGATTCAAACTTAGGTCTTCCGGCTTCAATGCCGCCCGTTTTCTAACGTGAGCTATCACACCTTTGGAAACGGTGACGAAATTGGCCTTCGTATTCTAATGACATTGTAACATGTAGCTTTACAAAGTTTTTTAATGGCAGGCAATTAGCGAAACTAATTAGCATTCCGGGTGTCGGTCGTAATTGGGACCCGCCAAGTTCGGGGGCTTTGGGGCGTCACGGTGCAAGAACCGAGAGATGGAGGTGGAAGGCTGTTTGTTTTTGGAAGGTGGTTGATTAAGATTAGAAGATATATTGCATATAACAAATGCATCAACCGCCTCTGTGGTCTAGTGGTTCATACCACCGATTTCAGACCCAGAGGTCCCGGGTTCGATTCCCAGTGGGGGTACATATTGTATTCGGTTTGGTTGGTGGTAGGACTTGTTCTTAGTCCGCCTGGCTAGCTACCACCATCTTATCTAAGTCTGTCGCCATAACAATGATGTTTTCAGCATTATTGTGTTCCGGCAGTTAGAGATAAGATAGTCAGTTCCTCAGTTATTGAGGATTCCGGGAGTAGTGCGCTTCCACCTTCAGCCTTATCACCACTTATCATCAGGTGTGATGAAGGCTAAGTGCTACCCCGTTGTGAATAAATAAATAAATAAATATATTGCCTTTCTGCCTTTTACTACTTCTCCTAATAAAAAGTTTTGCTCGTTGGATATCAGATGCACCAGCTTTGATTACGAACATCATCTCAGTGATCTATCCTAATGAATATCCAAGCTAAAGAATTTGAAAATATTTTTACTTTTTTGCATTCACAGTGCAATTTTTATAAGGCAGAGCATTCACCCGGACAGTGAAAAGTCGAGCTAATTGTGAGACGGTTCTTTTTTTTCTAATACTTAATTTTCATTTGAATATTCAGAGAAGAATTAAACCTACATGCATGGTGTAAGTATTATAAATCGTTATCATATGATTTTACCCGGTAACACCCGGCCAGTTAGTCAAATTATGAAGGTTACCCTCGAGGTCTCGACTAACCACCTTTCCACAAAACTAATTTAGATCTAAAGAAAGAAAGAAAGAATATTTTTATTTCAGCAAAACACAATATACCATAGAAAACTAAATAAAACCAAAGCAAAAATAAATAAAACATAATCCCATGTCTTGTTGCGTGATTTCAAAACTGAGCTCAGCTCAGTATAAGCATCAAGCGTGGCCTGGGTGCCTACCATCAACTCTTATTGCGGTTTTGTTTAGGACCTAAACTGATCTGCTTCGCTTATTCGTACCACGACAGTTTAATATCAATGACAACGATTCAGTGATCGATCAATGACATTTCACAGCCGCTAAGCTGTCAGGAACTCTTATTTGACTTATAACCCGGTCGATTTAAGGCGATACTCGGAAAAATTATGCTAAAGCGAGATAGCAATGAGATAATGACGCGCGCGGGAGCGAGACCGATTTTGCCGATTACGCAAAAAAAACACAAAATCACTTCGTATTCAAAAACTAAAGCGAGTTTAAAAAAATGCTTCTATACGATCCTAAATATTATTGGTGTCCACTAATTAAACCAATTTTCAATAGTATGTGTGGGATACATTTAAGAATAATCTTGATATTTCTTACTTTTTAGAGGTATTTTCGAAAAAAAAAAAGTGTCGAGCCAAAGTCATAAAATCGTGTTTCTGAAACTATACGATTCTAGATAAAGGTATGAAGAAATATATATCTTATTACCAGATTTGTAACAACTGTAACCGTCCTATAGTTTTAAATCAAAAAGTCCGTACTTTTACCGAGTAGTGCCTTAACATGTCACCTGCAGGTTATACCCGTCCCTCTCACTCTCCGGGCATGACAGAATCGAGTGAAAGAGACGGGTAGAAGAAAAAGGACACAAATCGTTCGGTCATTAACATTTAGCAATTCATTTGCGATCCAGTTTTTAGAAGGTCAGAGTACGAAAGAAAGCAATTTATTTTAGGAACCTATTCTGCATCGCGCTATTTTTAAATCGCTGTCTTAAAGTTGATGGTAGGCACCCTGTACTATCTAATTATCATCATTATCATTTGATAATACCAAATTTTCCTATTTCCTTTAAGCCTTATGGATTCCCAAAATATCTAGGTCATCTAACCAAAGGCCCTAACAGGTACGGCCAGGTATAATGGGTTAGGACAACAAAGGCCATGTTGAAACAAGGCCTTCACGTGCCGTGGCCGACCAGAAACGGAACTGTTTTACCAAAGAACAACAGACAGGCTGTAGGAAACCTTTATTGACATTCGGACTGGTAGGCGATGGACTGATAAGTTATCATTGGGCCTTTTTCAGTTGTCTGTGGAAAAAGAAACAAAATTTGTTTCATCTATATATATAAAATCGAGGGGACATAACTCACTCATCACGAAATCTCGAAAACTACTGGACCAACGAAGATGTAATTTGGCAGGAAGGTAGATTATGCCTAGGAGACGTCCGCTAAGAACGGATTTTAGGAAACTCCCCCCCTAAAGGGGTCAAATGGGGGGGTTAAGGTTATATGGAACTTCCTCATTAATGGATTTAGAAGCATGAAAATTTGTACGTTGGATATTGGTTACGACCGAAAATGATCTGAGTAAGAAAAGTAAAAAAAACTTCCCCTTAATAGGGTAAAATGGGGAGATAAAGTTTATATGGAACTTCCTCATTTCTAAACTGAGAAGTATGAAAATTGGTATGTTGGATACTGGTCACGATTGAAAATGATCTGCGTATGCGAAGTTATAAAAAAACCCGTAATAGGGTAGAAAGGGGGGATTAAGGCTTATATGAAAACTTCCTCATTTCTGGACTTGGGCGTATGGAAATTGGTGTGAAGGATACTAGGTCATCATTAAAAATGATCTGCGCAGGCAAAATAAAAAAAACACCTAATAGGGTAGAAAGGGGATAATTGAACTCTGGCCGGGAAAATTTCATACGGTTTTTTTAACTCGAAAAAAGTACAGTTCCCTTGGGATACAGTTTTTTTTGTTCACTTTATTCAATGAAGCATGGGTCCCATGACAGCTCATTTTCGTGCAAAGCAAACAATTCTTTGTGCATTATCTAGAATAAAACTCAAGAAAATCAGTATTACACATTTTTTAGCAAAGTATTGACTTGATTTTTTGCATTTTGGTAGTTCAAGAGAAGGAGAATGTCCGAATATTATTCATACGATAGTAGCTCCTGTTTGTCTAGGTATCGTTACCTTCTTATGCCTAAACCACGGGTAGCGTGCTCGGCCTGCGATCGATGAGGTTATGTTACTTTTGCAATGGTCTATCATGGGATTGCTGTTAAATATATATGTATATGTTAAATATATCGTGCTTTGAAAGACACGATAAGCCGATGTTTCTGGCTGCATTTGGATTGGTTAGTACACCATAACTTCAATGGGCCCGTGTGGAAGGTCATGGCCCATTCTCCTTATCCATCTATATGAAGGCCTGTGCCCCAGCAGCGGGGACATTAAAATAGATTGATGATGGTACTGATGAGACCTTAGAGAATGCATATCTACCTACTTTTTGACACAAAATTTTGCGATGTAGTACCTACTCGCGGACATAGTCGCGGCCGCCGGCCATTCATATTCCTATTACTACTATCCCTACTATTATTATAAATGCAAAATTGTATATGCACACGTCAAAACGGCTGAACCAATTTTGATGAAATTTGGAATGGAGATAGTTTGAGACAGTGCTTCCGGGTGCTCCTACTAATTACTCCTACTGATAGGAGCACCGGGACAACCATGTCCTGATGCTAGGAAGGACATAGGCAAATTGTAACCGCGGGAATAAGGCTCATTCCCATGGTAAAATAAGGTTTAGCTCGGGCAAAGCTGTAGATTGGAATTGGTATTTAAGGCGATAGTTTGAGTTCATGGGAAGGATGATGTTTAGAATAGAGACAGTTTAAGGCCCTGGAAAGGACATATTTTACTTTTTACCGCGGGAAATCTCATTGTAAGGAAAAATCACTTTAAGCGCGGGCAAATTTGGAGACAGAAATTGGTATTTAAGTAAATAATTTGAGACCCTGGCAAGGATTCTAATATCATATTCCCACGGGAAAATCAATAAGTAGGTATTATTTGTTTGTCCGTCTTTCACGTCCAAACGGAGTAACGGATCAATGTGATTTTTGGTACGGGGGTAGATTGGGAGCTGGAGAATGACATAGTTTATCCCGGAAAATATAACATTCCATCAGGATAATGTTGTGTAGTACACGCGGGCGAAGCCGCGGGCGGAAAGCTAGTGCTTATTATAAAAGGCGTGAATCGTGAAAGTACAACTGACTGATTGACTCTCAAAATTATTTGCATCACCACCGCGATGATTTTACGTCAATCGCGAAACTCCGGGTTTTTTTTCAAATAAAATAAACATCTAGGAATATCAAGTAAGCAAAAAAGCTTTATCTATTCCGATTTCTGATTATAACTGAAAATACAATATTTTTATATACAATTTTAGGTGTTTCTCTTCAAAAGGTAAAAATCATATTTCGCGACACGTACGAGTACATATCTATAACTGATTCCTCTAGCCTCTTTCTTTTGACCTAAATACCTACTTAACACTTTCGAAAAAGAGATTTATTTTCACAAATCCATTCACCCACTCTTCCAGTGACTAGCATACTTTGACTGACATTGTTATGACTTCACCGGCTGAAAATGGAAAACACACAAATCATTCAAATGATCATGAATCTCACTAAACCAATACATAAAATACGTCAACACGCAACAATTGAGTACAACCACATAAACTATTGAGTTTAGACGGGTTAACTCAAATATTCTACTTGTGCAGTGAGTGGCACGTACTTACTCGGTGCACGGTTTAATAACTTCTCAGGATGGTCCAGTTCAAGAATTCACTAAGTCCAAAAAAACTCAAAATGCACTTAGTGATTTCTTGAATTGGCTATTTGACTATTGTTGAAATGTAGACATTTAGTTATGACATTTAGAAATATAACATTATTGAATAGCAAAAGTGAAAAAAGAAATTCAATCTGTATTACAACAAGCGAATTATGAGCTATTTCATTGTGACTCTAGCTATCTCTTTCTAAAACGAAATTTTCTATGGCGAGAGTATGGCGCTATAGAAATGTGACGTCACATTTCGATAGTGCTCTCCTTGTCTAATTAGCAAGATTGATGCTCTGTATCGCTGAAAGTATGCAAGATATTTGAAAATAAATACCTAGCTATGTTGTGTTGCTACTAATGCAATAAACATTTTAAGTCAATAAAATAAATTTTTTCAAATACCCAATTGGACCATTTTGTCTTCTTCGTGTCGGATGATTCTCGCATTTATATCTACATTACTAGCCTTCCGCCCGTGGCTTCGCCCGCGTAGACAACGCAACGTGTCCCGCGGGAATCTGATTTTTTCCGGGATAAAAAGTAGCCTATGTCACTCTCCAGCTCCCAATCTATCCCCATACCAAAAATGAAGTCGATCCGTTGCTCCGTTTTGACGTGAAAGACTGACAAACTAACACTTTCACATTTATAATAATAATATGGATATGTTTGGTCCAGTGTGTGGTAACGCCGATTGCTCCATCGCATATCTTAATCAGGTCTACTAGTGAAGCCCCTTCACCGACAACAGGGGACCTCCAAAAGATGAGACATGGTCTGCGATGGCTCTCCACATTCATACTCCGAGCTATTCACATACCTACTCCACATTTTGTAGGATGTGCTTTTAGTGGCCGACCTTGGTACGCAGGTGGGAGCGGTTTCCAGATTGGCCACGGTAGGTTGTGCCCTTATTTATAGTCAGGGGAATGCATTTACTCATACCCCGTCCACGTTAGTGTGCGGACGGTGGTTATGTGGGACTCGCCTAGTCGCTTCCTGACCCCCCATCCAGTCGCAAGGACTCGATGGGGGGTCAGAAGGGGGAATACCCATTAAACCCCTAACTACTTGCTCTCACCGCAGTCGGTAGGAGTCGTAATGTAGAGGGTCCGGTGTGGCAAACTCCCCTTGCGACTCGACGGCCGGCCCGGTTTTCCAAGCCCCTCCTCGGTGAGAGATGGCCGAGCAAGCGGGGCCATCTCCCAAGACGAATTTTAGACACAGACATTGGCTGCTGCTTTCTTAAGAAAAAGTTGGAACTTCCACCAAGTAACTAAAGAATCTATAGTAAAGAGTCGGGTCGTTACGTTCCCTAAAATATGGTTGAGCGAAGCGATGGCTGGCTCATGCGTCATGCTCGTGAACGGGTGCTGCCAGTGGGGTGGGTCTGCTCATGTCTACTCGTGTTAAAGGTGTTCGGGATATGGTTTATAATAGTCTATATATATAAAATTCAAAGTCCTGACTGACTGACTGACTGACTGACTGACTGACTGACTGACTGACTGACTGAGATATCAACGCACAGCCCAAACCGCTGAACCTAGAGACTTCAAATTTTGCACATAGATACGTTATACAGTGTAGGCATCCACTAAGAAAGGATTTTTAGAAATTCCACCCCTAAGGGGGTGAAATAGGAGATGAATGTTTGTATGAAAGTCCGTCAGTTTTGAAGTTAGGATCTTCAAATTTTGTATTTAGGCTGGCAATTGAAAATTAATATTTACCTGTGTCAGCGATTTTGACAATTCCACCCCCGAAGGGGTGAAAAGAGGGGTGAAATGTTGTATCTGGAAAGTCCTTCAATAAATTTATTATTTAGGCTTATGGTCGGAAAGTAAAACAAATAAGCAAACACAAATTTCGTATTTTTTCGAAAATCAACCCCTTAGAGGTCAAATGGGATAAATAAACCTAAAAATGGATATGGATGTCGTTATTGAGGTTTTATGGGATGATGATTGCAAAAATGGCATTTATTTTGATGTTTAACACGCTGAACATGGTTCAACCCCTAATAGGTTGAAATAGGGGTGAAATTTTGAATGAAAAATCAGGGGGTAAAATAGACACTTCAACTTGAAACTTTGTAGGCTTACTTCTTAAAACAAATAGGCAGCCCATTTCGTAGTTTTCCGAAAATCAAACCCAGGGGGTAAATAGGGTATAGAAACCTAAATCATCTTAAGTACCCTAAAAGTTCTTGGTACCTAAGCTACTCAGAACTAACTTTTTAATTGTGAAACAGACACTATTATTTACTAGCTTCCGCCCGCGACTTCGTCCGCGTGGACATTCGAGAAAATACTTAGGGGACCAATAACCAGGATAAAAAGTATTCTATGTTTTAATTGCATAAAAATCCTATCAGCCGTTTTTACGTGATTAGGCGGGTCCTCCCTCACCAAGTGAGCAGCCTCGTGCGAGGCCAGCCGCACGTGGCAAGGTTCTGCCTTCACAATCATCATCCCATAAAACCTCAATAACGACATCCATATCGATTTTTAGGTTTATTTATCCCATTTGACCTCTAAGGGGTTGATTTTCGAAAAAATACGAAATTTGTGTTTGCTTATTTGTTTTACTTTCCGACCATAAGCCTAAATAATAAATTTATTGAAGGACTTTCCAGATACAACATTTCACCCCTCTTTTCACCCCTTCGGGGGTGGAATTGTCAAAATCGCTGACACAGGTAAATATTAATTTTCAATTGCCAGCCTAAATACAAAATTTGAAGATCCTAACTTCAAAACTGACGGACTTTCATACAAACATTCATCTCCTATTTCACCCCCTTAGGGGTGGAATTTCTAAAAATCCTTTCTTAGTGGATGTGTTGGTTAAAGTTAGACGACCAAATAGCAAATTCGGCTGGGAGGCTCACCTGTTCTGGCTGGAGCAGCTGCTTTGGGGGGCCCCCGTGTCTTGATTCCTTCGATGTAATGCAACGTAGAAGTCCAGGGTTCAGACACCGGTCAGTTTCGTATAGGCACTTGCAATAATTTAGGGAAGTTTTTTATAGCTCAAGCAGTCAGGGTGCGAGCCGTGCGCGCGGTTCAGAAGTCATAGATTAAGAATGGCAACACAGAAGCTTTCAGTGTTGCGCTCTTTAGAAAAACGTTTCGTTTTAGGCGAGCTCCGTTTTGAATTTGCTAGTTAATAAAATGTGTATACAAATCTAACAAATAATTTAAGAAAATACGTAATATTTGTGCTTATACCTAGAAAAGTACGGAACATGCCGCCGACCATAAAATAATGCTTATTTTATCTAAGAAATACGCTAACTTAGGACTAAAAAACATGTAATGCTATAACCTAAGAAATACCTAATCAGTAGGCAATGGGCAGACCTTAACTACAGGTCGCTTAGTGAGAGAATTACCGATGCGTACAGTTACAACTCGGGTAATACCATCGGCGCCGGGATGCAGCTGATGCACGCGTGCGAGACGCCATTGCAAGGGTGGTAGAGTGTTGTCCATCAACACTACTACAGAACCCTCATGAAGAGGTGGGTTAGTATTGTCGTGGAACCATTTTCCTCTCGGTTGTAGCTGGTGTAAGTACTCTACGCTCCAGCGTTTCCAAAAGTGTTGAACAGCTTGTTGGATAACCTGCCATCTTGCGAGGCGGTTTGGGTTGTCGTTAGACAAGTCAAATTCTGGCAAAGAGGTTAATGCTTCCCCGATAAGAAAATGACCGGGTGTAAGTGGTAATGGATCCGATGGGTCATTACTAAGTTGACAGAGAGGCCTGGAATTAAGACAGGCCTCAATTTGACAAATCAGAGTACAAAATTCATCCTGGGTTAGTTTTAGCGTGCCTATGACACGATGTAAATGCCTTTTGAGACTACCTACAGCTCGTTCGACAAGACCGGCAAAATGCGAAGCATACGGAGGATTAAACTGCCAGGTGATTTGCATGTTGGTCAGCTGGTCGTTTATAGCAGTCTGATTTGACTCGTTTCGTAGAAACGTGTAGAGCTCTTTAAGATATCTATCACAACCTACGAAGTTCCGTCCGCAGTCGGAGCAAATTGTTTTGCAATAACCACGCCGAGATATGAACCTACGCAACGCGTTTAAAAATGATTCGGTTGAGAGGTCGGGAACTAACTCCATGTGAATTGCTTTTGTTGATTGGCAAACAAACACGCATACGTATGATTTGTAAATTTTGGCATTTCTAAACTTGCTTGATTTAAGTAAAAAGTGTCCCGCAAAATCAACAGATGTGTTTAAAAAGGGACGGAGTGATCGAACTCTGTTAGTAGGCAATTGAGCCATCGATGGCTGTGGAGCGACAGGTCGAGCACGAACGCACGACACGCAGCGGAGAGTACGCATCCGCACAGCATCGCGAGCGCACAGGATCCAGTAGGTCTGTGCGAGGGCAAATTGCAAAGTTTGAGGTCCCACATGTAAATGTGTTCTATGGTAGAAATCTATAAGAAGATTCGTGAAATGATGTTTTTTTGGTAACAGGATCTGATGTTTTGCATCATATGGCACGTTAGCTCGATTTATCCTGCCGCCGACCCTGAGGAGTCCGGCATCGTCCACGAAAGGCTTAAGTTTCTGAAGACGTTTTGTACACCTGTCGTCGTCTTTAAGACGCGAGATGTCTTCCGAAAAGTGTTCATTTTGAACAAGTGAAATTATTCGACTGAGAGCCTGTTTTGTCTCAGCGACCGTGATGTATTTTGTTACAGGAATATTTATCTTACGGCATTTATTTAAGAACCGTAACATGTAGGAAATAACGCGTAGCATCTTTGAAAGCGACGAAAATCGTTCAATAAACTCTAAGTTTCTAGGTTCATTGATTTGTGTAAGAAGAACATGCTTGCGACGTTCTTCGTCAGTATGACAATTGACGTTACTCTTAGGCCATTCAGACTCGTTTTTTGTAAGCCAAACTGGTCCCTTGAACCAGAGTTGATGGTTCAGCTGTGACGGAAGAATGCCACGAGACGCGGGGTCTGCGGGATTATCCGATGATTGGACGTGATGCCAATGTGAGGCAGGCACGTTACTTGTCGTTTCCGCAATGCGGTTAGACACGTATGTTTGCCACTTGTCTGGGGATGAACGCAACCAGGCAAGAGTGATCGTAGAATCGGACCAAGCGTAGACTTGGTCGAAAGTCAAAACAGAACTGTAAGTATTAAGAATTTTCTTTATCAATTTTGACAAGAGATGAGCTGCGCAGAGCTCCAGTCTCGGAATCGTGAGACGTTTGAGAGGCGCAACCTTTGTTTTTCCCATTAAGAGATGTACACTGATGTTACCGTCCGTGTCAACGACGCGGATATATACGCATGCTGCGTATGCTTTTTCAGAGGCGTCTGAAAAGCCATGAAGTGATACTTGATGCGTGCTAGGAAGCACATGACGAGGTAATGAAATGTCTCTTAGTAACGGCAGTTCTTCAATGAATCGTGACCATAAAAATCACAGATTCCCTGCGGAGGAGTATCATCCCAACCTGAGCCAGATACCCACAACAGTTGGATTAAATGCTTAGCCAACAATGTCACTGGACTTAAGAATCCAAGAGGATCATAGATCTTAGCGATTTCTGCTAACATTTTACGCTTCGTACATTTATGTGCATTATTGGCTACTGCATCTGTTTGATAAGTGAAAATATCAGACTTAGGGTTCCACTTAAGCCCTAAGACCTTAAAAGAGGTATCAATATCAAGTGCCGAAAGAATAAGAGCATCGTCATGGTTTGACTCGTCAGTATTCAAATGAGATAAGAACTCGGAGCTATTACTGGTCCATTTGCGAAGTTCAAAGGTTCCTGCCTTGCAAATAGAAGTAAGCTGATGTTGAAGAATGAGAGCTTCTTCGACTGTATCAGCCCCAGTAACGACATCATCGACAAATACTTCGTTAAGAAGTACTTGTGAGGCGAGTGGGAATGCAGCAGCTTCATCAATTGCTAATTGGCGAAGCGTGCGTAAAGCTAAAAAGGGCGCTGAGGCTACACCGAAGGTGACCGAGCACATGCGATATTCTTGCACAGGATCGAGCGGAGAAAATCTCCAAAGAATCCGATGATAATCACGATGTTCCTTGCAAAGACCGATAAAGCGATACATCATTTTAAGATCGGCCGTAAAGACGATTTTATGAAGTCTATATTTCAGCAGAATCTCAGGAATATCTTGCTGCAATTTCTGACCTGTCAGAAGATTATCGTTAAGAGAACGACCCGACGTAGTCTTGCAAGAAGCATCGAAAACGACACGATATTTACTGGTAGTAGCCAAATTTTTTATCACAACGTGGTGAGGAATGAAGTAAGGGGGAGTTACAGTACTGGATGAATCAGTGACTGGCTCCATATGTCCCAAGTCTAAGTACTCTTGAAGACATTTGTTATAGTTCTCACGTAAGGCAGGGTCGCGTGACAGTCGTGCCTCTAGTTTAGTTAACCGTGAGAGAGCTATAGCGCGAGATTCACCTAAAGGAGGGGGGTTCTCCTTAAAGGGCAGAGAAACTGTATATTTACCGTTTTCATCACGAGTGTGAGTGTTGACAAATATGGACTCACATCGCTGTTCCTCTTTCGTAAGATGGGGATGGTCAGGTATAGATTCCAACTCCCAAAACCTTTGGAATTTTATGTCGAGGTGGCAAGTGCTCAAATTGACACTAATATGTTTCATATTTTTGTTAGAAATTCTACCACCGATCAGGTATCCGAAAATGCTGTTAATGGCCACCGGTGTGCCGGATGGCCCTATGATGTTATCCAGCAGCAGTATGCTGTCAAGATAATCTGACCCCAGCAGGAGTTCGACTGGACGCGCAGAACGCAGTTCTGGGTCCGCTAGTTCAAGACCTTGCAGATGCTTGAACTGCTGAATATTTTCAATAGCCTTTGGGATATAAGCCGTGTAGCTCGTTAACTTGGGCAAAATATGGGCTTCGATATAAAGCTTCGGCTCTGATTTGTTGTGGGGTGTAACCTCACACAACACGTAACTACGCGGATGCACATCGCCCCCAATGCCTGTGAAAGTGGTACCCGCCTGCGCGGGAAACCGCGGCAGGCCGAGGCGCTGAACGCACGACTCAGATATGAGTGTGGTCTGTGCTCCTTGATCCACAAGGGCACGAACAGACCGCGGCGTGTATGGCCCATGGTTCATGGGTCTCATATTTACAAGCGCAGTTGTTAGTAAAACTGTACAGTTTTGACGAGAAGGATGCCCTGTTGCTCCATGTGATGGAGTGGGCGTAAATGATTCCGCTCCTGAGTGTAACTCAGGGGGAGAAGAAGACTCCGTAGTTATTAAAACGTTTGGAGTAGGCGCATCTTCATGTAATGAAGAGTGGTGCCGTTGACTGCAGACGCGGCAAGTGTGACGCGACTTGCAGTCTTTTAAATCGTGTCCGATAAATAAACAATTGGTACAAAGTTTATTTTGTTTAACGAAATATTTTCGATCGTTTAAAGCGAGTTTATTAAACTTGTCGCATTTATATAAAGGATGAGTATTATTTTTACAATACGCACATTTAATTTTATTTATATAATCCGTCGCGGTTGTAGCATGAACACTCATGTTACGCGAGTTACGCGAAAACGAAGGATTAGAAGTGCGCGGTGCATTGTATTGCACGTCGGATTGCGAGCGAGTAAGAGATAAGGCGCGTTTTCCTGCCAGCGCATGGCGGGATGACGTCACGGTAGCGGGGCGCGCCGCGCCAGCCGCTCCGCCGCCCGAAGCGGCGGCGGCGGGCGCGCCGCTCGGCGCCCGCGCCGCGGAGGTGCGCTCGGAGGCACTCATTATTTCTAAAGCCGCCAATTCCTTATCGAGGAAATCAAGTAATTCGGTAACACTAGGAATTTCATTTGATGATTTTAATGAAAGTTCAAAACGCCTACGAATATTAGGCGTTATTTTTCGTAGCATAATATTCAAGAGAACGAAACTCCAATCCTCCACTGGCAAATCCAATGATTTTAAAGCCGTAATGTTCTCGTGATAACAATTCATTAGTTTGCGTAAACTAGATTCAACATTTTTATCACTAATCGGTTCACAGTCAAAAATGTTGTCGAAGTGTTTAGTTGAAATAATTCGTTTGTTCTCATAACGCATAATTAACACCTGCAAGGCATTTTCGTAGTTAGAATCCGTAACAGGAATAGACTTGATAAGATCATACGGTTCCTCTTTTAAAAACAATAATAAGTACCGGAATCTTTCAACATTTGTCAAAGTTGCGTTGTCATGTACAAGCGATTTAAATAAATCATAAAATGCATTCCATTCAGTTAAAATACCGGAGAATGTTTGAAGAGATAAGCGAGGTAAACGAATATGCGATTGCGTTGATTGCTGAGTGCAGCAACCCGCATGTGACACCGTGTTAAATCCGCTGAAGGCAGACGTAATGCTTTGTTTACGCTCTTCCTTGATCGAGTCTAACGCAACTTGAACCTTAAAGTACAAAGAATCAAATTGGTTTCTCACAGCTAAATTATCCTCGCGGTTGAATGACTCATTCTTAGCCGATAACTTTTCAATCTTAGCTTGAACTTGAAAGAATGATTTTTTAATTGAGGCTAATTCTTTAACACGAACACGAAATTCGGCTACATTATTAGAACAGTCTACAATTTTCTGAATGTTGTTGATCGCTAAATCACGTTCGAAAGTTAATTGTTCAATTTCCATAGCACTCATCTTGAAGAAGTTGAGTTACTGTAATGTATAAAATAATCTAGTTATCACGAGATAAGCATATAGGTACTTGCGAATTTATTCGAATAAGTATTGTGTACCTACGTAGTACGTAATGTTATGTATTTACTTTTATGACTTCGAGAATAGCTAGGTACTAACTATGTATGTATTAGTCAGTTAGTAAAACGAAAAGTACATAGCTGGTCGCAAATTAAAATATTTATTGTAAATTAACATAAAATGTTAGTATTAAAATACCCCGTCGGTTGAACCCGAGCTAAAGGAAAATGAACTCTGTGCCGTAGGCAGTAACAGAGATAGTTGAATCGGTAATGTAGCAATACAGTTACCGGTTAGTTTGGTTATCGGTACGTTATACCTCAACCTTACAATAGACTATACACTTTGTACGTAAATACTAAATGTAGTTGATGTTTTTGTACGTTGTACAACTTAAAGGAAAACTTGCGACAAACTACGTATAAAACCTATGTAATAGGCAAACGGTACCACGCGCGCCGCAACGACTACCGCCCGGTTAGCGTTAATAAAAACCAAATAAAATGTTGTTAAATGACCTCAAAACACTATGAAACTATATATAATTAGAAAGATCTCGTTAAGATTTCACTGTACACATCGATATTTTTCAGAAATATTCAGAGATATTTTTGGAAACTTGATATTAATATTTTTGAGCGGAGGTAGATTCTCGCTAGCCCACAGAATTAGTAGGAAGGATTTTAAGTAATAGCCTATTGCAAGCACAAATATTCGCTTTTAACTGGAAATCCGGTAGCCTGAAGGCAAATATCCGGCTCGAACACTATATGTTGGTTAAAGTTAGACGACCAAATAGCAAATTCGGCTGGGAGGCTCACCTGTTCTGGCTGGAGCAGCTGCTTTGGGGGGCCCCCGTGTCTTGATTCCTTCGATGTAATGCAACGTAGAAGTCCAGGGTTCAGACACCGGTCAGTTTCGTATAGGCACTTGCAATAATTTAGGGAAGTTTTTTATAGCTCAAGCAGTCAGGGTGCGAGCCGTGCGCGCGGTTCAGAAGTCATAGATTAAGAATGGCAACACAGAAGCTTTCAGTGTTGCGCTCTTTAGAAAAACGTTTCGTTTTAGGCGAGCTCCGTTTTGAATTTGCTAGTTAATAAAATGTGTATACAAATCTAACAAATAATTTAAGAAAATACGTAATATTTGTGCTTATACCTAGAAAAGTACGGAACAGGATGCCTACACTGTATAACGTATCTATGTGCAAAATTTGAAGTCTCTAGGTTCAGCGGTTTGGGCTGTGCGTTGATATCTCAGTCAGTCAGTCAGTCAGTCAGTCAGTCAGTCAGTCAGTCAGGACTTTGAATTTTATATATATAGATTATATAGATTTATGAGCGAGCTGGTGTGTCTCATGGTAATTTTGGTACCCGTGTCTTACAGTTACGGCAATTTTTCTAATAATTGTATTATTTATTCAAAAATTCTTTAAATTAATACTTATAGATTTGGATATGCGGCGCAGCTTGCAGTTTCCTTTTTATTAATCCTATAATATAATGTGAATAAGATTAAGATTAGTGTGTTCATTAAACTATTTGATTCCTTGTTTGGTTGAAAATTGTTTACTGTTTTATGTAATAAGCAAAATTGTACTTAATTTTAGCGGTATTCTGTTTGTGATGGAAAGTAACCTTACTATCATGTGAAGGTCATTTTTCAAATTTGACGACTCTGTATAAGTTAAAACAGGGAGAAAAAATAGCCCTTGGCGAGTTTCTTGCCGGTTCTTCTCGCTACAAGGTCTCCTGCCGTAGGATTTGCGAACCGATGGCGTAGCTTCATTGACGTTCATAAGTGTTGTTAAACAAACCTAAATTGAATAAACGATTTTGAATTATGAATAAATTATGAATTATACTAATATTATAAAGAGGAAAGATTTGATTGTTTGTTTGTTTGCATCGACTAGGCTCCGAAACTACTGGACCGATTAAGATAATTCTTTCATCATTAGAAAGCTACATATAGCTAAAATATAGCCTATGTCATTCTTCTCGAGTGACATAGGCTTTATTTTATCCCGATATTGCCACGGGAACGGGTACCACGCGGGTGCAACCGCGAGGATCCTCAAGTATTTTATAAAAATATTTTTAGATAATATTCAGAATAAATATATTTTTGTCAAACCATAAATACACCAGAGCGATCAATTTGAGCACCGGATTGATCGATCGATGCGTGTTGTTTACAGCAAACGCGGTCGCTTGCTAATATTTAACTTTTTTATGAGGAAAGACACTTTGGTTAAGCCCCGGGAATATCAACTTCAATGTTTGAAATCCTTAAGACATAAATAAAAATTGGTACCTACTTACAATACTAAGAAACAGAGATTCAACTATTGCATATCTTTTTGCTAAGTAAAAAAAAGCATTTCTCTCATATTTTTAAGCATACAGCTCTTTCTGGAATAGCCTCGTCTGAAATTGTTGTATCACATTTTTTATTAGTCAATTTTTATTAGTCAATGAAATTGTCCATCAATATCTCTCTCAAGTCTACTTCATCACAACTAGCTCCGAAAGGACTCAAACATACTATTACCTTTAACTGCCAGCGCCCCGATCGCGGTAATCCTATGACGCATTAGTCAGGTGTTCGCTGTACGCGCAGTTGACGTTCACGCGAAGTGCAATCTAGTGCAAAACCGTTTTTGATACGCGCGGCGTTTACAGTGCGACAACGTTTTCTGTTCCGGTGATAATCTTTGGAACTAAAAAAAAAATTATATAAAAAATAAACCGTCTTCAAAAAAACTGCAAACAAAAACTCACTACTCAAAAACACGTAAAAATGAAAAATAAATCAAATCATTCAATTCAAAGGACGAAAGTCCGGGAATTTTTCAAATTAATATTGGAACTTACTGATCTGATTGAAGTCGGTGACAAGCCATGTAATATTATGTATTTGATAGGTTACAATTCACACCACTCCGCGCATGAGGTAGGTTTTGTGTGTTATTCTTCCACTAAGTATTTATTCTTGTTACTTTGGGCTTGTCACCGACTTCAATCAGATCAGTAAGTTCCAATATTAATTAGAAAAATTCCCGGACTTTCGTCCTTTGAATTGAATGATTTGATTTATTTTTCATTTTTACGTGTTTTTGAGAAGTGAGTTTTTGTTTGCAGTTTTTTTGAAGGCGGTTTATTTTTTTATGATTTTTTTATTTTTCTATTTTTAGTATAAGAACGCTACCTACCAAAAGAAACCGCAAAATGAGCAAGCGTAGCGCAATGAGCAGCTACTAAAGAACGCTCGGACAAGAATCACCACAGAACATGGAAAGATTTTTTCTTTTCATGTTCTGTTGTTATGCAGTTTAACCTTCCACCATCAGCTAACCTAAAAAAACTTGAAAGAATACAACTTAAGGTCTATTCGTGCATGTGGTACGTAACCAAACATGCTTTAACTCCTAAGGAGTTTTACCTTCCATCATCAGCTCACTTAAATAACCTGAAAGTTTACAACTATATTTTTTTACGTATCAACAATCATTCAAGAATTATCCTCCAACTCCTAACCATTGAGGAGTTGTATCTTCCATCACCAGCTCATCATCATGAGCTGATGGCTATCAGATGCAAATGCTTGAAACAATTTAGAAAATACATAAAACACGTAATCTATCCATAAAACTTGCGGGTTTTCCTCGTTCCCCTGGATTCTACCATCAGATCCTGACTTGGTTATAATAAGACCGACACAGGAGTACATTATCTATACAAATAAATAAAATTGGAGTGTCTGTTTGTAATATCAAAATAACCGCTTATTACTACATGCATATGATTATATATACAGTACACATACCAAAATAACATTGTTTACAATTTTTGTTTGTCTGTCTGTCAGTCTGTCTGTTTGTTCCGGCTAATCTCTGAAACGGCTGGACCGATTTTGACGGGACTTTCACTGGCAGGTAGCTGATGTAATAAGGAGTAACATAAGCTACTTTTTATCTCGATATTCCCACGGGAACGACAACCACGCGGGTAAAACCGCGGGCGGCCGCTAGTTTCAAATAAAAATAAAAATCATTGAAATTGTTAAATAGTATAATAGATAGTAATTATTCATTTAATCCTATGACCAGCCCTTGCGAACGTTGCTTAACCGCAACGATCGCAAAACGCGATGGTAACCCACATCACCAATCGAGGTCCTAGAAGTGAAGCCCATATACTATGATATAATTAGTTTCCGCGTGTGGCTTTTTTGAAGCTATTTTGAAGAACAAACTATTCAACCCGAACAAAAACCTAACGTTTACTTACATGGATGACATTACACTCATTTCTTCTAATAATTCATGACTCTCATGACATCAGGCCCCATATCTCCGACGATTATCATCGGATCTCAATGAAACTTATATGGAACCAAATCGAAAGTGTACCCAACCGAATAAAAAAAGAACTATTAAAATCGGATAACTAACGCCAGAGTAATCGGTATACATACATCAAACAAAAAAAAATACGGGTTGAATTGAGTACCTCCCTCCTTTTTTTGAAGTCGGTAAAAAACAGTTTTCATACGACAGTCTATTTTGACAGCTAATTTCGTATTGCTAGTTGCTCCTCTGTCACGGATGTCACCGGAACAGACAGGAGGTTGGGACTATAGGATTGCGTGACGTGTGCGTCGTTATTTCATTACGGCAATACGAAGTCAAACGTCATGGCGCAAACGTGGTCAAGACGCGTTGCATAGAACTAAGGCGATCGATCCGCTGGGCAAATGCTCTAACCACTCAGCTACGGAGTCATTCCGTAAACGATTCCGTCGATTTTTCTAATACCTACTTCATTTTCAATTAGGAAAATTTCTCTTTTGACCGGTGATTTATATGCGTCAAAATATTATACACCTGCTACCATTACGGAGCCTTGATATTCCGCAGCGCTGCCTCGTAGGTAAACATGTTGATGGGTTATTAATAATCTCTTTGTTTGGAACGAGTTCGGCATAATATATTGCAGCGTAATTTATGTTGTAGCATAATAATACATTGCAGCATACAATTTACTTTGGACGGTAAATGAAGAGGCGAATGCAGTTCGTCTCTCTATTGAAATGGATATAATAATATTAAACATAGTATGATATTTCTTTTTTGTTTTAGGAATAATGCTCTGAACAGACAGTCGCGGCGATCAAGCGTTGTTAAACTTTATAAGTTTTTAGTAAAAATTTCATTTTTATGACAAGCTTTTTTGCTGACTGAACTTTAATATTGTATTGTCATCTAAGCCAAACATGTCTGTATACAAAATTTCAGCTCCATCGGACACTTGGAAGTGGGTCAAAATAAGCTTGCAAGATTTGCTTTCCACAACTAAACCAACTAAACATGGCAAGTTAATAACAAACTTGTAATAAAACAAGAGGAAAAAGTAGTATCGAAAAGATTTTGTTTCTTTCCTAACGTAAACATACAATGAGTAATTCATTTATTTTTAACCAACTTCTAAATCAAAAAGGAGGAGGTTCTCTATTCGTCTGTATGTATGTTTTTTTTTTTTTTTTTTTTATGTATGTCCACCGATTACTCGAAGATGGCTGAACCGATTGAAATGGTTCAAACGTTATTACATCAGGTTGGTTTCCAAGTTGGTCCCATTTTTGAAATTTTGAAATCGGTTCAGTAGTTTTCAGGAAATCTTGAAAATACTGTCGTTTTCGTTACCACTTTATGTGAATTTAATACGTATCTTTATCCCGGGTTCGATTCAAAGTGGGGGTACATATTGTATTCGGTTTGGTTGGTGGTAGGACTTGTTCTTAGTCCGCCTGGCTAGCTACCACCATCTTATCTAAGTCTGACGCCATAACAATGATGTTTCCAGCATTATTGTGTTTCGGCAGTTAGAGATAAGATAGCCAGTTCCTCAGTGATTGAGGATTCCGGGAGTAGTGCGCTTCCACCTTCAGCCTTATCACTACTTAACATCAGGTGTGATGAGGGCTAAGTGCAACCCCGTTGTTGATAAAAAAAAAAGGAATAGATCCACCAGCTGGCGAGTGATATAGTGAACCAGGTGGTGCGAGGTGATTTGGAAGGAGAGTATAGGTCGTAGCCCACTTACACGACACCTCTCCATCACAGCTCCCGCTCAACATTTTATCAAATAGAGGTAACCGCTCTCCGTCCACGCGCCTACAGCTTGCAGACAACTGGCTGTCCCCGCGCTTACAGCTCTAGCAGGTAATTAGCTTCTACGTCAATACTCGGAGAAATTATGCTAAAGCGAGATAGCAATGAGAAAACGACGCGCGCGGGAGCGAGACCGATTTTGCCGATTACGCAAAAAAACACAAAATCACTTCGTATTCAAAAACTATAGCGAGTTTAAAAAAATGCTTCTATACGATCCTAAATATTATTGGTGTTCACTAATTAAACCAATTTTCAATAGTATATGTATCCCCATTTAAGAATAATCTTGATATTTCTTATTTTTTAGAGGTATTTTCGAAAATAAAAAGTGTGGAGCCAAAGTCATAAAATCGTGTTTCTGAAACTATACGATTCTAGATAAAGGTATGAAGAAATATATATCAAATTATCAGATTTGTAACAACTGTAACCGTCCTATAGTTTTAAATCAAAAAGTCCATACTTTTTCCGAGTAGCGCCTTCATACGAGCAGACACGGCGACGACACGGGGCGCGCTATGCTTGCTGCGCGCGGGCCGCTGCCTGTTTTGAAACGTGTGGTACGCGAGACGAAAAATATTGCAGGGCGAGCTTGCGGCAAGCTCGCTTACCGCGCGCTGTCTGCTATTTTATATTGTTACTATAAAGTGCATCTATCTACAGTGCAATATATATTTAGTCCATATTTGGCTGCTTATACTTTGGTTGGTTGAGATCGGTGTCGTATAAGTGGGCTACGACCTTCAAGCTCGCTCGCTTGCCGTTTCACCTCTTTTCATAAATCGGTTCACACCGCAAGACTGGATTATGAAAGAGGTGAAACGGGGCTCGCTCGGCTCGCTCGCCCGCCTAGCTCTGGTGGTGTGGCCCGCGCTTAAGGCTGCGGTTACAATATGCGATGTGGTGCGTGCGGGCGGGCGCACCCGGTGGCGAGACAGACGGAAAGAGAAAAAATTATTTTTATAAAAAAATTAAACCGCCTTCTAAAAAACCACATCAAAAAAGTAAGAAATAATTCCTCACCAAATAAATAACGTAAGTACTTTGAAGTCGGGCGTGAAACATGTACAATTTTTTGTTGTTTTTGTTAAAACCCGCCCGACTTCAAAGTACTTACGTTATTTATTTGGTGAGGAATTATTTCTTACTTTTTTGATGTGGTTTTTTAGAAGGCGGTTTAATTTTTTTATAAAAATAATTTTTATTTCACACTTTTTAGTGCATCGTGCAGGCAATTTACGTGTTTTCTGGTAAATAGGTATGTGATCAAACTCAAAACCTCCTTTTTCGAAGTCGGTTAAAATACCTTGAGGTATCCTCTTGGTCTGTAATCGGTGGTGTGAACCACTAGACCACAGAGGCGGTTAAAGGCGGTCCTTTCTAATAATTATTTAAACTATTTACGATAGTAAACAAATACCATTGGTAGGTATTAGTTTTTGGTATAAGAAAGGAATAGCTCAGCTGGTGGGAGGTAAGCCGAGCGTTTCACCTCTTTCTATATTTCGGTTCGCCTCTCCCGCCAACTCACCTCGCATCTGTCGTAGTAGACCCCTACTGTCTTAGTCGCCAGTTCTAGGTCGCTAGTTCCCTCGCCAGCTAGCGGTGTGGTGTGGCTCGCGCCTAAAACGTAAACCGGCCAAATTAAATGTGTAACATAACATGTACAACCTCACATATAACATAGCGAGTCTGTTTACTGTACATCATAAACTCACTCGTAAACACCCGAACTCATTACGTTTTGTTGTACAATAAAAGGATTCTAAATTGAAACATTCTGTTTATTTGTGGTTGATATGCTGCTGTATTAATGTTTCCCTGGAAATATTGCTTATTTAAATGTTAATTAAATAATAGGGAAACGTACAATGTACCCATACGGTTTGAAAGGCATTTAAATTGATTTACATAAAGTTCAAATTAAAAAAACCATATCAACGAGTATCTAGATAAATCTAGATAGAATCCAGATAGTGTCTTTTTTTGAAGTGAAAACTTCTATAACGGCGTTGTGCACTTTTTGTGATGGGTAAAAATGTTAAACTCGCGTCAGGGACACGTGACCGTCAGATCAATAATTTGTAAGACGGACACGTGACCAGGGTGCTTACCATCAACTCTTATTGCGGTTTTGTTTAGGACCTAAACTGATCTGCTTCGCTTATTCGTACCACGACAGCTTAATATCAATGACAGCGATTCAGTGATCGATCAATGACATTTCACAGCCGCTAAGCTGTCACATACTCTTATTTGAATTATAACTCGGCCAAGCTAACATGACACCTGCAGGTTATACCCGTCCCTCTCACTCTCCGGGCATGACAGAATCGAGTGAAAGAGACGGGTAGAAGAAATAAGGACACAAATCGTTCGGTCATTCCATGGCCCGCTATTATTTCTCGGCTGCTTGCGCCGAACGAGTGAGATAGAAGATGGCTTTGGTCATTCACATTTAGCAATTCATTTGCGATCTAGTTTTTAGAAGGTCATAGTACGAAAGAAAAGCAATTCATTTTAGGAACCTATTCTGCATCGCGCTATTTTTGAATCGCTGTCTTAAAGTTGATGGTAGGCACCCTGATCGATAAACTGTTATAATGTCGTTAGAATACGAAGGTATATTTTACAACCGTTTCCAAAGGTTTGATAGCTTAGTTCAGTAGAAAACGGGCGGCATTGAAGCCAGAAGACTTCGGTTCAAATCCAGTCCGTATTTTTTTTTATTTTTTTGTCAATTTCCTTTTTTTTGTGAAAAAGTCGAGGTAGCACTTAATCACACCTGATGTTAAGTGGTGATAAGGCTGAAGGTGGAAGTGCACTACTCCCGGAATTCTCAATCACTGAGGAATTGGCTATTTTATCTCTAACTGCCGGAACACAATAATGCTAAAAAAGTCATTGTTATGGCGTCAGACTTAGATAAAAGATGGTGGTAGCTAGCCAGGCGGACTAAGAACAAGTCCTACCACCAACCAAACCGAATACAATAATAAACCCTTACTGGGAATCGAACCCAGGCGGGACCTCTTGGTCTGAAATCGGTGGTGGTGTTAATGGTGATGATGTGTCACTGAGATTTCCGAATGGCTAATGATATACTTCACTGATATGTTTTTATATTGTGTTAAAAAGGTTAACAACCCAATTTATTCAAATGTTCTCAATTACATTCCCGTCTTTACATAGAAAGTATGTTTAAATGACACGTCTCAAACTAATATAAACTTTAACTACTAGATAACAGCTATCAAAACGCTTTAAAACCCTTCTGTGTGAAATGTAAATTAAACAGAATTAGGGGATGTTACGACCGTTTGTAAAGTTGGTAATTAAAATAGTTACGGGTGGCGGCGCCAGATGGCGTTAGACATCAATGTACAGTTCAGTTAAAAGTAAATCACGTTTTACGAAACTGCCATTTCAGTCCCACCTGAGCAGTATGAAGACAGAGTTTGCTTCGAGAATAGTATTTGTAACATTCATCTTATTTATTACATGTTGGGTTGAGAGTTAGTAAAATGGCACATTTTTATGACGTAGGTATATGAGTACTAGCCAAGTCAGACCTTAGGCTTCAATATATTATCCTAAGATAAAAGAAGAAATTATATTTAGTTGTTCTAAAATGTTTTATGTTGTTATAAATCAATTTCAGGACTGACCATTGGACTTGGCACCCATTTAGATCTCACTTTTTTTGTCGTTGAAGTCAACAACATCTATCATAATATTGAACTTGGCTCTCATTTCACATTTATGTTTTGATGGGATACACACACGATACACATTACTTACAGTCAATACACGTTGAAGTGTTATTTATTATAACACAATCTATACACATTGGAGCGTTATTTAAACACGACCTACTTATATCGCAATAGGAAACCAATGGGGCGGTGTGTAAGCGACATATAATGTGGATTGTGGATGATGGATGGCTTACCGTGGCTGAGCGCTATATGAACTATATGAACACACTGATTCGTTATAAATGAGCGAAAGATAAATTGCATTCGTATTGAGATGTAAATATTATGTTGAGTATAATATAAGTTGTATAATAAAATACTAAAACCTTTTCTCCTGTAACAAATACATTCCTGAAAACTGCATCAAAATCGGTTCTCCCAAACGCGAGATAATCGCGGACAAACATACATACATACATAAGGTAAAGAAAGGTATATTGGTGATATAAGTAATTTGGTGATAGTTTTGTAAACGGATTACCACAAAGTTCCCTATGCGAGCTCATTCATGAGACAGCACTAGCGAGTTCCTACGAGTGTGAGGAAGATAGACATATATCACGCGCTACGCTTCAACGTTTCTGTGTTTAGTAAACAATCTTTATTTAAAATATCACCAAATTACTTATACCATCAATATACCTTTCATTACCCTACATACATACAGGTCAAACTGAGAAGCTTCTTTTTTTTAAGGCCCGTGGTATCGCCAACGACCTTGGCCATAGAAAAGTAGCCTAATTTTCCCGCCCTCTACCCGCACAAAAACAGCTTAAACACACGTTTCGTCAAAACTATGTATTATTTTAAAACGAAAAATGCTCAGTTTTAAGTTAAACAAGTTAGCAATCTCTTCCTGAAAGAAACGTGAAAATATCACTTGTAGTTTAGAAGCATTAGCGTATTTCAAGTTGAAAACAGCTTCATTTCAATGTTTTTTTTAATAGTATCTTAAAGACTATGTTTTTTTTAAATGCTCAGACTGAAGTTTATATATCAATATTTCACTTTTAATATATATTAATTCTGGATTCATCAGTAGGCTAATTTATGAGTTTTAGGGCCTCAAAAATGATCGTTTCACGACTACATGCACCTTAAGTCGCGTTGTCAGCAGCTTTTCGCGTCTCTGGCACCTGCCCTCTGATTTACAAACCGTCGGATACGGAATCGGATTCGAATTCCGTGCTTTGTCTTAGTGTATTCTATAGTGAGTGACAGAGGCAGTGCATATATACCGAAGTTTCGGATTCTATTCAGGTTCAAGGTTCAGGCGGGACAACCTTAGCTTAAGTGGTAAATGATGAAAGCCTTAAAATGAACGGAACACGAATTTTCACATCAGTGTCACAAGAATTACGTCTATTGAAAAATTGAAACTGAAGTATTTAGATTTAATTAGAAAAAATCGACCCGTCTTACAACCTGGGACTCGAACTCACGACCTTTCGCTATCCGGGCGACTGCACTGTGAATGCAAAAAAGTAAAAATTTAAATAAATTACGTCACTTCAATATATATTTTCGAGACGGTACAGAAGGCAAACAGAGGAAATATTCACATGAAGCATGGATTATCCTTATTTGAAACAGCCAAAACCCAGACTTTCGTTAACAAAAAGCGCTTTTATGCACACTAGGCCATATAAACCCGACAAAACCTGGACAAAACCTAATCTTCACCACTTTTTGTTGTCGAAAGAAAAACACTTTCGTCGCATTCGCACAGTGTATCCCAAACTGGGATCACACAAAAACTTTGAGAAGCTTAGGCCTTGTTTCGTGTAACTGACACGTGAAATGCTTAAAATAAATTGAATCGTAATCACTCGAAGCTCTACAGCTTACAAAGGAAATGGGAAAACGTTTATAAATAAGTATTTACATATATTGTGTACATGCCTGTTAAAGGAAATTGGTTTACAGATGTGTCGATGTTATTACGGAAGTAAAAGCAAATAGAGAAACAACATTGTAGTTTTACAGATAATTAACTTAGTAACTAGGTATATGTGTCGCAGGGATTTTGTCAAAGTCGTGATATTATAATTCCACTAGTGAAATTATAATTTCGCGTGATATTATAATTCCACTAGTTAAATTATGAATAGACAATGAAACAATCCATAAGTTGTATTGATACAAAAAAATAACCACGAAATTTAAGGCAATCGCTTCTTAAATTTCTAACCTATCACGTGTTCTATATGACTTCCGAGGCTCGCAGCCGTGTGCATACTTTCTCGTAATGTCTATTCATAATATCACACGAAATTATAATTTCACTAGTGGAATTATAGTATCACGACTTTGACAAAATCCCTGCGACATATGCATAAAATGCGCTTACTGTCAAGGGCTTATTACACTTATCCTACCTACTTAAGCATACATTGCTTGTTTTGATTGCATCACTTGCTAAAAATAAGCTCAAAGAAAGCAATGTATGCTGAATTAGGATCCTAACTGGGATAAGTGTAATATGCCCTTTAGGGCGAAGATTCCCGACCGAAATATAGGGACGCGCTTGCTAGGCCGCGCGCGATACACTTCACGCGGACGCATCGGCAGCCGGCAGTGAACAGTGAACTCGCGAGCGCCCCGCGAATCGAAAATCACTTAAAATTCAATTAAAAATTAAATAATAAAAAAAAACTACCTTATGACGGCTGGAATCCCTCGGCTATTCAAAGATAACTATTTTCGTATCTTTTTAAGTATACTGCAAGTAATAGGATATTTGGATTACGATTAGACGGATGTTTGGGATTTTATTTGACACAGTAAAATATCACCAATCGAAAAAAAACGGCCGGAAGCACTAGATAAATAACTGTAAAATAAATAACATATACCTATTTTTTCCAAATTTTAAGTACTTGTGATTTGCGAGTAATCCATAATTTAAAATACCCGATTTTAAGGGGAATCCCAGCCTTAAGCATTTGACAGGATACTTAAGGTTCAATTGTATGGTTCTCCTCCGCTTATTTTCGCGATGTGACGTCGCAATTGGGTTACTCGTGTTTCAGCTTGTTTTCCTAAATCTGAAAAACAGTTGCATTCGATTAGATCATATTTTTTTTATCCACGACGGGGTAGCACTTAGCCTTCATCACACCGGATGTTAAGTGGTGTTTAGGTTGTAGGTGGAAGCGCATTACTCTCGGAATCTTCTGTTCACTCGGAATGTTCTGAGGAGCTTTTTGAACTGGTGCCACCGTCACACTTCCGCCACCGCACCGCACGCCAAGTGAGTAGAACTCATCCTAAACACCCCCACATTCTTGACACCTGGAAATCAACAACTGTTCGGGCATCACGTTCGTTCCTACCTCGAACTTGTAAGATGTGGAATGAGCTTCCTCCAGAGGTGTTCCCTTTGTGCTATGACATGGAGTTCTTCAAAAAGCGTGTAAATAGGACCCTTAAACACAAAGGCTGGCAACGCATATGCAACCCTTCTGGTGTTGTAGATGTCCATGGGCGACGATGACTACTTCCCATCACGTGGCTCGTCTGCTCGTTTGTCCCCTTTAAATATATAAAAAAAAACTTCAATCACTGAGGAACTGGCTATCTTATCTCAAACTGCCGGAACACAATAATGCTGAAAAAGCTATTGTTATGGCGTCCGATTTAGATAAGATGGTAGTAGCTAGCCAGACGGACTAAGAACAAGTCCTATCACCAACCAAACCGAGTACAATATGTACCCCCATTGGGAATCGAACCCGGGACCTCTGGGTCTGAAACCACTAGATCTCAGGCGGTATAAATACCATTCATTCTAAATCAACAAATCCTTACTTTTTTACATTATAAATGCGTCTCTGTCTGTCTGTGTGTTACACAATCACACCTAAACTACTGAACCGATTTGAATGATTTTTGGTACAGAGATAGTCGAGAGCCTGAGAAAGGACATAGGCTACTTTTTGTTCCTGAAAAATATCACCTTCCCGCGGGATAACGTCGTGTAGTACACGCGGGCGAAGCCGCGGGCGGAAGGCTAGTCCTAAATAAATGTCCCCAATAGTTTATCAATTGATAGTATATGTACCTACATAGGTGGTACCTCAAAGTAAATGTACCTTCCTGAAGCTTACCCGATTGTCTCAAATAGCCGTGTAACTCTTATTTGCATGCGATTGCCGCAAAGCCTTCAGCCCGGTAACTGGGCCAGGGACACGAGGTGTGAAAACATATTTTGTCATAGTGAAAAAGTGATTCAGTAGGACTTGTTGGTATATAAATAAAAATAATGAAATTAAATAAATAAATAAATAACTTCTTACATTTACACCAATTATCTAAGCCCATTTTAATTTCATTAAGAAACTGTATCATGGAAAACTTGATAACGGATAAATATATACTTAAATACTTTTTGTTTGTAAATACATACTTATTATACATAGTAAACACCCAGACCAAGACAAATAGACATGTTCATGCACACTAATATTTGTCTTGTTCGGGAATCGAACCCGAGACCACTGGCGCAGAAGGTGGGTAGCCTACCCCTGCGCCAAATCGGTCGTCCTTACATGAATTCAATATCAAGAATGTTTTGATACAAAATACGGAAAAATACTAAAAATTCTACAGTGCTGCAATACTTACATTAATCTCAGTCGTAAATAAGTACTGTAAATATTGATGTTTTGATTTGTTGTCAAGTCCCCGATATTTCAGCACAAACATGGCGAAAACATGGTTAAAATCCCGCTTATCGTAATATTTGCAGTGTTAATGACCATGAAAGTCTAAAAAGTAAATAAGTAAAGTGGAAAATGAAGTATTTTTTGAATAATTGTCCCGTCGGAGCTTTGTGAGACGGGTCGATTTTTTCAAAAATACTTCATTTTCCATTTTTAATAATAAAAATTGCATTGTAAATGCAAAAAAGTAAAAATTTATATAACAAGTAAATAAGTTGTTTTAATGTTAGAGTAGTGTTAGCATGCATGAAAATAAATAAAGACCCAGGTACTTTAATAAGAATGACATAATTTTGTTCCCGAAAGTCACAACCAAATATCACTATCTACGTTGGCAAAAATTGAATACGGAATTATAAAATCGACCTTCCTGCCGGGAAATCGATCTTGCTGCAAAATAAAAGAAATAAATAAAATCTATAGGGTTTTCCAGACTATTTTAATGTAGCTTTACAAATATTCCTAGTTTATACAAAATTATCATAAAGATGCGTTTTTTTTTAATTCATGGCTCTTAAATTTATTCAAGATTCAAGATTCAAGATTCAAATATGTTTATTCAATTTAGATTGTTATTTACAATACTTTTGAACGTCATAGAAGCTACGCCATCGGTTCGCAAACCCTACAGCGGGAGGCCTTGGAGAAGAACCGGCAAGAAACTCCAAGGGTTGTTTTTTTCTCCCTGTTTTATTTCATAGAGTCGTCAAATTGAAAAATGACCTTAACATGGTATGACTAAGGTCAGTTTCCATCACAATTACACAATGGGTTATGATAAATACAGTTAAGTATAGGCGAACTAATGATCATAGCGGTGAACAATTTTCAATTAAGTACTTAGGAACTCTACTTAAAGCTTTAATATTAGTTAAAAACAAAAGACAATTCTACTATATACTGCAAGTTGCGCCATACATGTTTCAAATGTAATTCTTAATAAAATGAATAAAAACAAAAGAAAACACATTTTAAAGCAAGCAGATAAGAGCAGACCCATTCCCACTGGCAGCACCCGTTCACGAGCATGACGCATGAACCAGCCATCGCTTCGCTCAACCATATTTTAGGGAACGTAACGACCCGCCTCACACGCCACCACCGTAGAAATGTTTTAGTGAGCATGACATACTCAAACTGCCTACCTTAAATGACCGAATTAAAAGCTTAACTAATATAAAATATAGGACACGACTCACAATATCATACTAGGAACATTCGTTACGAGTGTTACGACCAAGGTGTTTTGTCGTTCAAATAATCATTTACAGTGTAATAGCCTTTTTTGAGGAGGCCACTCTTTATATGATTCTTAAACTCTAGATATGGTAAATCCAAGATATCACTTGGGATTTTGTTATATATGTGTATACCTTGACCAACGAAAGATCCATGCACCTTTTCTAAACGGTACCGAGGCATTACGAGCTTGTTTCTATTTCTAGTATTACGATTGTGTAAATCACCATGTTTGGTATACAAGTTAATATTGCGACGTACAAAAAGAATGCAATTTAATATAAATTGAGATGCAGCTGTCAGTATACCTATTTCCTTGAACTTGTCTCTAAGCGAAGTTTTGGAGCCTAGTTTATAGATGGCCCTGATTGCTCGTTTTTGCAAGATGAATATAGCATTAATGCCAGCCGCTAATCCCCACAAAAGAATGCCATATGACATGATGCTATGGAAATAACTAAAGTATACAGTTCTAGCAGTATCAACATCTGTTAGCTGTCGTACTTTTCTAATAGCGTAGGAAGCAGAACTAAGCTTACCAGCTAATGTTGCGATATGCGCATGCCATTGAAGTTTCGAGTCTAAAGTTACACCCAGAAAGATCGTTGATTGTACTAAATCCAGTTTTTCGTTGTTGATTACAATTTCTACAGGTACCGTCTGTACATTTGGCAGAGAAAAAAGTACGCACTTTGTTTTCTTTGCATTAAGCTGCAAATTGTTAGAATTAAACCAACCGAGTACTTGTGACAGTGCTTTGTTTACATCGTCAAAATTGGTTTTGTTTCTGTCTATGTTAAATATTAAAGAAGTATCATCTGCAAACAACACAATATCACAGAAGTTTTTGGCAAAGAAAGGCAAATCATTAATATAAACCAAAAATAGAAAAGGGCCTAAAATAGAGCCTTGAGGTACGCCTAGTTTAATCTGAGAGCCGTTTGATTTCACTCCATTAATGTCAACTGTCTGAGTTCTGGAACTGAGATACGACAGTATTAGTTTCTGGGCATTTTTTTTACACCGTAATGATTTAGCTTCAACAGCAGCGTCCGGTGATCAACACAATCAAAAGCCTTGGATAAGTCGCAAAATATTCCAAGAGTATTTTGCGACTTTTCCCAGGCATCAAACACATGCTTTAAAAGTGCAACCCCAGCATCCGTGGTTGACTGACCCTTCATAAATCCGAATTGTTTGCTATGCATGAGATTGTTTAATGAGAAATGAGACAATAATTGCTCTAGTATTATTTTTTCAAATATTTTGCTTAAGGCGGGTAATATTGATATTGGTCTATAATTGCTTGGGTCTTCTTTGTTTCCTGATTTAAATAAAGGTATGACTTTGCTAAATTTCATTAAATCAGGAAAAATTCCTTGAGCGATACACTGATTAAATATAATAGCAAGATAAGGGGCAATAGCATGAATAATGTTTTTAAGTACAGTAACAGATATGCCCCATAAATCAGTGGTAGTTTTCATTTTAAGTAAATTAAATGTTTTGATTATATCGCTAGAATTAATTTCTTTAAAATTAAATAATGAACTACACTCAGATACATGTTTTTCAAGAACCGAGACAGCAGAAGCTGGTGAAGAATTCAAATTAGAGGTGGTTACTAATGGTATATTAACAAAAAAGTTATCAAAAATATTAGCAATTTCTGTTTCAGAGTTTATTCTTGCGTTATTAATGTTAAGCGCTAGACTGTTGTCATGTTGTTTACCTTTTCCGGTTTCACGCTTAATAATATCCCAAGTTGTTTTGATTTTATTATTTGACTTTTTAATTTTATCCTTTAAAAATATTGACTTTGCTTTAGAACATGCTTTTTTGAAAATCTTAGAATATTGTTTTACATGTTCTACGAAACGAGGGCTGTGATTAGTTTCTCTTAATTTATATAGTTCATACAGCCTGTTTCTACTTTTATAAATACCTGTCGTAGCCCATTCGCAAAACTTTAACTTCTGGGTGCATTTAATCGTTTTAGACTTAAAGATATTATTGAACTCATTCGTTACTAATTCAAAAAGGGTTCCATAAAGCGCATTAGGATCATCATGCACATATGGCATCATAGAAACTTTATCAGCTACATTATTTTCAAAATTACGTAGTCGCGTTTTTGTAACGGGCCTGCATTGTACACTTTTAGGTGCATCAACAATATCTAATTCATAGGATACCTTTAATCCGTAGTGGTCGGATGTAATATTTTTAACGACTAGTTTGTTAGTCGGATCAGACTCCGAAAAAACATTATCTATGCAAGTGGCTGAATTTTATGTTACCCTTGTGGGCTCCAAGAACTGATTAATTAAATTAAAAGAATTGAACAAAGTTAATATTCGTGTAGTCAATGCACAGCTTTCAAGAATATCAACATTAAAATCGCCACATACTGCTATTGGTTTATTTTTTAACTTTAACTTATTCAACACATCCTCCATCACCGATTCAAATGATTCAAAATTACCTTTAGGTGGTCGGTATACACATACAATGACTAAGCTTTTTAATTCTACACATGACAGCTCGACATGACGTTCTATAGAAAGGTTTACAATATCCTTTCTTTCTCTGTAGCTTATATTATTTTTTACGAAAATTAGAGAGCCGCCACGCGTTGTAGTCTTTCTAGATAATAAATTTGCTAACTGAAAATTATTCACACTACATGACAAATCACAATGATTCAGCCAGTGCTCAGTTATACAAATGACATGAATGTCATTACATTCTGCAAATAATTCTAATTCTAAAACTTTGCCAGACAGGCCCTGAATGTTTTGACATAATACGTTAAGGCAAGAGGGCTTGGCTGTTGTCTTATGTTTTAGTTTAAAGCCGATTTCGAGACGTTTTCACTTTGTAAAGAAGTGTTTATATTATTTAAATTAATTAAATTATTATTAGTAGGTAAGCTACTAAAATCAGAGTCAAAAGACTTTGGCTTGCCACCTTGAAAGGTGTCTTGTAAATTAAAAGCTAACAATTTAGCTATTTTTGTCCTAAACCTATTTGCAAGATACATAGTATCCGATGTCAAAATAAAATTATTAATAAAATTATTAATATCAAAATATAAAACCTTGTCGCTATGACAATTTATCATGTTGAACAAATATGAGTTTAAGTCATATATATGCTGATTCTGCTCCCTAGTTAGGTTTTTCGCGTAAGGAAACGAGCTAATTACTAATTTACAGCCGGTTTCAGACTGTAGTTTCAATAAAAAGTTAATATTGATCAAGATTTCACGTTTCCTAACTTGGGAGCTGTCGCCACATAGAATAATTATGTTGGTCAAACTATCTATATCATACAAAGATAAACTATGCACAATATCTTCAAAAGACTTCCCAGGTGTACATACATTTATAACATTTCTATTATATATATTTTTCATTGTTACTCCTAGACCTTGTCCCAGTTTATCTGAGAAAATAATAGTTTTCGTGTCTTTTGACTTGCATGAGGAAGCTGATTTAAATGACTTTTTGCAATAGTTACTTTTTAAGGTCTCTATGCAGGTTAATGAATGACAGGGGCTCTGAGGCGTCCGAATTATGTTTTCCTCTTTGGATAAATCATTACAACTATCAATTTGACTATTTATTAAAGAGTCATATCTCTCTGCGTTATATTTGCAGAGTTCAACTAACTCTGTGGCAGATTTGATGTGTTCATCAATTTGTTTCTGCGCAGTACAATATTTATTTTGCATTGACTCAAGTGACTCATGCAAATTTATTATATTTAATTGCAATTGTTTAGTGTCCCGGTCATACATTTGCCTACTTTCAGTTAATTTATTACTGTAAATTTCCATTGAATCCAAAAGACTAATTCTTTCTTTCCGCAAAGCAATATTTTTATAAAAACAATTATTTTTCTTAATTAACCTTCCAGTTTTCTTAATAAATTTTCGAATATTTAAATACTTCTTTAATTTATTAGCACCTAAAATATTAGGTCTGGGTGTAACGCAAACACCAGCCGTTACAGCTGAATTAGCTAACTGACTACCAGGCGAGAGCATTAGCTCCTCAAAAAGGCTTTGAGTTTTATCCACCTCATGTTGTTGTTGCTGCTCTAATAAGGCAGATATTTTCTTATTGGCATCATTCAGTTCATGTTCCAGGTCAGCAATCCGGTTCAGGGCTCTCTCATATGTGCTAAACTGTTCTTCATAGCTGCTGATGGTACTCTCAAGTTGATCTTTTTGTAGAACCACTTCCATATGTTGAGTATGCAAACTGGCTAGTTCGGTCTTCAACAGTGAGTTACGTCCGACAATGTTTTTGATTTCTTCTTCACTGTCATCACGCTCACGTATTAGCTGGCTGCATGTATCCCTGGACTCCTTTAACTCCTTTAGTGCCTGCCTCAGCTTCAATTCGGTGTTGTTGTTTGTAGCCTTGCGGGTCAGCATTATGGTTTAAAAATCTAAAAATGTTAAAACAGAATCAGAAACTAATATATTATATCAACTAACTCTTACTTTTGTTAAAATTACAGATTATTCTAGTGCTAAATGCGTTTTATTAAATTACAAAATTCTTATAAGCCTTGTTGTAAAAAAGAAAACTCTTTAGTATCTTTAATAATATTAAAATACAGAAATAAATCTGTATATAAGCAGCTGCAAGGTGTCACCATCAAATTGACTTTTGTTCAAGCAAAGTGAGAAAAACGTTTCAGAAGTATTTTGTCAATTTATTTAAATTTTAGTAAATATGTTTAATTCTACGACCCACTAATCACTACATAGTATAAAACAAAGTCGCTTTCTCTGTCCCTATGTCCCTTTGTATGCTTAAATCTTTGAAACTACGCAACGGATTTTGATGCGTTTTTTTTTAATAGATAGAGTGATTCAAGAGGAAGGTTTATATGTACTTTTTATCCCGATATTCCCACGAGAACGGGAACCACGCGGGTGAAACCGCGGGCGGCCGCTAGTTATTTAAATAAAGAACTATCACAAGACTAATTTGGTAAACTAGTTTCACAATCTTTGATTGAAATGATTTAGATGTCTCTGTATAGATGTAGTGTATGCAAAGTGTAGCAGTAAGGTGTATGCCTGTGACAGTAGTGGTCACCGTCAGCTCTACTTCCACAGTTTGTCAAGTAAAGAGAGGTTATCATCAATGCCAAATCGTTATGGATTGTGACGTTGCTCACTCAAAGTGAGCTCTGTACTAGTAATGATGAATGTACAGTGAATGTGAAACCAATTTGGCATTTAAATCCTGTGTGTTAGTTAAATTTAAAAGAAATAATCACTAACTAAAATAATAACAAAATATGTGGGTAGGTATTTTGAACCCAATTAAAATTAAAAACTTCACTTTATTACTAAGAAATTTATACACTGCAACTAGTTATTCAGGCTGTAAGGGGGATGGCAAAACCTGCAATCACTTAATAAAGTCTTTATGTTAAAATTAACTAAGTACCAAGTATATTAAAAGATTGAAATGGTCGGAGTGTCGCTGAAGTTTAACTACTTATAACACAATGCAAACAAATGATATTCTTAATCAGAATCAGAAAACACTTGTTGTTGTTAATAGCATACTCAAGTGTTTGGTCTAACAAATTAATGAAAATTTAACAACTACAAACTACAAATAGGTAGTTGGTATCAATATCTATAGATAGGTAAGTAGGTAAGTAATAAAAGTTTCTATTGGTCTGAGAATGCAATGTGAGTGATGTAAATTATGAAAACAATACTCCCCAGGTTTAAGAAGAAGCCGTCCACAGTATTTTTAGCTTTTCAATTTAAATTTGTATCCTCTTCTGGATTGACAGTTGGGTCAATTTTTCCTCGCTATATTTCAAATGTTAGCGCATTAATCTTGCTGATAACACTACCACTTGTTAAATAACACGTAATTAAGCTAATTATTACAAATAATTTGGAATTTAACGTGAATTACTAATAAAATTAATTAATTAAAATTACAAAGCAAGCTGACAAGTGTTGCTGCCAGTGTTGCCGCTACAATTAGAGTTTAGCGGTGTTGCCGCTACAATTACAATTAGAGTTTTGTTGTTGTCGCTACAATTAGAGTTACGCGCTAGTGTTTTATTAAATATAATCAAAGTAAAGTGTTTCATATAACATTTTTAGAATAGAATAAGAATATTCCTTATTGTACACTGAAAACACAAAAAAAAACATAAATGGAAAATACAGTAGCGGTACAACTTACGGCCATATTACTAAAAAGCAATATCTTCCAGGCAACTAAGTGTTTAACTGGACGAAAAACATTTTAGTGCGAGGTACCTACTGCCTCAGTTTGTTAACTATGACTTAATATATTTTCGACACCTTGCATCCTTGGCCTAGAAAATAAGATGAATTGAAACATTATTTCTTAGAACAGTGAAATATTACTGTCTGGATTTCTTGTTCTTTTTCTGATGAGCTACCTATGGTAATACCTGAATCATAAAAAGAAGGAAGGAAAAAGAAGTCTCACTTTCTTTTTCTTTTTATGATTAACATTGAATACAAAATTGATTGGCATTCTAGATTTCATTTAGAACTTAAGAATTAAGCTGAAATTGGATTTTGTGTCTTGATTTCTGATAATTTAAAATCCACTACTTATTATTTTTATTTGATTTGCATGCTAATTTATGAAATGGCTAAACTTGTGTACTTTAAGCTACTGTAACATCATTTCACACCAAGTTTTATGCAAATAAATGATATCTTATCTTATCTTATCTTGAGATTTTATATTATTTTTATGCATTCACAATGCAATTTTGTAAGTAAAGAAAAAATGTGATAGTAAAAAAAAAAAAAACCACGAGCCCTATAAGTAGCTCCCCGCCTGAAAGCTACTTATAGGGCTCGTGTTTTTTTTTACAATCACATTTTTCCCTTATCTTATCTTATCTTATCTTATCTTATTCTGGCAAGGTGCTTTTTATGAATAACATTGAATACAAAATTGATTGGCATTTTGGCCAGGTGGATACTCTACTGTACCACCCTGTAAACACTGCACCAGGGTTCGCGGGCTCATTACCTATTCACTACCTTCATATGCTTGGATGTTTGTGTTTGTTTTATGTAAGAATATATTTTTTATTAATATTTTTAAGACATTTTGGAATCAATCCAATACTTGCAGATTTATAATTTCCCCAAAGTTATTGTTAATTAATTTCAGTACATTTGAATATAAATATGCAGAACTAAAAAGAAAACCTATTCCTCTGTTAAAAACCCAGACAGCCCTATAGATATATTGTTAAATTCCTATTACCCTATTTTTTTTTCGATAATAACAACAGAACTACAGAGCAACTTGTTCTCTAGTGACCTCAACTACGGCCGGGCTCAAAGTACGTATTATATCCCTGAAACGTGACAAAAATGAGCATTATCCTAATAAGTTCCGGGTGGTTCCGGGTCACACATTACGTGGTACAATCAAGGGAATTCCCGTGCAACCACTTTTCGGCAAAAGTCGCTTGCACACACCTACGCACACAATAATAGACGAATGCGCGGTGGCGAGGAAACGCAAGGCATTCTCGCCCTATTGCAGTCGATCGGGAGGTACCTACTTATGACATCTTTCAGAGGGCTCGTCCTAAATGAAATGAGACCTTCGTGGAAAGAGGACAACTGAATAGTTGCGGCAGATTTGCGAAAATCCGAGGTATTTATTTCTGTGGTCAGGATTTTTTGTAATTCTGGGATGTATGAACTTTAATTTATTGTAATCACTAATCGCAGAAATAATATAGTGTTTTATTAATTTTTAAGTATTTCTCATGACTAGACCATTGCTTTATGTATTTAAAGTATAATTAAGTAATTATATCGAATGGAACGTCAGGGTTTTAGTTCAAACCATACCATCTAAAATCATGTGGGCAGACGGGGGTAAACATGCAATGAGAAGGAGATATAATTTTCTAGTTTTTATTACAATAGTGACGATTACGATTACCTACAACAATATTTACTTTGAAACAAACGACAACTTTAAGACTAACTTTAAACACAAAGCCAAACGTGGGACAGTCCCGGGACGACTACGACTTGACTTGTCTCTGAGACGACTCACCCCTGGGGGTCGATTCTCGCACAATAGACATTATGTCGAATAGCGATATTCCGCGCCACTTAACTTGGCACACAACACAGGCCAAGTTATATGGCGCGTACTGTCAAAATAAAATAACGGATGACGATTGTAACAGAATTTTCGTATCACATTATAGAAATGTCTATGCAACGAGTGGTCAATGTCAGTCGACGTGAATGTCGCGCGTAAAAAGCTGTATTTTTTAAAATTAAAGACATTTTTGTGATATTTTCAGTATCCGATAACTCAGCGCGCGCCTGGGACGTTTTTGGCGCTAGTTACAGTGAATTTTTTGTTCAAAGATTAGTATTCTAATTTGACGATATCGAATTAGAGATATATCGATAGATCTGAGCTCCTGCAGGTAGGTGGCGCTCGCGCTCGCGTATCGTTCAGTGTCCGTACTTACGTGTCCGTCCGTATATATTAGCGGCACGTAAGTTTAGCGCTGACCTTGACGTGAGGGGATAGCTGCGCATGTTTATGGTACGGCGCACGGTCCAAAATACTTTATTTCTGACTTCTGCGCTATAACGGTCAGCGCTAGAGATTCGTGCTGCTACTTCTACCCAAATACGACTTAATATTATTATGTAGGTATATCTCTTAGCTATTATGAAAAACGGGAATTTAACCATGTTTATATTAATTGTTTTCGAGTTCCCGATATTTCGGCGTAGTTGCACACACCATGATCACACGGAGGTGATAATGACCATGTAAGTTAGTAAGTTAGTTAGTAAGTTATATGGCAGGCCAATCAGGACCATAGCATGTTTAGGGCGTTTGTGCACTACCACTGAATTTTACCGATCCGGAAAAAAACGGATGCTTGTATTTAATTAATTACTAATATAAATGATTAATTATTAAAATACAAGTATCCGATTTTATCCGGATCGGTAAAATTCAGTGGTAGTGCACAAACGCCCTTAGTGTGCTTTTTAAACTGTCACATAAATACCAATCACTCCAACCGAGTGTGTCTGCCGAGAGTACGCAGCGTAAACAACACGTCAGGACTCAGGACTGTAAGCAACTATTACTCGGATGGAGGTACTTGATCTTTATTAGAAAACGTTATAAAAAGGCATATGTAAAAGTGAATAAACACATTCTGATATAGCCCAAAATGGGTAGTGGTTACCGTTACCACATAGAAAGTAATCAATACGTTTTAGTGGTTACATTCTCTCTGATATAGACCGCCTTCGAGGCAGGATCTCCAGTATAATAATAAAACTAGCTAAGCTAGTCATATAATAAAAGTAGTTGTTCGAAATTTCATTGCAGCTATGAATCTCGTTGAGCTGTCAACAGTACCTGTATATCATCAAAACTGTCTCATTGTACCAATCACTCGAACTGAGAGTCTGTCTGCCGTGTACGCAGCGTAAATAGTCCGTCGGGACGTTGTGCAAACACTCCTATGAATGACGATGGAGGCACCTAAAACAGGCAGGTGTGCACATAAGCATTTTGTCGATGGGCTTCTGTTGGATTAGGTTGCTCTACCTATAGGAATAAAATAAATTCGCAGCCATCAAATAAAATAAGCAATCTAATACTCATTCACAATTTAACCACATCTTTTGTGTAGTGATTCACACCACCGATTTCAGACCCAGAGATCCCAGGTTCGATTCCCAGTTGGGGTACATGTTGTATTCGGTTTGGTTGATGGTAAGACTTGTACTTAGTCCGGTTGGCTACCTACCACCATCTTATCTAAGTCTGACGCCATAACAATGATGTGTTCCGGCAGTTAAGAGATAAGGTAGCCAGTTCCTCGGTGATTGAGGATTCCGGGAGTAGTGCGCTTTAGTGTAGTCAATGAAGCTAGTTGACCCTCACAGTAATTACTCAGTCAGAAAAAACTTTACATCATGATAAAGTATCAATAAATTAAAAGTATGGTATACATTTCCAAAAAATAATAATAATAGAAGATTAGGTATTTTATAATGAAAGTCTTATTTCATTGATATCTTTTTTAGAAAAATGCTCCGTCTAAACTTTCTTAACCGGACATATTCATGTAACGTATAAAAATAATAATATGAAATATCAAAAAAAAACCAGCAGAAACACCAAATTTTAATACTTAAAACAAAATGGGGTGACTTGGACTGAAAATGTCTCTGTCGAACTTTTTAACGGAATTATACCATTTTGCCAAGCATACTCATGTTTGAAAAAAGTTTTGGATTTTCATCAAGTATCACATACTAGTATAAATAACTCATTTGGTAAAATAAATTTGGACTGAGAAATTACTCGGTTCAATATATAAACAGATTTGTATATTTATGTAAGTATAAATACCTAACTTCCGTGTGAGTTTTTTTTTGGATAATCATTTAAAAGTTTATGGCTCATGCTATTTTATAACTCAGCAAAGTTTCATCGCCTGAGGAATTAGTGTATGGGTCTCCATACAAAGAATCTGTTCATTGCCTACACTACTTCCACTTTCAGCCCTATCACCACTTAACTTAAGGTGTGATGAAAGTTAAGTGCTAGGTACCCCGTTGTGGATAAAGAAAATACTATATTTTTCTGAAAGAATTCTGAAAATATGTACAGGGTGTTTTTCTATAAGTGCAATACCTCTTAGGTGGTGATTGTGCTTATGAATATGAACAACTTTTACTATGGGGCCAAGTCTGCAACTCAACAAAAAAAATCAGCTGTTTCATACAATTTGTTAATACCTACCTGACCAGAATGTATGGAACAGCTGTTTTTTTTGTGAAGTTGCACAGTTGGCCTCATAGTAAAAGTTGTTCATATTCATGAGTACAATCACCACCTAAGAGGTATTGCACTTATAGAAAAACACCCAGTATATAAAAGTGGAATAGTCAATTTTTGAAAAGAACCTCCTCAATTATTATCCATGAAATACTATAAACCTTAAAAGCCAACCTCCCTGATGACGTCATCGCAAGCGTAACATCAACTTATTTTAAGCGTCGTCGTCGTTATTTTTAAAATTAACTCAATCAGTGCTTAGTGAGTCGGAAATCGAGGCTGCCTGCCGGACTCCCGATAATGTTCGTCAAAAATTACTTTAACTTTATTTAATAATTTAATATCAGTAGATTTTTAACTGACTTCGAGTGTCATGATAGTTACTTATGATAGAGCATATTATTCATATTTGGTACTAGCTGCGCCCCGGGGCTTCGCTCCCGTTGAATTTTGGGATATAAATAGCGTACGAACTATTCTCGGACCTACCATTTATAATATACCATAAACAGTTTAGAATAGAATAGAATATTCTTTATTGTACACTGAACACACAAATAACATAATTGGACAATACAGTACCCCTAGTGTAAGTTTTTATGTCAAGCAAACGCAAACTTTTTCGAGTCCGTATTTATGTCAATTTGTATGAAAACTGTATAAGCGCGCTACTCGCCGCTAGAGGCGCTGATACATTTTTCATACAAATTGACATAAATACGGAATCGAAATAGTTTGCGTTTTTTGACATAAAAACTTACACTACGGGCACAGTAGTGGTACAACTGGCGGCCTTATTACTAAAAAGCAATGTCTTCCAGTTTATTTTTTAATAAAAATAAAAACCAATAATGATATTGTTTTATTTGATTATTATGGTACATTTATAATCATATTACTAGATTGCGACTGTAAGATAGTAATGAATCGCTTTCGTATAACTATTTTACGGCTTTATCTATCATTTTATATTATTTTTATGCATTCACAATGCAATTTTGTAAGTATAGGAAAAATGTGATAGTAAAAAACCACGAGCCCTATAAGTAGCTTTCAGGCGGGATTCGAACCCGCGCCTCCGGGAATCCGGCCCGATGCTCTGACCAACTAAGCTACCGAAAGGCTTACACGACTCGTCGAATTTTGCTATCACTTGTTACGCTGTAGGCCAGCGTTGCTTCATCAATGTTTTACTATCACATTTTTATCTATCATACTGCGACATATTGTATTGATGTATATTTTCGTCTGCTTGCCATAATTTTTATTAAAAGCACACGTTAATTTACACCAAAAAAGGTTTAATCAAATTAATAAGTCGAGAGTGAATTTTCTTATTGCTTTAAAAATAACCACCTACTTAGTTAGTACGTAATCCTTTCGTAATACTATCGAACTAATCGTGGCTAAGCTGTGTGTTAAGTATCACGTCGTGGCACCAATTATTTAGTTCCCACATGTAGGATAGTAGCCAACAATTTAACGGAACACAATCATTATGGCGTGTGCAATTTATTTGTACGACACTAATATACTTTGAGCACTCGTTAACACTACGCAACCTTTCTTTTTCGTCAAAATTAGCATGGTATCCTACAAATATTATAAATGTGAAAGTTTAAATGTTTGGATGTTTGTTGCTCAATCACGCCAAAACGGATGAACGGATTTGGCTGAAATTTGGGACACAGATACTTTGTTGCCTGGCGAGGAACATAGAATACTTTTCATCCCGGAAAAGTTCACATTCCCGCGGGATAACGTCGTGTAGTCCACGTAGGCGAAGCCGCGGGCGGAAAGTTAGTAATAATATATGCTACTTATGAAGATAGCTTTCCGCCCGCAGCTTCGCCCGCGTGGGCAACACGGCGTTTTCCCGCGAGAATTTGATATCTTTCCGGGATAAAAAGAAGCATATGTTCCTCTCCAGGCTACTAAGTATCTGTGTCCCAAATTTCAGCGAAATCAGTTCAGCCGTTTTGGTGTGATTGAGTAACAAACATCGACATCTGAACTTTAACATTTGATTAGTTGAATAATAAGTAGGATACGATCACGACAATAAAAAAATTGTATAAACTTTACTAGTATTTAACCGACTTCAAAAAAAGAAGGAGGTTGTCAATTCGACTGTATATTTTTTTTTATATTTTTTTTTTTATTTTTTATGTGTGTTGCATCAGGACTTTTTAGTTAATGAACCGATTTCGATAATTCTTTTTTTATTTAAAAGGTGACGCTTCTCGTGTGGTCCCATTCAAATTTTATCAAGAACTGGCCAGAAGTTCAGGAGTTATCCTGAATAATGTGTATTCAGACTTTATTTGGGTATATGGACGATTTCATAGTTTCATCAAATTGGGGATCATTTTCAAAATATTTTTTTTGTCGAAAGTTGGTACTTCTGACCTGATCTTACTTTCACCAAGTCAGGACCAGGGGATCAAATTCCAGGAAAATTGAGAGATAATCTCAAATATAGGCAAGCCTTATGCGTTCCATTTTTTTTTGAAGTTAGTCAAGTATTTGCATCTGGTAGTCATCATCTCATAGTGATGAGCTGGTGATGGAAGCTACAACTCCTTAACGGTTAGGAGCTGGAGAATATTTCTTTAAGTATTAATCGTACGTATGGGCCAATAGTTATATTCTTTCAGGTTATTAGGGTGAGATGCTGATGAGAGGTGAAACTCCTCAACAGTTAGGAGTTATATTATGATGTTCTATAAATACCATATGCACGAATGGACCTTCAGTTGTATTCCTTCAAGTTATCTAAGTAGCTAAAGATGGAAAGCTGAATTCCGTAACGGATAGGATATTTACAACAATTTATCATAATCACCATGTAGTTTCTTAAGCTACTTCACTAAAAATCGAAAAATAAAACGTTTTTGAAAATAAATGTAACCGCCTTCAAAACTGATCTTCAAACAAAAATTAACAAACACTAAAAAACGAAAAAAATAATAAGATTTTTTAATTTAAAGGACGATGATACGTGACTTTTTCTAATTTATCTTGGTACTTACTGGACTGTTTGAAGTCGGTGCCAAGCCAAAAAGAATAAGAACGAAATATACTGAGTGAAATAACTAACATATAAAAAAAAACCCGGTCCCAAGCGTGAGGTGTAGGACGTAATTACCTCAATACGTATAAGATGGCACCGACTTCAAACAGTCCAGTAAGTACCAAGATAAATTAGAAAAAGTCACGTATCGTCCTTTAAATTAAAAAATCTTATTATTTTTTTCGTTTTTTAGCGTTTGTTAATTTTTGTTTGAAGATCAGTTTTGAAGGCGGTTACATTTTTTTTCAAAAACGTTTTATGTTTTCGAGCTTTTGCGGCAAGTACTGCTATGTACAAGGCGACCGTAGACGTTGTATTATGGCCGCTATATTCACATTATTTATTATTATTATACTCTTTATTGCACATTAAAAAAACACATATAAACAAATATAATTAAAACAAGTGAGCAAAGGTGAACTTATCTCTAAAAGAGATCTCTTCCAGTCAACCCAGAACGTGTAAGAGATAGATAAATAAGCAAGTGACGTAAAGTGCAAAACTACCTATATGAAATAAATAAATACAAGATAATACCAAATAAATAAATACCTAACACATTCATTCTAATTAAATCAGTGCCCGTAGTGTAAGTTTTTATGTCAAGCAAACGCAAACTATTTCGATTCCGTATTTATGTCAATTTGTATGAAAACTGTATCAGCGCCTCTAGCGGCGAGTAGCGCGCTTATACAGTTTTCATACAATTTGACATAAATACGGAATCGAAATAGTTTGCGTTTGCTTGACATAAAAACTTACACTTGGGGTACTGAGCCTTAAGGTGGTTCGATCAACTCAGTAGCGCCACCAATGGAAATTAATCAATTACATTTTATTAAAGGCTTAGATTAAAAGTTTCGGTTATTTTGTGCAAATAAAAGAGTAAAATGCATTTTATAAATATACTTTTAAGAATTCAAACTTAAGCAATAAGTCGTGAATATCAATAGTGCCAAAAGTGGCCACATTTAGCAATATCGAGATCCATATCTTAATGCTCATATTTGAGGCCATGAAAAAATACTTAAAAATTGCACTTTACTCTTCTATTTGCGCAAAATAACCGAAACTTATCACCAAACTTTTTAACTTAGCAGGCTAGCTTATCACCCTTACGTTGTTGACACTCCACCTGTCCGCACTAAACGCTTCGCAGATTCGTTTCTTATGCGAACCGCTAAGGAATGGAATGCGTAACCTTGGTATCTTCAAGGCCAGAGTGAACAGGCATCTCCTGGACAAGCATGCAACATCTTAGGCCACATCCTGTTAACAAACAAGATGGTGGTCAAATGCCTGCCCAGTTTTTTATAAAAAAAAAAAAAAAAAAAACTTTTATTCTAAACCCTTGATAAATCGTAAATGATTTATTTCTATTGGTGGCGCTACTGAGCAACGGTAGTATTACGGGCCTTGCATAGTATTTTGAGGCGCACGTTCAGAAAGAGTTTTCAGTTTGAATGACATTGTAACGATCGATACGAAAGCACACCGTGTACCGAGCTACACATTTACAACCACAGAACACGAAAAGATTTTTTCTTTCCATGTTCGGTGTTTGCAACGCTGCCAATACCTATGAATTGATGGCGACAAAAAATAGATGTGCAAAAGCTAGACGTTTCTGATTGCACCACGTTAGCCGATCGCTCTAATCGCGTTAAACGCCCGACGCCGACGCGTCGTAAGCTCGTTTAAAAACGTCATGTGGAAAGGCTATCTAATACGTGGGAAATGGGAATGGACAGCTGTTTCGCGATGCGCGATATAATTGAAAGCCGGGTTTTATTTCCAATAGATATTATTTCCTTTTAAACGAGGTTAAGTTGGCGAATTTACTTTCAATTTGCACTTAAATAGTATTATTTTTTGATTTTATTTCACAATAGCAATTACGTAAATTAATTGACAACTCTTAGAGTGTGACAATAAAATAAATAAATATTTTCTTACAATCACACCAATTATCTAAGCCCGTAGTTAATTTCTTAAGAAACTGTCTACGTGAACTTGATAACGGATAAATATATACTTAAATACTTTTTGTTTGTAAATAGATACTTAATATACATAGAAAACACCCAGACAATGTAAAGTTTAATACTTAATTAAGTATTTTTTCTGACGAAGTTTCTGTTACACCAAAACTTTTTTAATGCTCGTTACAGCATGACAGTCGTCGTGCGTTAAAAATGCTAAGTGTTAGTTTGGCCTTCATCACAGCTGCTGATGTTAAATTTCTAACCTATCACGTGTTCTACTCTACAGGACTTTCAAGGCAAAACTGCTCCTGGCTTCTTGTCTCAAAATATGCAGATTTTTAATGTTTTATTGTTATTAGTTTTATTTTATCGTGGCTTGTATGGCACTGTTTATTATTGACTCTTATGTTCTTAAACTATTCAAAGTTTTATTACCCTTGTTTGGCATTTATATTTATTATTTTATTTGCTACGTTTTTGGTTGGTGTGTATTTTAAAGAAACTACCTTTTGGATGTCTATTCCTTAGTTATTGAAAATTATTTACTGCGATGATTACCGGGTTTTCTATTTTGTTTTTAAACTTAAGAATAATTTGTGATGGAAAGTGACTTTACATATTATATTATGTTAAAGTCACTTTTCAATTTGACGACTCTGTATGAAATATGACAGGGAGAAAAAAATAGCCCTTGGCGAGTTTCTTGCCGGTTCTTCTCGTTACAAGGCCTCCCGCCGTAGGATTTGCGAACCGATAGCGTAGCTTCATTGACGTTCACAAGTGCTGTATCAGCCTAAAATGAATAAATGATTTTGAATTTTGAATTTTTAACTCGCTTTTTGTTTCCTTTTTACTATAATTGCCAACAATATCCCTACGACGAAAAGTTTTCGGTGAGTTTTTTTCGGTGAGTATTTTTTCGGTGAGTTCAGCCGACACCCACGGTCATGGAGATTGTCAAAAAAGCTGGTTCAAAAAAATCTTTCCGTGTTCTGTGGTGTTAGATTGACATGGGGCCGGGAACCAACAACGTTTGTACAGTGCCACAAACTTTGCTGTGCCGGTGGTCAAAATGTGAAACTAACGTGATTTTTTTTAATGTCATTTTGCTGTCACTTTTTTTGTAGTAATTTAACCGGCCCTGACTTCTAAAACCTTCAGCCATGAAGTTTGACTTAATACTCTGAGGTAACTGGAGCTCTCACCCTGAATAAAAAAAGTGTCGCCAGCAAATTTGACATTTATGTATGTAGTGGCTGTCAGCTGTCTCATATGACCATACGTATTTTTTTAAAGTGTAGGTGAGACGGAAGACAGCCACTGTGTTATTTGTGGTATTCAAAAAATTGTTCGTACTGCACTCTCCAGTTACCTCAGTATTAAGTCGAGCTTCATGCCTTCAGCCGCCAGCAGCGCTATGGTTGGACATCAACTTGACAGCAAAATGACATTAAAAAAACACACTAGTTTCACATTTTGGCCACCGGAACAGAAAAGTTTGTGGCACTGTAAATAAGAGGTTTGATGTCTTTCTCGTAATAGAATTATTTGTAGAAAGGGTTATTTGCGTTTGACACACGAAGCCTGATTATAAAAAGGTTGTTTATTGCTGACAAAGAAAATGGTTTCTAGTAATAATGCGATTGTGAAAATAACACAATGTTATTGAAAACCAACAAATACCAATTAGAAAAAAAACAACCTATCCTCCATGTAACGAATCCATAGCTTAGCGGTCACAACAGTCACTCAATCAGCGGTCAATGAAAGGTCCCGGGTTCAATTCCCAGCGTAGCTACTTGGAGGATGGGTCGTTTTATTCTAATATTTCATTTTCAAATAATAATAATATAATAATATTTTATTTACAATCACACCAATTATCTAGCTCATAAGTAGTTATCATTAGGAACTGTGTTACGGAAATTAGACAATAGATATAGCATTTTTTTTATTCATCTATATATATAAAAATGAATCCCTATTTCCCTTGGTCACGGCATCACGCGTGAACGGCTGGACCGATTTGGCTAATTTTGGTCTTGAAATGTTCGTGGAAGTCCAAGGAAGGATATAGGGGTAGGGTAGGGTAGGGGTAGGGTAGGGGTAGGGTAGGGGTAGGGTAGGGGTAGGGTAGGGGTAGGGTAGGGGTAGGGTAGGGGTAGGGTAGGGGTAGGGTAGGGGTAGGGTAGGGGTAGGGTAGGGGTAGGGTAGGGGTAGGGTAGGGGTAGGGTAGGGGTAGGGTAGGGGTAGGGTAGGGGTAGGGTAGGGGGTAGGGTAGGGGTAGGGTAGGGGTAGGGTAGGGGTAGGGTAGGGGTAGGGTAGGGTAGGGGTAGGGTAGGGGTAGGGTAGGGGTAGGGTAGGGGTAGGGTAGGGGTAGGGTAGGGGTAGGGTAGGGGTAGGGTAGGGGTAGGGTAGGGGTAGGGTAGGGGTAGGGTAGGGGTAGGGGTAGGGTAGGGGTAGGGTAGGGGTAGGGTAGGGGTAGGGTAGGGGTAGGGTAGGGGTAGGGTAGGGGTAGGGTAGGGGTAGGGTAGGGGTAGGGTAGGGGTAGGGTAGGGGTAGGGTAGGGGTAGGGTAGGGGTAGGGTAGGGGTAGGGTAGGGGTAGGGTAGGGGTAGGGTAGGGGTAGGGTAGGGGTAGGGTAGGGGTAGGGTAGGGGTAGGGTAGGGGTAGGGTAGGGGTAGGGTAGGGGTAGGGTAGGGGTAGGGTAGGGGTAGGGTAGGGGTAGGGTAGGGGTAGGGTAGGGGTAGGGTAGGGGTAGGGTAGGGGTAGGGTAGGGGTAGGGTAGGGGTAGGGTAGGGGTAGGGTAGGGGTAGGGTAGGGGTAGGGTAGGGGTAGGGTAGGGGTAGGGTAGGGGTAGGGTAGGGGTAGGGTAGGGGTAGGGTAGGGGTAGGGTAGGGGTAGGGTAGGGGTAGGGTAGGGGTAGGGTAGGGGTAGGGTAGGGGTAGGGTAGGGGTAGGGTAGGGGTAGGGTAGGGGTAGGGTAGGGGTAGGGTAGGGGTAGGGTAGGGGTAGGGTAGGGGTAGGGTAGGGGTAGGGTAGGGGTAGGGTAGGGGTAGGGTAGGGGTAGGGTAGGGGTAGGGTAGGGGTAGGGTAGGGGTAGGGTAGGGGTAGGGTAGGGGTAGGGTAGGGGTAGGGTAGGGGTAGGGTAGGGGTAGGGTAGGGGTAGGGTAGGGGTAGGGTAGGGGTAGGGTAGGGGTAGGGTAGGGGTAGGGTAGGGGTAGGGTAGGGGTAGGGTAGGGGTAGGGTAGGGGTAGGGTAGGGGTAGGGTAGGGGTAGGGTAGGGGTAGGGTAGGGGTAGGGTAGGGGTAGGGTAGGGGTAGGGTAGGGGTAGGGTAGGGGTAGGGTAGGGGTAGGGTAGGGGTAGGGTAGGGGTAGGGTAGGGGTAGGGTAGGGGTAGGGTAGGGGTAGGGTAGGGGTAGGGTAGGGGTAGGGTAGGGGTAGGGTAGGGGTAGGGTAGGGGTAGGGTAGGGGTAGGGTAGGGGTAGGGTAGGGGTAGGGTAGGGGTAGGGTAGGGGTAGGGTAGGGGTAGGGTAGGGGTAGGGTAGGGGTAGGGTAGGGGTAGGGTAGGGGTAGGGTAGGGGTAGGGTAGGGGTAGGGTAGGGGTAGGGTAGGGGTAGGGTAGGGGTAGGGTAGGGGTAGGGTAGGGGTAGGGTAGGGGTAGGGTAGGGGTAGGGTAGGGGTAGGGTAGGGGTAGGGTAGGGGTAGGGTAGGGGTAGGGTAGGGGTAGGGTAGGGGTAGGGTAGGGGTAGGGTAGGGGTAGGGTAGGGGTAGGGTAGGGGTAGGGTAGGGGTAGGGTAGGGGTAGGGTAGGGGTAGGGTAGGGGTAGGGTAGGGGTAGGGTAGGGGTAGGGTAGGGGTAGGGTAGGGGTAGGGTAGGGGTAGGGTAGGGGTAGGGTAGGGGTAGGGTAGGGGTAGGGTAGGGGTAGGGTAGGGGTAGGGTAGGGGTAGGGTAGGGGTAGGGTAGGGGTAGGGTAGGGGTAGGGTAGGGGTAGGGTAGGGGTAGGGTAGGGGTAGGGTAGGGGTAGGGTAGGGGTTGGGCCGACAAATTAAACGCCACAAACAGTCGTCTGCTTCGTCGGCCCCAGAGGGCCATAGCTACCCGGATAGTCCGGGGCTATAGGACAATGTCCCACGCGGCGGCCTGCGTTTTGGCGGGTACCCCTCCCTGGGAGCTAGACGCTCGGGTCCTCAGGGAGCTGTACCTTGAGCGTCGAGCGCTGCTCGCAGGGGGGGGTAGGGTGACCCTCGAGGAGTTGTCCGCGGCCCGGCGTGTATGCGACGGGCGGCTCATGGGTTTATGGGAGGGGAGGCTGGATGGGGAATCAGCTGGGAGGCGGACGATCGATGCCGTCCGTCCTCTCCTCCGAGAGTGGTGTCATCGCCGGCATGGGTCGCTGACCTTCAGGCTGACGCAGGTGTTTTCCGGGCACGGGTGCTTTGGAAAATACCTGTGTCGGATAAGAAGGGAAGCGACCACACGGTGCCATGATTGCGGCGCTGGGGTGGACAGCGCGGAGCACACCTTACAGGTGTGCCCTGCCTGGGCATCCCAGCGTCGCGATCTGCGCGCCGTGGTAGGGATGGACCTCTCGCTATCAAGTGTGGCTCGTGCCATGCTTGATAGTGACAGGTCCTGGCAGGCGGCAATCTCCTTCTGCGAGGATGTCATCTCGCAGAAGGAGGCGTCGGAGCGGATCCGCGAGCAGGAGGCGCATGTGGACCGTCTTCGACGAAGGCGGCCCGGGCGAAGGTGGCTGCGCTTTGCGCGCCTCATTCCCCTCTAGTGGGGCGGTGCGGTCCGGGCGGGTTAGCTGGCCTTACGGCCGGTTAACTGCCGTCTGGATTGCACGGTCCCCCCCCCGGTTGTCTTGGGAGATGGCCCCGCTTGCTCGGCCATCTCCCGCCGCGCAGGGGCCCGGAACGGGCCAACCGTCAGGCCGCAGGGGGTGCATACCACCACGGCCCCCCCACAGTCGGTGTGCTTAAAACTGACGGCGGAGAGCAAGTAGTGAGGGGTTTAGTTGGTAGTGGTGCCTACTCTCAACCGCCCCATCTGGTCAGCCCACCCGGAGTGGGTAACCTTATGGGGAGATTGAGAAGAGGCTCTCTCCTCCTGCCCCGCCTCCTGTCGAGCTTTCGAGGTCGTCAGGGGGCGGGGCAGGGGTTAGAACCGCCCAGCCCTGACGCGAAACCTATTAGACTTGGCGGGAGGGCTGGGCGCGGCGAGAGACAGACCTTGTCTGACTGAGTCCAACATGCCGTTAGCGGTATACGAAAAGACTGTATTTGCCCTCACTATAAACAAAAAAAAAATAAAAAAAAGGGGTAGGGTAGGGGTAGGGTAGGGGTAGGGTAGGGGTAGGGTAGGGGTAGGGTAGGGGTAGGGTAGGGGTAGGGTAGGGGTAGGGTAGGGGTAGGGTAGGGGTAGGGTAGGGGTAGGGTAGGGGTAGGGTAGGGGTAGGGTAGGGGTAGGGTAGGGGTAGGGTAGGGGTAGGGTAGGGGTAGGGTAGGGGTAGGGTAGGGGTAGGGTAGGGGTAGGGTAGGGGTAGGGTAGGGTTAGGTAGGGGTAGAGTAGGGGTAGGGTAGGGTTGGGTAGGAGTAGAGTAGGGGTAGGGTAGGGTAGGGGTAGAGTACGGGTAGGGTAGGGTGGAGTAGGGGGTAGGGCCACGGGAACGAAGTCGCGCTGGGTCAGCTAGTACCTAATAAATACACCCAATTATATATTATTATAAAACAATTGCAAAATAAAAATTAAAATATTGAAAATAAAGTATTAGAAAAAGTCGACCCGTCTCACAACTAGCTCCGATGGGACTCGAACCCACGACCTTTCACTGTCCGGCAAGCTTATTACCGATCTTAAAGTGACAGTTGCAATCGCGACAATCAACAATTAATCGCTCCCAAAACACATATTCGTATTACGGAACGTAGATCGCTACGATAACGCCACAAGCGAGCGATTTGTGAACTAAAATTGCATGAAAGGTACCGTACCGTACTTTACCGATTGCAAACCAACCGCAACTAGTAGCAGTCGCGTTGCAATTGTACAATTAGCAACTGGTTGCTTTTTTGGTAATAAGCCTGCGGACGAATGCAAATTCTCAGCCATGTGTCTTGACAATATCGTCGAACCATGTTGCTAGTGGACGACCCTATTTCTATACCCGTGTCTCGGTCTCCACTCGGTAAGTGCCTTGGTCCATTTGCCATCGCTCTGTAGCCCTGGCATAAACTAAGAGAGGCCCATGCTCAGAATGATGAGTATGATGATGAAATGACTTTTGACTTGATCACCAAAGGATCGCAGTGTTTGAGCCTTCCTGATGCCCTCGGGAAGCGCGTTCCACAAACGAACGGCATGCACGGAAGATAAGTAGGATAGGAAGTCGGACAAATGTCGTGGGGTTTCTAGGGCAAGGTAAACTGAAGAACGCAAGGTACAGAGCCAGGATGAAGAACGAAAGGAGAAGCAATTTCTGAGGTGGGTTCTCTTTCCATAGGGTGGAGAAGTAGGTAGGAAAAGAATAGAGTAGAGGAGCTTTAGAGTATTTAAGTCCCTGCGTCGGCGAATAGGGAGCCAGTTAAGTTTATTGCGGAAGTGTGAGACATTGTCAAATTTGCGAAGATTGTAAATGAACCTGATGCAACCATTCTGCAGACGCTCGCTGTGTCGAGTTCTGTTACTCCTCAGCGTAGTCTATAACAGACAGCAAAAGAGATTGTGCTAAAGTGATTTTGGTAATAGTTGGCAAAAGATTACGTAGTCGATTTAAAGAACTACACGCCGCAAAAACTTTTTTCATATCTCAGATTCGGAAAGTGATGTATATTTAAACTGAGCAGCGGGTCCAAAACTATCCGTTTCACCCTAGGGTGGAAATGAATTTTAAGAATAGAACTGAATTTGGTGACAGTCAACCATAGAGTTACCTTATCGGCAATGAAAAAGTTTTCAACTAATTTTGTATGGGGACGGGACTTTTTTTTATAAAAACGAGAATATCTCAAAAACGGAGCGTAGCTAAAATCTAACAAAATTTTCAACCCCCTATGGTACTCCGGAGATAGTTAGGAGGCATCCAATAGACATACTTATAAAAAAAATTTTTGTTATTTCAAAACTTAATTTTTTATATACCTATTATAGAAAAAACAGAGAAAGCGAAGCCCCCCGCCACCTTTCTTTTATTTTTCTAGATAGTTTTAGTTGTCTTTATTGCTTTTCTTATAGAGGGGGATGAAATGCAGAGTGTATTTACTTTCCTTATATTCGAAATGAAAAGTAGAGTGTATTACTCGGCCGCAAAATTATTTTCATCTCGGGCGACGTATATTGAATCCCTCGCTGCGTTCAACTCTAGAATCCTTCACTGCGCTTTGGATTCAAAATAGCGCCCTCGCCGTAAATATGTTATTTTGCTCCCTTGTAATACAATCTACTATTTCCTAACTTGTTACACGTGAGGCTTCCAGGATAAGGTCTGGCTTCGTTTATTATTAGGGAGTATTATTGGGACCTTTAAACTAAACCTGTTAGTGATAATGACTGAAGGTACTATCCAAAACCTTCTACTAATTAAACCAGTATCCAATTAATATGATTTATAGAGCCAGTTATAGGGTTGGAAACGTGTTATGTTATAAAAGGGGTATATAATGTTACTGTGATGTAAATAGTCATAATTATGTAAAACGGTGTACGTTATAATTAACTGTTTCGGTAATCAAAGACCTAGTTACTGTAAACAGCGCAAACAGATTACCAATTCGTACAGTGAATTACAAAAAAAGCTCCAACTAAGATAACCTCTGTGGTCGAGTGGAGTACACACTCGTTTTTAAGGTACCTGTCTCTGAGGTCCCGGGTTTGAGTCCCGGGTCGGGTGAATGTAGAGAGCTATTTTTTTTCTCGTATCTGATTGAAGGTTGAAAATCAGTACTTAATAAAAAGTTTAGAGAAATTTTCCAACACTTGGTTTTGCGGTGGGTAAGTAACTTTAAATCTTTACTAACACTTATTTATAAATACGAACGTTAACGCACAATTTTTTACCCGACTGTGGCGAAGCCCAAAGGGAGGGTAATGTATTTGACCTGATTAACACTATCTCAATTAACGTCTTTCTTCCCAATTAGTGACACAAAAATGAGAATTACACGAAGCTTTAATTAAAATTTCAATCTTAACCAAAAGACTTAACTTCCCGAAGATTATTAACTTACCTTGCTTACAAGATAAAAGGGTAAATAAACCACCATGTATACAAATATCTACATAGTAAAGTCGTATGTATAATTTGGTTATAACGCGGAAATTAAGTTTGGCGCGAGCGAGTGTCAGCCTCGGTTTATCACCCTTCAAAATTTAGGTTAATCAGTTTAATGTTTCATCAGGATTAGATGCTGAGTGGAAATACATGTCGTGGTTATTTATATCGAAGTTAAATAAAATTTGGACCTGAAAACATAATAAGTAGGTATCTCGGCATACAGAGGATGTATTTTTGGGCCAGTTTCTAACCAAACCTATCTTGAAAAATGGAAAATGAAGTAAGTATTTTAGAAAAAATCGACCCGTCTCACAACTAGCTCCGATGGGACTCGAACCCACGACCTTTCGCTTTCCGGGCGACTGCTCTAACCACTGAGCTACCGACGTATTTTACATTTTTCAATTATTAAAATTGCATTGTTAATGCAAAAAAGTAAAAAAAACAAAATAACAAAAAAAACAAACCTATCTTATTTATATCTTGTTTTGCCAGTACCTATACTCATAATTGCTGTTAATAATTTGGTAAGACATGATTGAATTTTGAGGAGCCCGTGGTTACTACGCTCCACCTGCGATCGTTGAGGTTAAGCAACTTTCGCAATGGTCGGTCACGAGATGGGTGACCTAAAACTTTTCATCTCGAGCTCCTCCGTGCTTCGGAAGGCAAGTTAGGCCGTTGGTACCGGCTTCAATTGGCCGCATTGGGCCCGCGTGGTCGGTCATGGCCCATTCTACTTATCCATCCATAAGGAAAGCCAGTGCCCCAGCTGTGGAGACTTATAATTGGCTGCAAGAAACAAAACAAAAAAAGAGACTAAGTATAGTAGGTCGATTCTCTAAAATTAGAGATTTTGCCTGAGTTTCTCTTGTTTGCAACAGATAGAGATTCGTTTCCGAATTTGAAGTGAATGTGAAGTGACAACGGAATATTCTTTCAGAGTCACATAACAGTATTATTGGAACGAATTGACGCAAACACTTTTATTTAATTCATTGGTAGAGTAACCAAAATTGAACATCAGGAATGTATGAGAGCAGCGGAAGCAAGACTCATTTATGCAACAAATAAAAAATATTGAACAACATCACGTACATTGTTCCAATACCAAAGTTATAGGCTATAGGCACTAGTATTATGAAAAATGAAAATTATCAATATTTACTCGACCGGGGATCGAATCCGGGACTTCTAGAGATAGGGGCATCTTGAAAACCGGTGCGTACACTACTCGGCCACGGAGCGAAGGTCGTCATAAATGGAATCAAAGTATTGATTACTTTATGCGTCTACATTTTTTTTAATTCACAAATACAAAAAAAAGCCTTAATTTAAATAGGTAACTATGAAGTGGAAAGTGGCTTCGTATGCCTACCCCTATAGGAGAAAGCTATAATTGTATGTACCTACGAACCTATGTATGGATTCAATTCGTAATGAAACCGGACGGTACAATACAGCTGTCTTTATTATCGTGGTGTGACTAGAAAAAGACAAACATACCTATCATCTGTATCGGTTAAGGACGCGATGGTCAACAGGCTGCCTAATTATCTACAGGCCAGTAGAAAAATAAGGATAACAGCTGGGCACAGATCTCCTTGATTGATTTCCACGATATCCAGCGGTTTTTTCACTGTTCATTGGTCCACCTTTTTTACACAACGGGCATAACGCTGACTCTTCGTCTCACCACAGAACAAATAATAGTTACTAGTAACTGAACCTGCACTCTGCGAGACATTTAAACAAATAGCAACTCTAACTTCAACACGATAAAGTAGAATTCAGCTTGTACGGCTAGACGTTGCATATCTTTCTATCGCATAAATGTGCTATCGCGCTCGGGCGGGCGGCCCGCTTCATTTTCCATCTTTCAGTAATAAAAATTGCATTGTGAATGCAAAAAACTAAAAATTAAAATAAATTAATAAAGCCTTTTAAAAAATTTAAACTTATGACGGCCATAATCCCCTGCCTATTCAAAGAAAATTATTTTCGTGTATTTTTCATTAACTAAAACCAAGCATAATGCAAGATATTGAAATTACGATTAGACGGATGTTTGACATTTTATTTTATGCAGTAAACTATAACTAATTTGAAAATTGAACGGCCGGAATCACTAGATAAAAGACTGCAGAATAACATATATTTTTCCAAATTTTGAGTACTTGTTATTTTAAAATACCCTATTTTAGGAAATCCTAGCCTTAATTGATTTCATTGGAAAAAGTTGAAAATCTTTTCATGTTTATCCAGTATAAAACGTATGAAAGAAAACAGGTAAGTACCTACGTATTTTAAACAAAAGCAAACTAGTTTGTAATAGATAGGTAATCATAACAAAACTACACAGAAAACATTTAAAATAAACCAGATGTGTAAACTTCAACTTCGTAAAGGGCAAAAGATTACGCTATAGAGGTAACGCACAGGTAAATGGCATTTTTATAATACCAGACCTCAATAAAACCTTTTGAAATTTAAATTATACACTATTGATTATGTAGTCGGTTCAACATTTATAGGTCAACTATTTTTAAGTTCGCCTACTTACTCATCATGGTGGGAATCTCTCGTTTTATGCAAGTGCATGCTTAGAAAAAAAAACACAATGTGAATTAGGAATATGTAGCTCGAATAAATTCAGTCTTTACCTTCATTTTATTGAGGGCCTAACTAGCAATAAAACCATTTTGAATGTCGGGTGACCGACAACTTTGCTTGAAAAAACAGCTGTTACGAACTCCACCAGAATTTAGAGTTTTCCAGACTGGCCACTTAGTAAAAGTTGAACGCATAAATGAGTAAAGTCACAAACTAATTGCTCGTTTAAAAAAAACAAGGTGTGTAATCGTATGTATGTTAACCAAATCTACTCTTTGACTAATTAATGATAATATTAATGATATGATAATAATAATGACGCTATATGACAATGCTATGATAATGATAATGATATAATATGATAATGATAAAAGTATATGATATGAAGTGATAATTAAAGAAGTAAAATATTAGGAAAATTCTTAACTTTTTACTTAAACTTTCATGGTCATTAACACTGTAAAGTTTACGAAAAGCGGGATTTTTTTTACCATGTTTTGATTTGTTGTTGAGTCCCCGATATTTCGGCGCAGTTGCACACGTCATGATCACAGAGTAACTGAAGAAAGTTAATGCGGGTTGGATGTTAGGAGCAGACTGCAGTCTTTCGTCATGCCGTTTTTCGTAATATGTACAGGAAAATTATTGTTTAAAACGCATATTTTTGCATGTTAATTTATTGTTAACTGAAGGAAGAACTTTAATGTAGGTAGAGCAGAGGTACCCTTTGTGGCCACTTTAAGGAATTTTTGACTTTTAAGCACTAAGTACTAAATGGTCTTAGGTATTTAAGACACAAATTATATCTTAAATTATAGATAATTTATCTAGCTTTAAAGGTACATTTTTAAATTTTTAAAAAGTTAAATAGTATAATACAAAATGTGTGAGAGGTGCCAAATGTACAGGTTTTGGCCACTTATTGATAGTTAAACTTTTGTAAGTATAGCGAAAAATCAAGACCAAACCCAGGTAAAATCAATATATTCTAATGCGCTAGAAACCAGTCAATTGCAAAACAACAATTTAATTGTAAAAAACAAAGGTTTATTTATAAAGTGTTTCATCCAAAACAAATTTCTTAAAATTTTCATCACAACATTTGTTCAAATAGAAAATGGGATTTATTGAAAAAAATCGTATTACTTATAGAATTCTAACGGTTGTTATTATTACCTTAAAATACCTTATTTAATTTGATTTGAATGTTTTATTGAAACGTGCCAATACTTTACAACCCCTAACATGGAAAAAAATTGCTTACACCAATCCTCTTAGCCATATCCCAGAATGTTTACAGTAATCCCAACAACTGTATAAAGCCTTGACGAAACTGGGTAGGTACCTAATAGGTACATTTTCCCGCGAACTACGTCACACGTTTGGGTGAACGGGAGAAAGGGACGGGTACAATTTCACTCGAACGAAAGAAAGGGATGAATGGAAAGCCTCGTCAAAGAGTAGATTTGGGGTGTTGGTTTGTGTCGTGCGTCGGGAAATGGATTCTCTCAGATGGTTCCTAAATATTTGTAGATACGTTACAATTTTCAAGTGAAAACTGTAATTTATTGATTTTCAACAAGCTACTTGCGAATAGCATGTCTGGAATAGAGTGCTCTATAGAAGCAAGGCCGCTTTTTATGCTTTCTTTCGTAATTTTCTTTTTGTAATATGCTAGCGTACAATAAATTGTTTTATTATTTCTTAAATACTAGCTTTCCGCCAGCGGCTTCGCCCGCGTGGACTGCACGACGACGTTATCCCGCGGGAATGTGATATTTTTCCGGGATAAAAACTAGATGTTCCTCTCCGGGCTACAAAGTATCTGTGTCCCAAATTTCAGCCAAATCCGTTTAGCCGTTTTGGCGTGATTGAGTAACAAACATTTAAACATCCAAACATCTAAACTTTCACATTTATAATACTAGCTTTCCGCCCGCGGCTTCGCCCGCGTGGCCTTCACGACGTTATCCCGCGGGAATATGATATTTTTCCGGGATAAATAGTAGCCTATGTTCCTCTCCAGGCTACAAAGTATCTTTGTCCCAAATTTCAGCGAAATCCGTTCAGCCGTTTTGGCGTGATTGAGTTCCAAACATCCAAACATCTAAACTTTCACATTTATAATATTAGTAGGATTAAGTAGGATAATCCAGTTTAGAGTAAAACTTTTAGGTGTATTATTTTGTATGTATATTTAAATCTCGTTTACTCTATTAACACCATTGTAAAAATCTAAATTAAAAGAGCCGAAACATTCAATAAATTAAGTTTTTTAAAAGCTAAGTTGGTTTAGAGCGATTTTAATTGTAATTTATATATCGGTTAAAAATAAGCATTAAAATAATTAATATAAAACGGCAAAAGTTCTTACTTTTGCCAGCAGAAAAAAACGAATAGTTACCTTACATCCACGATTGTCGAAATACAAAGAAAATTATATGGATGACTTAATAATTATTAAAATTGCCGGCATTAAGCATGAGGCGAAGCAAACAATGGAGGTATAATTATTGATAGTAAACTTATGTCAGCTATTGTTCTGGTCTCCGTTTGGAGACATCTGTAGCGTAACACAGTAAAGGCAGTTCATTTGATTTTTAGTCTTATCAGAATCATTAGCACACAAGTGAGCCGAAAACTCGACATTGGCGAAATCCCAAATGGCACTGCTGCTCCTACATAAAAATAAAAGTATTAAAAAAAATCGAAAAGTTCAAGATTTCTCTTATACTTTTTATTTTTAATTCTCTTTAAATGTGCCTTCGTAGGTAATTGCTTCAGTAGATTTTATTCAAACATTTTTAAATTAACCGAAAGTAAAATATTACATCGCTTTAATAGACTTCACCAATTTGAATAAGCAAAGGACTTTCATATCTCAGAGTAATAAAAACGCAATCTCAAAATACAATAACCTAATTTACATAACAGCGAGTCTGCGTATTTTCTCGCGGCGCATAATCTTTGACATTATCAGCGATTCACGTTCAGTCTGTCTCGGGGCGTCTTTCAGCGAACATCCGTCTATTTTTTTTCATACATTTGTATGGAATATGCTGTAATGTAGCCGTGTGAGTGTGTGAAGTGTTGTGTTTGTATGTGCGACTCTGGGATTACCTGTGTAGCGGTAAGGTCAGTGGTGTTTAATATTTTTGGAACTGTTAACATTTTTGTTTGTTTTTCAAAGACAATACAATGTTTCTCTATGTGGTTTTTGTGTGTATCTGTTTAACAATGTTCTGAATATAGTATCTACAAATCTTATCCTTTGTGTGGGGTTTCTGTGAGACTTGATAATTTGTCTTCGAATATTTTGGTTGAAACGATAACAATAGCTCCACTCCATGGAGTAAGATTCTATTAAAGACGCGTTTGTGAAAGTTGTACATAATTTATTAGGTTTAAAAACTTCATTCTTTTTAGGACTTAAAACAATACTCAGCTCCCGCTTTTTGTTAACTTTTCAATACTTAATTTCTTCACCTTTTGATTGGAAAATATAAACATTATTAATAATAAAAGACTAGCCCGATATCTCTTTTTTAAATTTCGTATACTTACCTTGGAAGTTTTTTTTAATACTAAAATCTCCTATAATGAAATACCTAGTTAAGTATATAAATAAAATAATTTAATTTCTATTGGTTTGTAGTTAAATAAAATAGCAACAGAAAAGGAAAACAAGTTTGTTTTAATCCAAAAGTAAAAACTAAGTAATATATTTTGATAAGATACTTATTATATACCTACATTGATTATGTAGCGTTTTCTTGTCTAATTTCCGAGTTTACTATCTGTCGTAACAAAACAATAGCAAAGCAAGAATACAAGGCTTTTGATAATAATATGTTGAAATCTAGTCTGAGCAGTTTGCTTACCATCAACTCTTATTACGGTTTTGTTTAGGAACCTAAACTGATCTGCTTCGCTTATTCGTACCACGACAGCTTAATATCAATGACAGCGATTCAGTGATCGATCAATGACATTTCACAGCCGCTAAGCTGTCAGAAACTCTTATTTGACTTATAACCCGGTCGATTTAACATGTCACCTGCAGGTTATACCCGTCCCTCTCACTCTCCGGGCATGACAGAATTGAGTGAAAGAGACGGGTAGAAGAAAAAGGACACAAATCGTTCGGTCATTAACATTTAGCAATTCATTTGCGATCCAGTTTTTAGAAGGTCAGAGTACGAAAGAAAGCGATTCATTTTAGGAACCTATTCTGAATCGCGCTATTTTTGAATCGCTGTCATAAAGTTGATGGTAGGCACCCTGGTAGAAGACTAGTTTTTTCTAGTTTAAAATGTCACAGTATAGTCATGTGAATGTCAAATTGAAATTTACAAATGAATTTTATATTAGATATAATGATTGATGTAACAACATTTACAAATAAATAGAAAACCATGTTTGGTTTTCTACGGTTTTTATATGATAAAAAAAAACAATTATCCTATATCTATAGGTATTTATTATAGGACATTATGGCAGTATTTTTATTAATTATAATTAAAAAAACATACTAAATCCAAACCCAAGCCAAAAACACTAACCCATCCATTATTTTGCCGTAGAAGAAAAACCTTAAGGTGCTGATAACCTAGAGCATTTAATTGTAATGAGCATTTTTGCGAATTTTACATTACAGAAAAATAAACGAGAGCGTTTTGGCGAGCATTCTATGGAGGTGAGCCGAGCTTCTGTCATTGTTTTTAATGAAGAATATATTTGACGAGCATCGACTAAAGTGTTCGCTAGAAAGATCATGAAAATGTTCGTTGCGATGTTTGGCTCTATAATTGGCTCTGTTGGTTGTTCAGTTCGACAAATTTAAAAACGGCGAATGCTCGATGTTCTGTTACAAGTGAATGCTCTAGTTTAACAACACCTTAAGGCTTCTTGCCAAAAAGGACGAGCTTTTTTATAAGCTTTTTATTAACTTGCCATGTTAGTTAGTTATGGGGGACAAATCTTGCAAGCTTAATTTGACCCACTTTCCAGTGTCCGATGAAGATGAAATTTTGTATACAAGTTTGGTTTAGATGACAATCCTTACTTCTATATATATAAAATTCAAAGTCCTGACTGACTGACTGACTGACTGACTGACTGACTGACTGAGATATCAACGCACAGCCCAAACCGCTGAACCTAGAGACTTCAAATTTTGCACATAGATACGTTATACAGTGTAGGCATCCACTAAGAAAGGATTTTTGGAAATTCCACCCTTAAGGGGGTGAAATAGGGATTTAATGTTTGTATGAAAGTCCGTCAGTTTTGTAGTTAGGATCTTCAAATTTTGTATTTAGGCTGAAATTCTCCCCCCGAAGGGGTGAAAAGGGGGATGAAATGTTGTATCTGGAAAGTCCTTCATTTAATTTATAATTTAGGCTTATAGTCGGAAAGTAAAACAAATAAGCAAACACATATTTCATATTTTTTCGAAAATCAACCCTTTAGAGGTTAAATGGGATAAATAAACCTAAAAATCTATATGGATGTCGTTATTGAGGTTTTATGGGATGACGATTGCAAAAATGGCATTTATTTTGATGTTTAACACGCTGAACATGATTCAACCCCTTAAAGGTTGAGATAGGGGTGAAATTTGAATGAAAAATCGGGGGCAAATTAGACCTTTCAACTTGAAACTTTGTAGGCTTACTTTTTAAAACAAATAGGCAACCCATTTCGTAATTTTCAAAAAATCAAACCCAGGGGGTAAAATAGGGGATGAATATGTGTATGAAAGTCCGTCAATTTTTGAAGTTAGGATCTTCAAACTTTGTATTTAGGCTGACAATTGAAAATAATATTTTCCTGCGTCAGCGTTTTTGACAATTTCACCCCGAAGGGGTAAAAGGGGGATGAAATATTGTATCTGGAAAGTCCTTCATAATTTTTTTTATGTAGGCTTATGGTCGGAAAGTAAAACAAATGAGCAAACACATATTTCGTATTTTTTCGAAAATCACCCCTTAGAGGTTAAATGGGATAAATAAAACTAAAAATCTATATGGATGTCGTTATTGAGGTTTTATGGGATGACGATTGCAAAAATAGCATTTATTTTGATGTTTAACACGCTGAACATGATTCAACCCCTAAAAGGTTGAAATAGGGGTGAAATTTTGAATGAAAAATCAGGGGGTAAAATAGACATTTCAACTTGCAACTTTGTAGGCTTACTTCTTAAAACAAATAGGCAACCCATTTTGTACTTTTCCGAAAATCAAACCCAGGGGGTAAATAGGGTAAAGAAACCTAAATCATCTTAAGTACCCTAAAAGTTCTTAGTACCTAAGCTACTCAGAACTAACTTTTTGATTGTGAAACAGACACTTATTATTTACTAGCTTCCGCCCGCGACTTCGTCCGCGTGGACATTCGAGAAAATACTTAGGGGACCAATAACCAGGATAAAAAGTATTCTATGTTATGAATTTCATAAAAATCCGATCAGCCGTTTTTACGTGATTAGGCGGGTCCTCCCTCACCAAGTGAGCAGCCTCGTGTGAGGCCCGCCGCACGTGGCTAACGTTCTGCCTCGCGCGAGGCTGCCCGCTTGGTGAGGGAGGACCCGCCTAATCACGTAAAAACGGCTGATCGGATTTTTATGAAATTCATTACATAGAATACTTTTTATCCTGGTTATTGGTCCCCTAAGTATTTTCTCGAATGTCCACGCGGACGAAGTCGCGGGCGGAAGCTAGTATATTATAAATGTGTCTCTGTCTGTCTGTGTGTTTCACAATCACACCTAAACTACTGAACCGATTTGAATGAATTTTGGTACAGAGATAGTCTAGAGCATGAGAAAGGACATAGGCTACTTTTATTCCTGAAAAATATCACCTTCCCGCGGGATAACGTCGTGTAGTACACGCGGGCGAAGCCGCGGGCGGAAGGCTAGTACAATATAAAAGTGCAGTCAGCAAAAAATGCTTGTCATGAAAATGAAATTTTTACTAAAACATATTATTATGAATATCTTTTTACTCTACTGTAAGGTCATGCTATGACGATTGTCTAGACAATATTAAAGTTAACACAAAGACATAATCAAAACATATAAAACCGTTGCTCATTTCATACAGTCACTGAACCTTAGCTTGGATCCCATCAAAGCATATGAAATGAAACAATATTTTATTCAAATGAACTTGAGATAAGCTTAGCAACAGAGAACTATTTTTATTCGACTTAAAAGAATTAACTTCTCAGTTTGACTATGTTTTGTTTGTATGTATGTTTGTCTGCGATTATCTCGCGTTTGGCTGAACCTAATTTGATGCGGTTTTCAGGAAAGTATTTGTTACATTTAGGAGAAAGTCTTAATATTTATTTTTATTTATTTTATTTTTTATTTTATTTATTAACACAAACACTTTATCATAACAGGACATATCCCAATTCGATAAGTGGTCCCTACTGCTTCACTACATAGTATAAAATAAAAATTAAGTTCAAAAACTAAAACCCGACTACTGAAAAATCACGCTCTAAAAAGTATTAAACAAGAAAATATTCTCATCTGAAAATGCCGTGGTCGTATGCCACTTTTCCCTAGAATGAAAATATTGTTTTGTTATAGTAAGGGGCATACGACCACGGCAATTTCAGATGAGAATATTTTCTTGTTTCATACTTTTTAGAGCGTGATTTTTCAGTAGTCGGGTTTTAGTTTTTGAACTTAATTTTTATTTATATTATTTTGGGGTCATAATTTTTCGCTGTGTAGTGCCGGCACATAAAAATAATAACACTACCCTCTCTCTTCTCGTGGGTGTCTTAAAAGGCGAAAGAGGGAAAACTGCATCAGGAGATGGGCAGCAGCATCTCCATGTAACAGCAGGCCATACGCGACCGCCAACACTTGGCAGGCCGATTATGGCAACCCCTCCCCCCCAAAATGGCTTTACACCAAAAAAATCAGCCCCACTCCACGGTGACCCCGCTATTCCTAGCTACGGTAGCGGCTATGGTAACGGCGGGGCAGGGGGTGCTGAGAATCCCCGGGTAAGTTGGCCCGGCAACCTACAGCACGCGCATATTGCCGACTGACTCGAAGCTCATAAAGTCAAAGTCAAAGTCAATAAATTTTTATTCATATAGATTAAATAAAATTAATGCTTATTATGCATAGAGTTGGAAGAGGCTGTTAGTAAGTTACACTGGGACATCATTGGATTATCTGAAGTCTAAAGAGAGGGGAAGGACTCGATTATCCTGCAATTCGGTAACTTACTATACCACCGGGAGGGCGAACAACAGTCCCTAGGTGGTGTCGGAAGCGTGTCGCGCAGGGCAGCGTACCTGATACTCAGAATATTGAAACGGTATTCGCTAAATGACATACAAGTATGCGCTCCGACCTAAACACATGACGATGACGAAGTGGAGGCTATGCATGAGGAGGTTTCGAAACCCATGCATAGCTATAAAACACACTACACGGTTGTCATGGTAGATTTCAATGCTAAGTAGGCAACGTTGCGGTGATGAGTTGAGAGTGCGGCAATTTGGATTTGGGCAACGAACCGACAGAGGCCAGATGCTGGCAGACTTCATGGAGAGGAAGAACCTCTTTATGGTAAACTCCTTCTTCAGGAAGCCCGCAAGCTGCAAATGAACCTGGATCAGTCCGAACGGTAAAGTAAAAAACGAGATCGATTTTATCATGTCGACCAAGAAGCACATATTCAATGATGTCAGTGTGATCAACGCTGTTAAGACAGGAAGCGAAAGACTTTGACCAGGTGTGTGTTGCCAGTAATGGATGTGAGACTGGCCTATAGAAGTCAGACGTGGTCTTTTACTATGTATCTCATAAGAAGGCTCAAAGTCACCCAGCGAGCAATGGAGAGAGCGATGCTTGGTATTTCCCTGCTCGATCGAATCAGAAACGATGAGATCCGCAGGAGAACTAAAACAACCGACACCGCTCGAAGGATTGCATCGTTGCAGTGGCAGTGGGCGGGACACATAGCGCGGAGAACCGATGGCCGTTGGTGCGGTAAGGTTCTCGAATGGCGATCGCGTACCGGACGACTTTCCGTGGGCAGGCCCCTACAGGGTGGACCGACGATCTGGTCAAAGTTGCGGGAAGCCGCTGGATGCGGGCAGCGCAGGATCCATTGTTGTGGAGTTCCTTGGGGGAGGCCTAGGCCCAGCAGTGGGCGTCGTTCGGCTGATGTGATGAACTAAATTATTACCTAATAATGTAAATATTCTCCTACCTATTTTCATCAAACAATGCTGGGGTGAACTATGGAATGCCATAAACATATATTATATTATACAAGGGCCTAATCATTTAGGATAATATTTGCTAGGGGAAATAGTCTTAGTTCGCTGACCCTGTAAAGATGTCAACATTCGATTTATGCAAGCAAAGCCGCAAGCAACAACCAATAAAATTTATATTTTTGAAACGAGCTCACCAAGAGCTTTCATTTGATACCAAACACGATATTCTATTTTAAAAAAAGTTTTTTAGTTCACAACTTGATGTCGTGTAGAGGGCGCCATATTAAATTTCATGTGACGTGACATAGCCTATAACCAGCAGACAATCGAGACGCTTCCAACGATACCTCAATTGTGAATATATGATCAGCAGTTTAGAAGTTATGCGGGAACAGATGAACATACATACATACATACATACATACCGGTCAAACTCATAACCCTCCTTTTTTTGCTTTGCCGTAGTCGGGTAACAAAGTCGCTTTCTCTGTCCCTATGTCCCTTTGTATGCTTAAATCTTCGAAACTACGCAACGGATTTTGATGCGTTTTTTTTTAATAGATAGAGTGATTCGAGAGGAAGGTTTATATGTACTTTTTATCCCGATATTCCCACGGGAACGGGAACCACGCGGGTGAAACCGCGGGCGGCCGCTAGTATAACATAAAATATACAGTGATACTTTGGCGAATTCACTCAAAGAACACGAAAAAATATCAATTATCTGTGATATTTCGTTGAGTGTGTGCAGAGCGCGTGTGATCGGGGCTTTACAAAGCAAATTAGTCCTGCCTCGTGGTACCACCAGCAGCCGTGGCTGTCGCCTCCTCCCCACATAATTGTCAGCTACCTGTAACATCACCTCCTTTAGCAATTCCGGATTTGAAATTTTACCTCGCAATAATTTTAATAAATAAACTACGAGTGCCAAGTCCCTTCTTACCGCCAAGTTGTTAAGTATCTCTTATTTTTCACAATGGGTAGGGACATCAAAAAAATGTGAACCCTTTTATTTTCGAAAATTCTTAAACGAACGCCAGTTTTATGTGTTTCAGGAATTCAAATCTATACTAATATTATAAAGCTCAAGAGTTTGTTTGTTTGAACGCGCTAAATCTTAGAAACTACTGGATCGAATCGAAAAATTCTTTTTGTGTTGCATAGTCCATTTATCGAGGAAGGCTTTAGGCTAGATTTTATCCTGATATTCCCACGGGAACGGTTACCATGCGGGTAAAGCCGCGAGGATCCGCTTGTATTACCTATTCTTCCTTCACGAGGAATTCAAACACGAATTTAGAAACACTATGCCAAATTCATTCAAATTTCAATGAAATGCGTTATATACATCGTCCGCGTGGATATTTTTCATTTTCCTACATAACTACTTGTAGATTACTATTCGTGACAAAACATTATTCTCCACTCTGATGATGATTATATTCGTATGATTTTTTTGTGTTGTTTCTTGTGAAAAGTTTAGAAGAGCACCTAGAATAATTTAATCTCAGTAGTTAGTACCATGGGAATGGATATCACGCTGATAAACTTTGTGGCACAACTACAGTCGGTAAAATATGGCTTGATTAAAATGACAGCCCATTCGTGCAAAGCAAAAAGCTCTAGCTATTGGAATAAAGCTCAAGAAAAAGGACAGGCATCAGACATTTTTTAATGTACCTTATGCTAGAAATTTAGACCCTATTCCTTATGCAGAAGCAACCTTTTTGCTTTGCACGAATGAGCTGTCATTTTAATCATGCTATATTTTACAGACTATAGTGCTGAATAGTGCTACGAGATTAATTGAGATTCCCATTACATCCAGTGTACAGGTGGCAGATTAACAGCTTGTCACTATTTCGTGCTAAGTGACACATACATTCGAGCTCCAATTTGTTAGTAGTGTCTTACAGGCTTATCGGGTTTAGTGCTAATCTCACTGCTGTGCAGAAGACTGATACGAACCGACTGATATGCGGTGTGAGCTAAATTATTGTACTATTGGCAAAACCACTAAGAGCCAACGCGCACTTGTGATTTTTAGTCGACCGATAGTTCAGTCGGAATCGTAAGACGATCGTGATCAAACTGTCGGCCGATAGTTGGACGATAGTTTAGTTGAATGCAGTGCGCGCGCTCACATAGTCCTTCATTCACATTACCGACCGGCGACCGATAGTTGCGCTGTGCGATAGTTTGATCAAACGACTATCGGCCGATTGTTTGATCGGTCGATTTTTAATCGTCAGTGCGCGCACTGCCATTTAACTCTATACTGAATCCGAGAACGATCAAACTATCGCCCGATTAAAAATTACAAGTGTGCGTTGGCTTTAAGTGTACAGTTTTTTTACCGCCTTTACGGTCTAGTGATACACACCACCTAGATACCCAGAGGGGGTTCGATTCCCAGTGGGGGGTAGGTACATATTGTATTCGGTTTGGTTAGTGGTAGGGCTTGTTCAAAGTCCGCCTGACTAGCTACCACCATCTTATCTAAGTCTGACGCCATAACAACGATGTTTTCAGCATTCTTGTGTTCCGGCAGTTATAGAGATAAGATAGCCAGTTCCTCAGTAATGGAGGATTCCGGGAGTAGTGCGCTTCCACTTTCAGCTTCAGTGATAAAGGGTAAGTGCTACCCCGTTGTGGATTAAAAAATCGGATCAATACTGCGGCTCTTGTATTGGCATTATCCTCAAGCGTTCAGGACGAGGGGCACGCAGGACAGGACAAAAGGTGTGCCATTGTTGTACAGCTGACAAAACGAAAATAATTGCATATTGATCTAGTGAAAAGCTGGCTGGCTAGGCTGAGAGAATGGAGAAAATGCCTGAAAATCGTTATTTTAGGAATCCTTGTCACAAAAAAATAATATATTTAAAAAAATCGAATCCCCTTATTCGACAGAATATTTTTTTATTTATTTACACTTATTATAAGTAGAGCATCTATGGGAGATAAGTAACGAAAAAAATGCTGAGGACCCCATGGGAAGCCCCCGGGAAAGGTTACCCCTGGTAACCTTTCCCGGTGGTTATAGCTTATGCCACTTAGAAATAATGTGAATGTCAAAATCGCTCTAGTGGTTACCTTTTTTTTTATATTAAAAAGGGCCATACGAGCAGACGAGCCACGTGATGGGAAGTAGTCATCGTCGCCCATGAACATCTACAACACCAGGGCCCCAAGTCTGCTAATTTTAATTAAATAAGATTCTATTGATATTCAATTGAGACTCAATTACGATTCCATTACGATTAAAACAAATTGGGTATTCTGTAAAAACTTGTACGTCAGCTCAATATAATCGCAATTGAATCGTAATTGAATCGTAATGGAGTCTCAGTTGGATATTTAATGGTGTTGCCTTCTATAATCTACTAATATACTAAATTAATGAATGACCGATAGTTTTGATAAAAATAAAAGTTTTTGTATCATTTAAGATAATCAAATAGAATTAAAATTGTCCGCGATGAAGGGCATTGTTAGTAAAACATGACACAATGATAATTAAACACTTTTATTCAAATACGGTGGCTGTAACCCAATTGTCATTGAGAGTCCTGTCAAACAAATGTCAAATGAGAGTAGAATACCGATTAACTCCACAATCGAGCTACGATTGTAATACGATTGAAGAGCAGACTAGCAAATATTCCGATGGCAGTTCAATGGCAGTTCAGTCGTATACCATTGGTCTTAAGTTAGTAGCAGAATACCAAAAATATCAAAAACCGCTATTGAGATCCAATTAAGATTCAATTGAACCATTTGTAAATTAGCAGACTTGGGGCCCAGAAGGGTTGCATATGCGTTGCCAGCCTTTGTGTTTAAGGGTCCTATTTACACGCTTTTTGAAGAACTCCATGTCATAGCACAGAGGGAATACCCCTGGAGGAAGCTCATGCTTCCAAGCTTTTCCACTTCCGTATTCCACTTTTCCCACTTCGTCTAGTTCCATAAAATTACTATTTTATTTTATAAAAACGCTGAAGGTCACCCTCTCTTGACTAAACGCACATATAAGGAAAAAGAACTGTAATTGGACACTTACCGTAAGTAATTTCATTGTAATTTCCGTGAAATTATATTCAAAGATAGAACCACTTTTTTTTCTTTGGCAGTCTGTTCACTATGCCAAATATAAAGATATTACAAATAAAACATGAAACTGGTTAGTAACCGCGGTCTTAGGTATACTTAGTATTCCTAATACGCTGTTACCGCTGTTCCTTAAAAGTTATTTCAGCAATAACTTTTCTGAAACCGAACTAGATTAGTGTAGTGACGCATTCTCTCAAAACACAAAAGGCTTTGTTACTTTTTAATATTAAAACTAGCTTCCTGACCTGGCTTCTCATGTGTGAACTGAAGATCATCCATGATTAAACCTTTTAAACTTACATGGTTATTATCACTATAACCATTATATCACTTCTTCTTCTTCTTAACATTACGGGCGGTTTCCGCAACTCGACGTCTATTGCGCCTATTTTGCGTCCGGAGGGTGCGCGGCCAGATCACTTCAGCCAGCCCAGCTCAGCCAGGAACGCTCCAAGAGCTTTCACATTCGTGATCGCTTCCTGGACGCTGCCCGGCGAGCCGAGGTACCTCGCCCGGTAGGGGGCCACCCCCCTGCATTCAAGCAGTACGTGGGCAGCTGTTACTTCTTCCTCCATGCATCCTCTGCATAGGGGACTGTCGGTTATATCACTTAACTTTATTCAGTTACTCCGTGATAGACTGCTCCGAGATATCGGGAATTCGAAAACAAACATGGAAAAAATCCCGTTTTTCATTATACTGCCTTTATAATCACTCTGCCTTTGTTGAAATTTCTGATGTTACGCGTATGGCCAAAATATTTTAAGTCTGTTTTAGCTGTTAAAAACCAAACAATGTCCAAATCTAAAAACCAATACTTGTACGATAATTTTACGCCCGTTGAGCGGATGGGAGGTCATAGAATACGCTACGCTTCTCGCTCAGTGCCGGACGCACGCTGGCCTATAGATTTTCAACATACGACGACGTAGCCCGCAGATACAGTGCCACACACTTTTCTGTTCCGGTGGCCAAAATGTGAAACTATCATGTTTTTTTTTAATGTCATTCTGCTGTCAAGTTGATGTCCAACCATAGCGCTGCTGGCGGCTGAAGGTCTTAGAAGTAAGGGCCGGGTAAATTGCTATAAAAAAAAGAAAAACGTACATAGCGCCGCTGTCATATGTCACCGGAACAGAAAAGATTGTGCCACTGTACGCGGAGTTGGCGAGTAAGACAGGGTTGGCAGCTATTTGTTAAAATCTGTTACCTAGTTTGAAAGGTCTGAAGACCGCTCGCTGTACACGGATAAAGTAAACGGTTTATTAGTAAGCAAGACTACAACCTAGGGTGCTATAATCTTATCTGACGCGGTGGTATTTTTTGGAACTAGACAAATTTAATTTAATTTAAACGGGGCGGAAAGCAATTTTGTTACATGTTATGTAGAGAAACTTAACATCGATATTCCTGTTTAAACTTGCAACTCAGCAATATGTATGCTGATATAACTATTCCTACCCTTTCCCGGTTCTATCAAGCTTGGGGGCCCTCCGAGTCCCGAAGGTGATGACGAGGCATTTCCAATTTTCCACACCGTTGACCCTCACAACTGATTCGTATCAGACTGCTAACGATATACCAACACTTTGGTTTAACATACGAGTACATTGACTTTAATTAAGATACTGAAATTGGAAGAGTTGAAGGCGAGATGATTTATATATTAAGGCGATACTCGGAAAAAATGTGCTGAAGCGAGATAGCAATGAGAAAACGACGCGCGCGGGAGCGAGACCGATTTTGCAGATTAGGCAAAAAAAACACAAAATCACTTCGTATTAAAAAACTACAGCGATTCAAAAAAAATGCTTCTATACGATCCTCAATATTATTGGTGTCCACTAATTACACCGATTTCCAATAGTGTAAGTAACCCCATTAAGAATAATCTTCACTTTTCGTATTTTTTAGAGGTCTTTTCGAAAATAAAAAGTGTCGAGGCAAAATCATAAAATCGTGTTTTTGAAACTATACGATTCTAGATAAAGGTATGAAGAAATATATATCTTATTACCAGATTTTTAACAACTGTGACCGTCCTATAGTTTTAAATCAAAAAGTCCATATTTTTCCGAGTAGCGCCTTAACTAGGTTTCCGCCCGCGGCTTCGTCCGCGTGGACTACACGACGTTGTCCCGCGGGAATTTTATATTTTTCCGGGATATAAAGTATTCCATGTTCCTCTCCAGGCTACAAAGTATCCTGTATATATATGATGATGATGATGATGATGATTATAGTTACCCACAGATTATAAAGACATACAGAATGCAATAATACACATGACAGAATACAAATAGTAAGTAATCTAATGTGACCTTAATTACAAAATACGACGATCAAAGTCGTTCCATGAATGTTACGAATATTAACACAATACGTTTTATTTTGTTTCTTGTATCACTAGCCTTCAGCCCGCGGCTTCGCCCGCGTGGACTACACGATAATGTGATAACTTTCCCGTATGAAAAGTAGCTTACGGGCATTTGTGCACTACACTGAATTTTACCGATCCGGAAAAAACGGATGCTTGTATTTTAATAATTAATCATTTATAATAGTAAGAATTTATTTATTTTGTGTAGTTTCAATGTTTCAAACCCTAAACTACACGAAATAAATAAATTTTTACTTTTATAAATGATTAATTATTAAAATACAAGCATCCGTTTTTTTCCGGATCGGTAAAATTCAGTGTAGTGCACAAACGCCCTATGTCACTCTCCAGCTCCCAATCTATCCCCATACCAAAAATCATGTTGATCCGTTGCTCCGTTTTGACCTGAATGACGGACAATGTAACACAAACCCACAAACATTCTTCCATATTTTATAATATTAACAAGTTATGGATTACTGCAATTGTTCAAGTGTCACTTTCATGTTTGAGAAATTCACAGTCGTTTTCTTGTGATGAATTATATTTAATTACTAGCGGCCGCCCGCGGTTTCACCCGCGTAGTTCTCGTTCCTGTAGGAATATCGGGATAAAAAGTAGCCTAAGTTATTCCATACTACATCAGCTACCTGCCAGTGAAAGTCCCGTCAAAATCAGTCCAGCCGTTTCAGAGATTAGCCGGAACAAACAGACAGACAGACAGACAGACAAAAATTGTAAAAAATGTTATTTTGGTATATATACCGTATATATTATCATATGCATGTAGGAAAAAGCGGTTATTTTAATATTACAAACAGACACTCCAATTTTATTTATTTGTAGTATGTATGTATATAGATTTATCTACGTATAGTCAAGAGCAATAATATCCTCACAGCTACTGTATATTTCCAAAAATATATTATCTTCCTTTAATTCTGAAATCCGCTGAGTTTTAACAATTTCTGTGAAAACAGATAAAATAAAATTGGTTGTCTGTAAAGTCGGTTTTTTTTTAATTGGAAGTTAAAGGTAAAGATAATTTTACGTGATAACGTCAAAAGAAAACATTGATGAAAAATTATATCGAAGCAGAGGTTACATTACCAGCGACCTCTATCGTCCACTTGATTATAGGACAAGCATTCTATCACACATCTAATTTACATGCTTGTTGAAACATTGTGTCACTAATGACACTTCATTTTGTTTCTCATGGTCATGATACAAAATAATTATGTTACCGATAATCTTTACAGTTAATTTGATAAATTGAAACAAGTATTATGTTATCAATAATGATTAAAGCTAATTTAATTATTAAAAATATGCCGCGGTCTCTCTTTTACAAGCTTTTTATTAACTTGCCATGTTAGTTAGTTAATATTATTATGTTAGTTAGTGGGGGACAAATCTTGCAATCTTAATTTGGCCCACTTCCCAGTGTCCGATGGAGCTGAAATTTTGTATACCTACAGGTTTGGTTTAGATGACAATACAATATTAAAGTACAGTCAGCAAAAAAGCTTGTCATAAAAATGAAAGTTTTACTAAAAACTTATTACTCCGACGCACAGCGCGAGTCAGCTGCACATAGTGCCATCTAATGATGTTAATTTGAGCTATATAATTTGTATGATTGTGAGAAGTTTAATTATTTCTGTTTTGATAGTTTTCCCTTTATGTGGTCATTAAACCCAACCGACCTCATGTACCAAATTTCAGGACTCTAGTTATAGGAGAAGTACTAGTTCTATTTTGAGCTCAGGCGGAACGTGACATTGCGTCATCCTTTTTCGTGCGTGCAGCTGGCGTTCATCTATACAAATAAATAAAATTGGAGTGTCTGTTTGTAACATTAAAATAACCGCTTTTTACTACATGCATATGATTATATATACGGTACATATACCAAAACGACATGTTTTACAATTTTTGTCTGTCTGTCTGTCTGTCTGTCTGTCTGTTTGTTCCGGCTAATCTCTGAAACGGCTGGACCGATTTTGGCGGGACTTTCACTTGCAGGTAGCTGATGTAATAAGGAGTAACTTAGGCTACTTTTTATCCCGGAAATATATCATATTATTATTCCCTCGGGATAACGTCGTGTAGTCCACGCGAGTGAAACCGCGGGCGGCCGCTAGTCGATTTATAAGACGTAATCTCGTCAAAAGGTTAAATAGAAAAAAAAATGTGTTCAATTAAAGACCAAAATACTATAAAAATCCTGAACAATCGTGTTTTGTCTATTACCCCAAATTGAACCCGCATGTGACGATAAATGCGAGAACATAGAACTTTGTCACATTGAAGCGTTCCGATAAAAACTACCTGTGACACAAAAGTCATTCAATATAATATTGTAATATGACATAGTCCTATATAGTTTACATAATATTATGCCAAGGGGATTCGTTTGAATGGTTCTGAATGGCAAATGGCATTGAAGGTGTTCCAGGAAAATGCTCAAAGCAATATTTTCAATGGCTGCCTTTTCGTGGAATAATATTTTTTAAATCATTTTCCTATAAAATTCGCGTAAGTTCTTATCTAAGTATATAAATAAAAATGAATGTTGCTAAGCGCAAAACTCAAGAACGGCTGGACCAATTTTATTCAGCAATTTTTTTTTCATACGTTCCATAAGCCCCTTGGAAGGTTTTTATAGAGAGAAAAAACATGAATAATGCGTGGAAAATAGTAAAACCACATTTTTCTTTTCTCATACAAACCAGCTATCAAACATTTGACTTTAATCGTTTATACGTCTTTCACATTAAAACGGAGCAACGGATCGACGTGATTTTTGGTATGGGGATAGTTTGGGAGCTGGAGAATGTCAAAAGTTACTTTTTATCCCGGAAAAATGTTAGGTTCCCGCGGGATAACGTCGTGTTGTCCACGCGGCCAAAGCCGCGGGCGGAAGGCTAGTGTTTAATACATGAGTGTGTATTCTGTATTTTGTACCTGTGTTAGGTATTACAAAATATAGAATCAAGTTAAGATTTTTTTTATTGAATCGCATTCGTTTGAATATTTTCTGAAAGGTTGGCTGGTAGAAAATGTTTTTAGCGTTAAGTTCGCTGTTGTAAGTTTAGCTGTCGTATGTTGGATGTTTGTTGTTGTTTTTCAATCACGGCGTAACGCCTGAACGGATTTGGGTGAAATTTGGCACATAGATAATTCTGAAAAAGCATATTAAGGCCATGATTCCCGACCGAAATAGGCACGCTAACGCTTGCTCGGCCGCGCGCGATACACTTCACGCGGATGCAGCGGCAGCCGGCAGTGAACTGTGAACACGCGAGCGCCCCGCGAATAGAAAATCACTTAAAATTTAAATAATAAAAAATTTAAACTTATGACAGCTGGAATCCCTCACCTATTCAAAGACAATTATTTTCGTATATTTTTCATGAACTAAAACCAAGTATACTGCAAATAATAGGATATTTGGATTAGACGGATGTTTGGGATTTTATTTGACACAGTAAAATATCACCCATCGAAAAAAAACGGCCGGAAGCACTAGATAAATAACTGAAAAATAACATATATTTTTTCCAAATTTTAAGTACTTGTGATTTGCGAGTAATCCATAATTTAAAGTACCCTATTTTGGGGAATCGCCGCCTTAAATTTTACTCTGGGGAAATATCTCATACCCACGGGAAACGTCGTGTATAGTGGGCAAAGCCCGTGGTAGACAGCTTTTTCTAATAAGCTTTCTTTACTAACTTGCGGATACTGGCGCTTTTACCCGCGTAGAACCCGGTCCCGAGGAAATATCGGGACTAAAATATAGCCTATGTCACTCGGGAAGAATGTAGCTTTCTAATGGTCATAGAATTTTCTAGATCGATCTAGTAGTTTCGGAGCCTATTTAATTGAAACAAACAATCAAATCTTTCTTCTTTATAATATTAGTATAGATAAAGGCTCCCATTTCTCCTAATCCAAAACACTTTAGCTCATTGTTAGGCATCTCATCCCTCTCATTTCCTATTAGGCCCCTCAGGTCGTGTTAGAAATAACAGCCTCGAGGGGTGCAATTATGACAGGTTAATCCACCATCACTTCACATTCATTCGGCATAGGGACACGAATCTTCATGGTCAAATTCATAGCATACATGTGATAGTAAACAGCGAAGTCGTATAAGAGTTGATGAGCTAATTTTAGAGAATTTTAACTACTATAGTAGTTAAAATTGATAAATCGATTTAATTAAATTAAATCGAATCCCGCCTGAAAGCTACTTATAGGGCTCGTGGTTTTTTACTATCACATTTTTCCTATACTTACAGAGTTGCATTGTGAATGCATAAATCTATAAAATCTTAATTTAATGGCTGTCGATTGTTCAACATTTGTAAAATGTTTCTTTCGGATGCGAGGGTTTCCTCGCATTGATGAAGCAACGCTGGCCTACAGCGTAATAAGTGATAGCAAAATTCGACGAGTCGTGTAAGCCTTTCGGAAGTTTAGTTGGTCAGAGCATCGGGCCGGATACCCGGAGGCGCGGGTTCGAATCCCGCCTGAAAGCTACTTATAGGGCTCGTGGTTTTTTACTATCACATTTTTCCTATACTATTGTAGAACTTTTTAGAAGATTGGTGAAACATCAAGTTCTGTCATAACTATTTTGTAAGTTTCTTATAATAAAACAGATAAAAATAACTTATCTAAAACTGCTCAGAGAGGATTTAATCCTATTCCTGTGACTCGAACTGTTCCAAAATCATAAATTAAGTACACATAGATATGTATTTTTAATTTGGTTTAAATACCAGATAAACTTCTTTTTCATATCGTGTCGCTGGCAAACTATTTTCTTTTTAATATTTTATTAATTTGGTAATAAAAACCACTTAAGTGATTGTATATTTTATTATGCCACCTCAGGTCCACTTATCGCTTTATTACTCATTTGTAAAAGGCTTACGTAATGAGTGTCGTCATTTTAACAAGAAAATGTATTTACAAATTACTTACTAATAGATAATTGCTACAACTGTTTCTGACAAATATGAGTGGGATTGTTTACGCGGACTATTTTGAGTTACTATGATAATACCAAAGCTTAGTGCCGCACAGAAAATTAGTTGAATAAATTCATACTTACTAGGTTAACTGTGAAATATTAACTTGATTAATATTACTTTTGTTTATACCAAAAAATAATAATTTTTCTTAAAAATATCCCAATACAATAATATTTGAACACGTGTTGAGAGTTCGTTTTTAAATCTAAAGAAAATTCAATGTTATTTATGAATGAGTTGTATTTAAATTGATAACCAATTTAATTAAACCAAAAATACTGAAATGTTCACTAAACTAAAAGTTTGTTTCGTGTTATTGACGAATCTTCTTTAAATGCGCGTGTTCATACGATTCATGATCGTGTGAACACGCGCATGTAATAAAAAGGATTACCGCCGTAAAAAAGGTTACGCTTCGCGAAACGATACTTCAAACATCCTCGTGTGAACGAGCCGTAATTCGATATAAGCAATATTTTAAATGCATAGCGATGGTAGGCCCAGTTGACGGAACAAAAAATATTAAAATAACTTGTAAAGGCGAGTCCTAAAAATAATGGGCTCAGTCGCCGGAATATTCGCTAGTCGTAAACGATGCACAATAAAGCTTTTTTCATTGCTATTCCGGGTAAACCTATGACAAACGTCTTATAATGATCACTGTCTCTCCTATGCTGCTACTCTCTGAACCACGTCTAGTGAAACATCGGTCAACAAACTAACATAACGACCACAATTTGGCTAGTTACCAAATTGTCGCATATGTCGTCTTTTCGCCTATTTCTTTAAGTAGCCAGACGATGTTATAAGGCTTGAGCACACCAAACGCGGGTCAGAAGCAGAGCAGGTCAGTAGCAGCGCGGGAGTCGGCAGTAGTCGGCACACTGAACGCAGCAGCAGTTTCAAAGCAGTTGCAACGCGGGCCCGCGTTCAAACCGCGTTCAGAGGTTCGCGCACATTATGTCGGGACGCAGCGGGCCGGGCCGCAGCGCAAAAATCCGTCCAAATCGCTCGTATGTATTTTATATGAACTATCGCATACTATGCCGGGGCGCAGCGGGCCGCATAATCCGCCGCGGATTTTGTTGCGTGCGTGCGATGCGATGCGGCCCGCCCCGTCACGCTGCGCCCCGCCCGACACAGTGTGCTATAGCAAGCGGATTTTTCTCGTACTACTCGGTCAGATAACATGACACCTACAAATCATACCCGTCTCTTTCACTCGATTCTGTCATGCCCGGAGAGTGAGAGGGACGGGTATAACCGGGAGTAGTAGAAGAAATTGGATGTTTGAATTTGGTTGTACTCAAAATCCGTCAATGCGCTGCGGCCCGGCCCCGTCACTATGTGCTATACTCAAATCCGTCAATGCGATGCGCTGCGGCCCGCTCCGCTGCGCCCCGGCATAATGTGCGCGCTCCTTAACGGGTTAGGCAGGCAGTAGGCATAATACAACTCTCGTCAACTGCTTTCGACGCGCTGCGCTGCACTGCGAACGCCCTGCCTCGGTGTGTCATGCTAACATGGCCGTCATAGTCATACAACAGCGCGTGCCCGCGCTCAAACTGCTCTGCGCCGCTTCCTCGGGCCTCGCGCCGCCCCGCCGCCGCCGGTTTGTAGTCCGGCGTTCAAATTTAGTGTGACGTATTTCATAGAGTTTCTTGTATTACAACATGCGCGGGCCCGCATTCAAACAGCGCTGCTTCTGACCTGCGTTTGGTGTGCTCAAGCCTTTAGGCCGCCGCGTCTCAGATGTTAAATTTATTAAGATCATTAATCCCTGTTGCTGTAAAAGCAATCAAGGTTTATTATTAGCCGCCTACGCTTATTCCGGTTAGGCGGTAAAAATTTAGAGCTTTCCTCAGGGACTTGTTAATATTTTGTGGATTTAAGTTGTGTGTGACCTTGAGAGTCTAGCAAGACGTTGTTGAGTAGTTAGTTTTTGTATAAAAGGGTAACAAACATCCATCATCACAAAGTTTCGAATATATAATAAGTAAATTTTAAAAAATACAGGGTTATTTTGAAACGACTGGCCAAATTTTTAAGTTCGACTCAGAATCGGTAAGTGAACAACTTTCTCCAAGAAACATGGGCCGAAATATGACATTTTTTTTTATTTTTCATACAAATCATACTCGTTGGTGAATAGTGGTCGATTTAGTATGGGAAATCTAAAAATTTTGGTCGTATTTCGACCCATGTTTCTAGGAGGGTTACCTAATGAAACGCATAACATTTTTCGCCATAAACATGAAACGCATCGTGTTGAAAGGCATATCATCGAAATGCATAATTCTTAAAGGCATAATTTCATAACGCATACCTTTTTTGCCCGAATTTTGAAAGGCATAATCATCGAAAGGCATAATTTCAATAAGCCTAATTCTCTAAAGGCATAACTTTTAAATATAAAAGGCATAATATTCAAAATGCATAAATTTAACGGGGTATTATCTTGTATTTATTTATTTTGAAGCTAGCGACTGTGAAAAAGAAAAAGGATTTTCTGGCGCTTCGCCGGCCGCTGACGCGGCACGCTCGCTTCGCTCGCTCGGCTCGCGCGGCCTTTTGGTCACTGTTCTAACCTAACCTAATCTAAAACGACTGTTAGGATGTTTTTTGTGCCAACAGATCTCAAAAAAAGGTTTTTTTTAACCATTGGGTGTCTCTAAAATACCTCTGGGGTTGTTAAAAGGGTATCAAAAACTTCGTCAGATTTTAGCTACGACGCACCGTTTTCAAGATATTGTCATTTTTATAAAATAATGTTTTTAAAAATTAATTATGCTTTATATAGTTATGCTTTACGAAATTATGACAAACGAAAATATGAATTTTGCAGATTATGCTTTTTAATATTATGACTTTCAACTATTATGCATTGTTATCATTATTATGCCTTATGATGTATGCCAAGTGAAATTATGACAATCAACTGTATGCGTTTCAATGTGTCACCTTCTAGGAGAAAGTTGTTCACTTACCGATTCTGAGTCAAACTTAAAAATTTGCCCAGTGTTTTCAAAATAACCCTGTATGTAGTGTAAGTATTCTTTGTCATTTTGGATAACATTTCATTCCATTTTATTCTTTCGCTAGAAACAACTCCTAAGTACCTTGCTTTTTTGACACAAAGTAGAATCAAAATGATAAGTACCAAAATCAACGTACTTTTTTTCGAAGAACGTATAGATTTTTTATGAATGGTTATCTATCATCATCATCAGCCATTTAATATCCCCACTGCTGGAGCACTGGCCTTCCTTATGGATGGATAAGGGGCACGCGGGCCCAATGCATATTGGTAAGTACGACTGCAGATACAACCGGGACCAACGGCTTAACGTGCCTTCCGAAGCACGGAGGAGCTCGAGATGAAAAGTTATAGGTCCCCATCCAGTGACCGACCATTGCGAAAGTTGCTTAACTTCAACGATCGCCGACCGAGCACGACAACTAATGCGCCACGAGGTCCTTTGCAAGTAGGGTTACCATTTAGAAATTTGAAAAGTCGTAACAAAAAGCCTGACAGTTCAAAAAAGTGCGGATATTTTAGTCACAAAATGCTGAGCGGGGAGTAAATAGAGATGAAAGAGTGATTTGATATTACTGTACTCGTACTCATACTCCATCTAAACCCAAAAAATCCGGGCAAATTAAAAAGCCGGACAAAGTCCGGACAAAAGTCTATAAGGCCGGACATGTCCGGACTAATCCAATCAATCAATCAATCAAATATTTATTTATTCACATAGACATAATAAGCATGTACTTATGAATCGTCAATATTTTCCTACCACCCATTCAAGACTTTTTAACTGACAAGAAGAATAATCCGGACGTATGGTAACCCTATTTGCAAGCAAAATACCATCCATACTAATATTATAAATGTGAAAGTGTGTTTGTTTGTTTGTTTATTTGTTTGTTTGTTTGTTTGTTTGTCCGTCTTTCACGTCAAAACGGAGCCACGGATCGACTCGATTTTTGGTATGGGGATAGTTTGGGAGCTGGAGATTAACATAGGCTACTTTTTATTCCGGAAAATTATAAAATAAAAATGATTATTTTGTATAGAAAATCGATACACTGTCGTACTATACAAAACTGTCATTTCTACCATAGCCGCTTCCAAAGAGGTATGTCAAAGAGTATTGTAGTCACTGACGTTTTAGCCGCTTTGGATTAGGTACCTACTTTTTAATAAGTTAATATGGCAAAACAACATTTGCCGGGTCAGCTAGTATTATTATAATAGTAAGGGTTTTACAAGAGTATAAACGACGCAAGAATTAAAGTACTTAAGATGTTTATAACATACTATGTTACCCTGTCACATTAAGTTACAAATATCTTTTTCATGGAAACTGCAGAGCGACAGTCACATTGATTAATGATCAAACGAACTTACCTGGTACGTGAAGTTCGATCATAATTACTCGAAGGGCTTCGTTCGAAGATATTAGCATAATAACACATGTAGTTTCACACTTAGACTTACCATTTCGCACTATATTTAGAGATAAAATAAAAAATAAAAATATTCGTTTTATGTAGGGTACTTACGGAATCCTGCGCTCACTATCATTATGTTAGGAGAAGTGCTGAGCTGTAAATATTTCACCATTAGGGGTTCTGGCTCCGCCGAATGGGAGGGAGGGTTGCTAATATCTTCGAACGAAGCCCTTCGAGTAATTATGATCGAACTTCACGTACCAGGTAAGTTCGTTTGATCATTAATTACTCTCGTGCTTCGTTCTCGATATTAGCATAATAACACATGTAGATTTTGAGAGAAAATAATTTATAGTGAAATATTTAAATTGGATAAAGGATTATAGATCCCAATTCCCGAACAAATAATTCAAATTGTAATTAATTTAGACAATTTAATAACAAACCAAAACCTTTTTCTTAAGATAGTACGTAGGTAACTCATTAGGTATTTAAAATATTTGTAGCAAAATCACAATCAACCAAAGTAGTATTAGAAATTATTCTATTACCTATAATTTATTTAGCAAAGCTGTGGAGTTAGTGCTCCATCCAGCAGTTTTTCTAATCGCTTCTAAATTAAGCCCAGATTTAAATGCTTTTGAAGTGGCAGCATGTCTTGTGCTGTGTGCAGTGTATAAAGAAGTATCTATCCCGCTAGAACCCAACACATTTTTTACCCACTTGCATAAATAAGTTTTCGTTTTGCGTAAGTCTTTAGTCTTATCGAGATAAAACCGTAAGGTATCAGCGGGTGAGTAAAACAGTAACGTAAGTATTGGTTGAAGCGAACCTATTCGTCATGTTTTTATCAAATTTGGATTTTTTATAGTACCCAACATTAGAATCTGATATGGTGATATTTTGAATATTTATAATTGAAAATGGTTGCATTATGTGGGCCGTGACTAATGCTAACAAGGTTATTAATTTTTTACTCAACTTTTTTAAATTATCTAAGAGTTTCATTATGGTGCCAACCAGCTTGGAAATTTAATACGACATCAATATTCCAAGTTAGATTATACTTAGGCAGGGCTGGACGGAGTCGAAAAAATCCATTTAAATATCTTTATCACAAAATATCTTTATATCTTTACCAAGAAATAATGAGAACGCCAACCTACAGCTGTTGATAGTGCCGTACCTGCCGCCCGTATTATAAATGTGCGTTAGAAAGTTAAGAACATTGGCTATGTCTGAATCGTAAATACTAATGTTATGGTCTTGGCAAAATGAACACCACTTTTTTAAACATGTGTCATATTATTTTAATGTGTTTATTATCTGAGAGTGATGAGAGCATTATAGGAAGAGCTGATTCTGGCACGCCTTTTTGGAGAAGCGAAGTCCGGACAATCGCCCGATAACCAGCGTAATCGTGCAGTGCACTACGCCGGTTTAATACGAAATTACTAAATCATTGTGAGATTTCAAAATTAAGGGTTTTTTAACTAAAAGTTTTTTGAACAGTGGGAACCATGGCTGTGTGCCACTGTGGCACAACCACGATTGCAGTCGCTTTATCATTTATAATTTTGCGTAGAGTTTTCAAAATAATTGAAATAGGTGGAAACGCATAAAAATACCTGTCACTCCATCATAAGTAAATGCGTTAATTGCAATGGCATCAGGATTTCTATGCCACGTGACATACTTTTCACATTTATGATTTGTAGGAAACAAACATTTCACATTTATGATTTGTACAAATAAATCATTTTGAGGAACACCAAAATGATTTATAATTTTCTGAAACGCGTCTTGAGACAGTTCACATTATAGGTATATCGGGATGCGACTTTCTCGGCTCGGCATCTGCAACAGTATTTTCAGATGAACGAATGTAATCAACGAATTTCACTCCATTGTCACATAAGTCTTGCGTTATTTTTGTTAAATGAGGAAATCGCACCCCGCCCATCCTATTGATATACGATATAGCTGTCGTATTATAAACTCGTAATAATATTTGACAATAACTTTAGTTTTTTGCGAAACTTTTAAGACCTAGGAAAGCAGCTAGTATTACTACATAATTTATATGTATGGTGCGCTCATATTCATCCCATGGACCACTGGCAATATCATCACCGCAGGCAGCACCCCACCCAGTCGTTGAGGCATCAGTAAATATTGACTATGCTTATAATGGAATGATCAATGACTTTTAGCCACCAATCAAAAACAGGGGATAGTTCTTTTGGTATAGTCATAAACTTATCATAATGTTCGTCATGTAACAACAGGTTTAAATATTTACAACGTTTAAAATCTTTTGTATAGAGTCATCCGTACTCCATGGCTTGGCATGCAGATGTAAGCAGCCCCAAAAACCTTGCAAATTCCTAAACTTAAGATCTTTTTAATTTCTTAAATTTTAAAACCTTTATTTTAATTTTCTCTTTTCTATATTGTGGTAATTTTACTTCTAATTTTTTCGAATCTATAATACATCCCAGTGCAAGTGTTTTGGGGAGTAAACACGCTTTTCTCGAAATTAATCAAAAATCTTAGTGTAATTCCAATAATAATTTTGTTTCGTTTATATTTCTTAGATAATCTTCATAAGACAAACCGATTAAAAGTAATGCATCTAAATAAAAAGTGGATAAATATCCCTTGGATCTTAATATTTTTGCAACCGGTTTAAGTATTTTCGTGAAAATATATGGAGCTGCATTTAAACCAAACGGTAAGAGACTAAACTCGTAGAGATTAGGTACCAGTCCCTTGAAAACGTAAGTATTATCTTGAATTCGGATGAACATTTATTAAAAAATATGCGTCTTTTTAAGTCAATAGTACTCATGAAGCAATCTTTTGTATCTAATTTTAAAGCAGTTCTATAATCTTCAAGTTTGAAGTATTGAGTGTCAATTTTGTTAAGTTGTTTTAAATTTAGTATAAGACGTTGTTTACCGTTTGGCTTAGGGATGAGAAAAATGCTAGATATAAATTTTTGCCTTGATAGGGTTGGCACTGTGAAACAGCTCTAATAGATAAAAGATTTTCTATTGATGTTTTGAAAACTTCATATTCAGATAGAGAGTACTCGGGTTCTTGTGGAGTTACTGCCTGAAATACTGGCTCTGAAAAACTAATTTTATAGCCTGCAATCCACGATAATATGACCGTGTTATTAGTTTGCTTAGACCATTGACGATAAAAATGAGAAAGGCGGCCCGCAGGCCTTACCGTTTTTAATGTTTGCGACGTGGTTGTTGCCGATGTGATGATGTCCTGTATCCTCTTTGCTGCGTCGGTATCGTCGTCGACGTTGTCGGTCTCGAAGCTGTCGGGAATGATGGCCGGAAGCCTTGCGCCCTCCCGGTCTGTAGCGGCCGGCGGCGCCGGCGGTTCAACGGAAGGGCTCGGGTGTTTAAATTTCTGGCAGCAGTATTGGCTTTAAAAGCGGGAGCTGATCGAAGCTCTGCCCCTGACTTGTTAATGTTCTTGCTGACTTTAATGTTTCAGCTAAATTATTACCGAACAGCATTTCATCTATCTTAGTTTTTTCTTATTGTCCTTTGACAGTGGATAAAACAAAATATCGCCGTGACAGTCACTGTGCTGAATGTCAGCTAAAACTCGCGCTGAGTCCATGAATGTTTACAAAAGCTCTTGATTTTTGTCATATGTGCCCAATGGTTAATATTAATTAATAGTTAAAATTTATTTAAAAAAAATATTTAGTATAACATAATCGCTTTACTAAGCGATGCGATAGAACACTATGTTAGTGTTTGTTTAAGTTGGCTTTTTATTAATGATGCTTTAATCTCATCGTTCAGACCAGGTGCTTTAATACATTAGCAATTACTAGGGACCAAGTATTTTTCCCTAAGTTCATTACGACTCTCTTTGTGAGTCCCGTAGTGGCGATATGGTTTAACCTAATAGCCAGGTCGTGATGAATATTGTCACCAATTTCTTTTATAGAAGTTGGATCCTCAACAAAAATTTCCAATAATTCTGGATCTAAAGTTGATAGGTTGGTTTTTTCCACCGCTTCTGGAGCTGATGTGGCAATTGCCGCTGGGGCAGGCAATGGCGTTGGCGCCGGTAGTGGGACAGGAGGAGTAACTGCGGGCGGCGGCATTCCAACCCCACCGATAGCTTGCACGGTGCTTTGAATTACAGGATGAGGCGTCATTGACTTATCTTCCACACATACTGATGAGACTCCACAATATCATTCCAGTAGTATGAACAGCCGGGTTGTGGTTCTAAAACCACTTCATCAACAGTGGTGATGATGTCGCATTCTTCGGTAGACATTATACTGTCATAAGTAGGTATATAAGCATATTAAATAGGCAGTGAGACTCCTTTTGAGAAACACGCAAACCTTAAATTTATGGTATCTAGATACCTAGTTATACAAAGCCATGGAAACACCCCTTAGGTAGGTCCGAGTAGCTTGTATTTAGTTTTAGGAAGTGGAAAGCCCCTAGAGGACAGTCCGATTTTCCATTGTTTTATTATTCAGTTTTATTTATGTGAGCACAAAGTTTTAAATAACACTTTAATGTAAATTAATCACTATGACTTACCCATTTGTTTACGAAGCGAATGATTATCACTATCACGTCTGATGAAGACACAGAATCAGTATGACGCCGACGACCCTGTCAATTTTTCTTTCTAATTTCTTCAATTTTCTCGGCAAATAATCATATTCCCTATTTTCACATTCATCTCGTTGACTTTTAGGCATGATTAATGATGTTTACACGAACTTAAAACTGTATTAATCAAAATTTTAAGCAAAATGATAACGAATCGTGCGAAACAGCGAAGCACTAAAACGTGAATGATAGTGAGCGCAGGATTCCGTAAGTACCCTACATAAAACGAATATTTTTATTTTTTATTTTATCTCTAAATATAGTGCGAAATGGCAAGTCTAAGTGTGAAACTACATGTGTTATTATGCTAATATCGAGAACGAAGCACGAGAGTAATTGATGTGACAGAGTGGTAAATTGTTCAGAATCTTTCGCTACTTTGAAATCTGATGCTACTTGTTTACTAATGGGGTTGCTTCTTCATTAAAGGGGATATTTGTCATCTGGTAACTTCATAATAATACAAAATTGATGATTCTCGCAAAGAGGAACTCGCAAGCAAGTATATAGCAAGCTATAAATTATGCAAGTAGAAAATACTATTTAATCTTAACCGCCTCTGTGGTCTAGTGGTATCGGTATCGGTATCGAACCAGTGGTCCCGGGTTCGATTCACGGTGGGGGTACATATTATATTAATTTGATTGAATCAGGCGTCACTTGGCGGAAGTCCCTAATCATTGTGAAAAACGAAATATATGTAGCTTACTTCCGCAAAAAACACAATATGCAAGATGCACCGCCCGCCCGCCCGCAAAAAATTGCACATGCACACGACGAAAACACCAGTGCACAATACCTGCATCTAGCAAGACAGCCGTTTTTTTCCGGATCGGTAAAATTCAGTGTACTGCACAAACGCCCATACTCACTAAACCCCTCACTTCTTGCTCTCTCCGCCGTCAAATAGGTCATAATGTGGAGGGCCCTAGGTGGCAAGCTCCCCCTACAACGTTTACCCGTCTGGGAATCGAACTCGGAACCTCTGAGATGAAAACCGGCCAAGTATAAATATATTTTTTTGTACAAAAACGATCTTGTTCGACATTAAATCATTAATAAATAAATAAATAATAAATAACTTCTTACAATCACACCAATTATCTAAGCCCATGTTAATTTCATTAAGAAACTGTATCATGGAAAACTTGATAACGTATAAATATATACTTAAATACTTTTTGTTTGTAAATACATACTTAATATACATAGTAAACACCCAGATCAAGACAAATAGACATGTTCATGCACACAAATATTTGTCTTGTTCGGGAATTGAACCCGAGACCTCTGGCGCAGAAGGTGGGTAGCCTACCCCTGCGCCAAATCGGTCGTCAAAATCATCATCAATCAATCATTAATTGATTAGTACAGCCGTTTTGAGAGTACAGCCCAACTGATTCCAGATTAGCTTCAAGCCTTAGTTTGAAACAAAATATCATCGTCTTTTACATGTTCATGATTTTCTAGTAAAAACTAGGTACTGCAGGTTCGAAATATTTATTCACGTATTAAGCGGTCGAACCCACTACGGTTTCAGTTTCAGTCCTCGGGGAAATCTGAGCCTGAATGGGGCGGATAAGGATCGCTATTATATTGCGGAATTGCTACCGAAATATATCACTACACGAAATTAATTTCATTTTTTCAGACACGTAAAGCATAACAAAAAACACACAACTTACATCTTACTTGGTTGGGTGAACCTTTTTTTTTTTATTTATAATGTTTTCCTAAATATTAGCTATGTACACAAAACAATTAAATAAAATAACTTTTCCAACGATATTTTCAAGCTTTTTTAACACATTAATGCTTCATGCTTTATTCATTTCTTTTATTAAAATAAAAAAAAATAGTAGGTAGTGTCCGGTGACCACAGCCCTTGGAAAGGTGCCGAAACGTCGGAAAAATCTGATCATCCTTTAAGGCGATACTCGGAAAAAATGTGCTGAAGCGAGATAGCAATGAGAAAACGACGCGCGCGGGAGCGAGACCGATTTTGCAGATTAGGCAAAAAAAACACAAAATCACTTCGTATTAAAAAACGACAGCGATTAAAAAAAAATACTTCTATACGATCCTCAATATTATTGGTGTACACTTATTAAACCAATTTCCAATAGTGTAAGTAACCCCATTTAAGAATAATCTTCACTTTTCGTATTTTTTAGAGGTCTTTTTGAAAATAAAAAGTGTCGAGGCAAAATCATAAAATCGTGTTTTTGAAACTATACGATTCTAGATAAAGGTATGAAGAAATATATAATATATCTTATTACCAGATTTTTAACAACTGTAACCGTCCTATAGTTTTAAATCAAAAAGTCCATATTTTTCCGAGTAGCGCCTTAAAATAACACAACCAATCACTAAATAACGTGTTAAGTAAATACGTGAAGATGTCCGTGGAAAAGTTGTTTTATTTAAGTGAACAATTCGCGCATAAATCTTAGATGTGCTTATACACAAAACAAGTTTTTATTTTGAGTTACTTATCTTGATTTTCGAAATGATAGGACATCAAATTTCTAACTAGACCCTTGTCTAGAGTCTTGTCTAGTCACAAAGTTAGTAGTGTCATATAGTCTCGCCATAAACGATTTCGTTTTAGAAAGAGACAGCTACAGTAAAAATTAACGGCTTTTGTTTCGCTTGTTATAAAAAAGATTCCCAAAAACTTATTATAACCAATTTACTATCTCGTGCTCTTACGTGATTAAAAAAAACGTGTTGATCCGTTAGTATCCGAACAATCGCTAACTACAATAATATTTATGATGATAATTAAATTTTTACTTTTTTGCATTCACAATCACAATGCAATTTTTATTATTGAAAAATGGAAAATGAAGTATTTTGAAAAAAATCGACCCGTCTCACAACCAGCTCCGATGGGACTCGAACCCACGACCTTTCACTATCCGAGCGAATGCTTTAACCACTGAGACTTAACGACTCCGTAGCTCAGTGGTTAGACTTTACTTTATCAAAAATTGCTTATTTTTTTATTTTTATGCTCAAAATAACAACAAAAACATTGAAAAACTAAAAAGTTGAGGTTATTTTCATTAATATTCACACTAAAAAAAGAAAAAGACAAAGACACAGTTTTTGGAAGATCCTGCCCTTAACAGCCACACATCCACATTGGTCCTGCGTGGTGGGTCAGGGCCCTTCCCTATTATCCATCCACAGGTCTGTGCAGCACTGAATATTACAATGGCTAAAAGACACTAACGTAATTTAACCTACAGTAAACCCAAAATCCATTTAGCATTCATTGAAAAAATCCTTTCTTACTTTCGTTTCTTTCGTTTGACAAACAAAGTCAATAAAACACGAAACACAATTTTCATGTTCTTTTTTTTCAGGCTAATGTTGTAATGAAACAAGCCCTGAAGGGATTTAAGCTCCACCCGTCGAAACCAACCAGTTTCCCAAACTTTTTAATAAAAAACTTTGTTCGTAACTCGGTCCGGGTTTTTGTATCGACTCCTTAATTATTCAATACCGAATTCATAATTAGTGGAGAAGCAGTGGCGAGTGAGAAAAGACTTCGTTTAATGTGAAATCTTCTTATTGTTAATTTATTACTGTTTTGTTGAGTTAACTCCTTCTTTTGTTACTTATTAACGACTTGGGTCGGCGGTTGTCGTTAGCAAATAATTTATTATTATTAAGTTCTTAAAATAAATATTTATTGCACTGACTTAAATTCGAATTAGCGTCTTTTAAGATTTGTTAATTAAGTTAGAATTCGCATTGTATCGTTCCATAGTTTTATGACTTTGTTTTTTTAAGTCAAAATGGATCTTAATCTCTTTCCTGAAAGGTTCTATCTGTTCTCAATTTCTTTGAAATAATATTTTCCTTGTGTCCTGTTGACCTAGAAGAAATGAGACCGGAAGTAGGTATATATTATAACAGAAGTAACATGGGATAAAAGCGAAACTCGTATATTTCTTTTTGCGTTCTCAGCTGAGTGACGGACGGAATGAAATAAATTAAGTTCCTGTCCGCTACAAAAGAAAACTTAAATGTGATATGTAACCATTGCACTTAATGTAGAAAGTATGTAGGTAGGTACTCTTAAGGGCCGGCCGATCAAAATCAGCTAAAACGGCAGTCACCGTTAAATCGCTGGAGTTCACAATTAGTTTCAAAAATAATTAAAATATTTGTAATTACTATCATAAAGGGTGTCTTTACAATGTATCTCTATTAATAATCTAAAATCATTTACAGTATAAAAGATACAACTACGTAAAGTTGCACAAAATATGAGAAAACGTGTGTCGGCGTTTAGGAAAAATTTAATTAAAAAATCGATATATTAGATTCAAAAGCCGACTCAAACAAATCTTAAAAGTATTAACTACAACTTATCAATTGTTTTATTTTATAATATGCTTTGGTTATTTAATTATGTTTTTTTTAAAACGCTTCTTAAATCCGCCATACAAAATTACTATGGACTCGAGACGTTGAATATAACAAGCGAGCAACACACGAAATATTTAGTCGCCCACGAGAGCTCAGAGAGAGGCGACGGCGACGTTTCGATGCGGAGCGACTTGACCTAGAAAGACTTCGTTGCCTATCTTGTACGTATTCTGTGTTACACGCAGCTAAACAGCGTAAGTATAAATTTGTAATATTTTTTTTACTCAATTTTGGTTTTGATTTATTTTTATCACGACTGCTCAAGGAGTGTAATGTGTTTAGGGTTAATGTATGTATGTTTGTGTGTATGTATGCGAGTTTCTTTTTACCATAACTTTTGAATGCCTCAACTGGATTTTAATGGCTAAAGATTTTTTAAATACTCAAAATGGTGGACGTGTGGTGTGGCACCATAAAAAATATATAATTTGTATGCATAATCACTAAAAGTAATATAATAAAAATTCATAATACAAAAACCTCAAAGTAAAAAAAAACAAGCTCTCATTGCAATCGGGGTACCATGCTGTGGAATTCTAAAATTTAAAAGGTCCCCCGACTGCAATGAGACTATGTATGTATGTTCCACGATAGCTCCGCCAATAGTGAACCGATTCTTATAATTCCGTTTTAATCTGATAGGCCAAAGTTTCAATTTGGTCCCATGAAAAATTTACAGTAGTCAGTTCAGAAGTTTCTTCAGAATCCTGAAAAAACACGTCGTTTTCGTCTGGTAGTTCTTGCTTTACGCTTTAATATCTTTGGTCAAAGATAAACATTTGTAAAAATGATTCTTTCGGATGCGAGGGTTTCCTCACATTGATGAAGCAACGCTGGCGTACAGCGTAACAAGTGATAGCAAAATTCGACGAGTCGTGTAAGCCTTTCGGTAGCTTAGTTGGTCAGAGCATCGGGCCGGATTCCCGAAGGCGCGGGTTCGAATCCCGCCTGAAAGCTACTTATAGGGCTCGTGGTCTTTTACTATCACATTTTTCCTATAAATTAAATCATTTAATTTATAGGACGAAAATTCGCGCGCGACTTTTTCTGACTAATCTTGGAACTTTCTGATCTGTTTGATCTGTTAGTAACAAATAAACTCAAAAATTACTGAACCGAAATAAAAAAATATTTTACCATTAGAATGCTACATTAACCCTGAGTATAGTCCGTTCGGTTAGATAGTGTCGGTACACCCGCACGGCATTGTGGCTCTTGCTATAAAATGCAGATATAGAATAATAAACTCAAGTTGGATACCAAAGTCAATTTTATTGAAAATTTGGATATTTTTATATAAAAGGAAGTTAAATAAGTGATTAACAAACAATAATAATAATTATTAATTTTTTATATGATTATTATGATTACTCATCATCGCTCGAATTGTCACAAGTCACAACTATCGTTACCATCTGTATTTATAATAAACATAGATTATTTAAGAAAATATAATTTAATAAATACCGAATTCCAAAATCCAATTCCCTTTGCGGGTGTACTCCGCATGCGGCTTCTTTTGTTTATGCGGCGGCATCCTTTGAGGAGAAGCGGCACGTGCCAAGGCGGCGCGATATAAGGGCGACACTATCTAAGCGAATGGACTTTAATATAAGCTATTCTGCCCGCGACTTCGTTTGCGTGGATGAATTCGCTAACACAACAAACATTCTAAAGGTATCGGTTCAAACTGGGCGTCGTGACTGCACGCGACATGACGCCCGCGCCACTACTGGTTTCTATGTATTTCATAGCGAGCGTCAGCGTCGGACGTCAGCGTCAGAGACTACGGTAGTCTACTCATCAAATATCTTTGTCCAATGTGCATTTGATCAAAGAAATTGGAAGACTTGGAACTTGGATCAAATGTACCAGGCATGGGCACCTGACAATAGGAGTGAGGCGTATATATCGAAACAGGCAAATAAAACAGGTTTCATATAAAAACAGCTTGGAACTGTTCTCTATAAAGTCAAAAAACTGTTCCACCTGTTCCACATGTTCCACAACAGACCGATAACAGCTAGCACTAGTAACAGTTCCAGTTCCACTCACAACAGAAACAGACCGAGAACAGATAGCACTCGTAACAGGTTGACTGTTGTGACAGTGCAACTGTTTCGCACAACAGGCTGGTAGATTGGAACATGCTCTTTACTATTCTGACCTATGATGGTTACAGTTGTTAGAAAGAGATAGTGCGAGTTCCTGTTCTCTACCTGTTCTCTAATTGGCATTCGGATACACATCCACATATTATTATGTTCAACTTTGAACTGACAATTTCAATACAACAAAAAAAAAGATGTTGCAATTATAATATAAACTAGCGACCCGGCCCGGCTTTGCACGGGGTTCTTTAAACATTTTTTTGGTGCTTTGACAGTGATAGTTTTTTTTATCTGTGATAACTTCTAAAGTATTTATTTAAATGAAATAAGGTACGGGACAATTTTTATTTACCTACATCAAATGGCCAAGGTAATTAATATATTTATTTGGATAAGGATTAATACTGATTAAGAGAAATTAACTTTACAAATAAAGTTAAATAAAAAAAAATATGTTTACTGTGAATCGACTTTAGGAGATAGATATATGCTATTGCGGACTTTTTTGTAGACCTTACAATGACATACAAATTCCATTCCATAGTACATTATTTTGATGTATCTCATACGGTTTAGCCAGCGTTCGCAATGAAGGCGCTCGAAAAATCGTTTTTTTGACGGCTTCATCACAAAACATGGAATTTTCTCTATTATACAAATACTTAATCAAAATGTTTTGTATGTATAAACCTTCGGGAATAAGTTAGTTTGTTAGTTAGTGGGGGACAAATCTTGGAAGTTTTATTTGTACCACTTCCCAGTATCCGATTGAACTGAAACTTTGCATACAGGTGTGGTTTGGATGACAATACAATATTAAACTACAGTCAACAAAAACGCTTGTCATAAAAACAAAGCTTTTACGAAAAACTTATACTATGTAGGTAGCATATAATGAAACTGTAGAATGGTAATAAGTTACAAAATATTCGTTAATCGTTAAAATTAGTTCTTTTATCCGCTACATTAGTTCTTTGTGTAAGATGTAATGTCTTTTGTTTGATTACTAAAGTTATGTTTTAGTATAAAAGTCACTTAAAGTGTACAATCGAGCTGTCAGTCCTAAGGCTGCAAGTATGAAGAATGGTTTTCACTTCAGGAACTTGTATCTGAAGCCATTTCATGAGGTTGTTGCTTTTGAATCATGATAGTTACTGTTCTCTACCTTGATTGTTGCAATATAACAGGCTGTTATTTTGAAACAGGTTTCTGGAACTGTTGTCTGGCTGGAACAGGAACAGGTGGAACAGGTTCGGCAATTTACCTGTTCCAACCCACCCCTACTGACAAATAAATTTGATCAATTGGAAATAGAAACTGGGCCACGCTATTGGCTGAGTGGCATCAACCCCTTTGAATAAAATATCGGCACTTTTGTCCACCGGTCTAACTTTAAAGTGGTAACTTTTGCCACGAACTCAATGCATTACGACGGTTATTTCATTCGTTAAGATCTAACGAGGAGGCAGGAGGAGCTTCATGGGCAGAACAATCTTCTTTTACGTTGCATTCGCAGCAAAAGTTTAAACTTTTAGGTTATGTCGGCGAACAAAAATCCCTGACAGTTTTGTATCGAAGGTACGACAGCCAAACGATTTTTCATACAAAATTACCATTTTTACTTAATTTTCCGGAATAATAAGTAGTCTATGCTAATCTCAAGTTCCCAAACTATCCCCGTCCCAAATATCACGTCGATCCGTTTTGACGTGAAAGAAGGACAAACAAACAAACAAACAAACAAATAAACAAACAAACACACTTTCACATTTATAATATTAGTATGGATTCATGTCATCCATAGGTTTCTAGGAGTACCTAGTTGAGATTAATTATTACAGAATAATGACTTACTAACTTTTACCACCGACACCGTACCGATCGAGCGAGCGAGGCGGCATTAGTGTGCGTGATGACGCACACACAGGTGGAACGCTGCGCTAATACCTAATCGTTGCCCGCGTTAAAAGCTCGATGCAGTCTTAAACGAAAGCGAATATTTTTTGACGTGATAACGTCTTTTAAATCGATGAACGCCGGCTGCATGCACAAAAAAGTGTCACGTTCCGCGTGAAGGCGAGAGCGCGGAACAAGCGATAGAGAGGCACGATTGGCCTAAGCATTCGGCCAGTTCAGCTCTTTTCCACTCCATCGGCCGATGCGTCCGAGTAAGAGAGACAACGGCATATTGTTATTAAATAAAATTATCGTCCGTAAGCCGATTTTTCAAACAACCAATTTTTTTCCTAAGAACATTTACAGCTTGAAAATAAATGCAATTTAGAAAATGTTCGTTGCCAGCCGGTAACACTAAAATCGAATTAAAATAAGGAATGATTAAAGTTACAAGAAAGGCCTGAATTTTCAGATAAAATATCAAATGATATCTCGGAATTCCAAGTATCTCATTTAGTTAGAATCGTCATTACTTGGAGAGGTTTCTGAGGAGACAAGTATTGTAAGGTGGGGCTTTGATGTCAGCGGAAAGCAGTTTTAGCGGGAAAATATGTGTTTTCTTGATGTACAATAAATATACCTAAGCCTTTCAGTTGAATATTTCTGTCTAATAATTAAAACCACATTAAAACCCGTTGGGTAGGTTGAAAGATCTAATAGTACCTACAGACTGCGGGAAGCGAGTATGTAGGTACTTACACATGTCATTGATGTACTTATAGTAAATTGTAGATAAGGGGATTACAAAAACTAATTTAGAGATATGTAGGGTTTTGATAACGTAGACAGGAGAGTTTTAATTAAAAGTAAAAAATATACATTTTTGTAAATACCTAATTATTGTAAAATATTTTTTTTTATAACCGTACGCTAAAAATATCTTCCGAACGACATTGGGCCTGAGTAAAAGAATTTTCCTTATCAATTCAAAACTAAGATCTGTGTCCCAATTGTAAGGACATCAGTCCTTTGATTCACGAACCGTCGGAAACGCTTCCGACAACGGAATGTATGCCCTGTCTCTGTCACTCACTATAGAAATAGACAAAGCACAGAATTTGAATAAGATTCCGTTTCCGAAGGTTCGTGAATCAGGGGCTGAAGTGGTCATTCGGAATGACTCAAATACATTTATTATTGACAAAAACTATAATCAACTATTATAAAAATCATGTTTTAACTTTAGTTAAAACATGTACTTATCTGGGACCCGACTTACAACACAGTTGCATGCGCCATCCCTACTAATATTATAAATGCGGAAATGTGTATGTTTGTTTGTTTGTCTCTCGGTATGTTCCGTTTCAACGTCAAAACGGCTGAACCGATTCTGATGAAATTTGGGATGGAGATAATTGAAGACCCTAAGAAGGACATAGGCTAATTTTTATCCCGGAAAAGTAAAGTAAGTAAAGTAAAGTAAAAAGTAATTTATTTTCTCTTTACAAACATAACAATCTTATAACTAAATTATTACAATATCCAATCATGTGAACATTTATTTGTAAGGAGACTGGTACATCTACACTAAGCCGAAGCCTGTCATATAGAATACCAGGTTCTCCACCCTCATGATAAACTTGGTATCAGGTTAACTAGGTTCTGGATTATCTATACTATATAATATATATATATATATATATATATATTAGTTATCAATGCTGTCACTATAATTTAACTCGTGGCAGATGTAAGTGCTGTGAGTAAATGGGTTAAAAGTTATTTTATGTTTAGTTTTAGTAGAAAATTTTATTATACTTATACTACATTTTATGTTTAAAATAATGGTTAGATATTAAATAGTATCGGGTGTAAATTATGTTATTTTTATGTTAGGTTTTATGTATCTAGTAGATGTTCAGTTTCGTCATAGTTTAGTTTAAGCAAATATTCTTTAACTTTATTTTTCAGTTCATAGCTACAATTCTTTACTATATTCAGATTTTTGTTTAAAATATTATATAACTTGCAACCTCTAAAGTAGAAAAATCTTTGTGCAAAGCTGGTTTTAGCTTTTGTGATATCACAAACTTTATAAAACCTGCGATTATTCTGATCTATTTGAGTTAAAGCGGGAATAAGATTATGTTGTCGTAAAACTGTACCTACTATGTAAAGTTGTCTAACTGTCAACACCATTGCATCATTGTAAAGATCAGCAGTACTATAGCGCCGAGTTTTAAATAAACTTACTTTTAATATTAGCCTTTGAGCTCGTTCTAGTTTCAGCAATATAGTTTTTGGAGCTCCTCCCCATGTAGTTATACAGTATGCAATTATTGATTGCACAAAGGCGTAATAGACATTTTTTAGTGTTGCCGGTTCGACAACATATCTCAGTTTTTTAAATATATATGTTAATTTTCTAATCCTAGTGGCAATCTTAGATATATGCTCATGAAATGATAATTTATAGTCAAATTGTATACCCAAGTATTTAATATTTTGTGTAAGTTGAATATATGGGCAATTGCAGGGAACGTTTAATGTTATGCAACTGTGAGCAATAAGTTGATAGGTTACAGGAAGTACTGCACATTGGGCGTTTCGAATTGAAAAAGCCATGAATTTCGTTTTTTCCGCATTTAGAGTTAATGAATTAACAGTCAGCCAACTACAAACCGAATTCAAACCTTTTTGAGCTGTAGATATGGTGTCTTCCCATGTGTCACCATAGAAAGTGAGTGTCGTGTCATCTGCGTAAGATATTATGTTACAGTTAGCTAGCGAGAGGTTACATAAGTCATTTATGTAACATAAAAACAGAGTAGGGCCTAAAATGCTTCCCTGGGGAACACCATAGCTAACGGGTAATTCATCACTAACATATGACCCTATTTTTACACACTGGGTGCGGTTTGTCAAGTAATCAGCAAATAAATCGAGTTGCTTACCCCTAATGCCCATGTTTTCTAATTTATGAATGAGAAGCGGTATAGAAACTGTGTCAAAAGCCTTTTTAAGGTCAAGAAACACAGTGATGCACTTTTTGTTATTGTCTATTTTATTAACTAGATAATTTGTCAATTCGTGAACTGCATCATCCGTAGATCTTCCTCTTCTAAAGCCATATTGACAGTTAGATAACATTTTGTTTTTCTCCAGGTAATTTACTAGACTATTGTTGATGATGCGTTCAAATATTTTTGATAATGATGTCAATATAGAAATAGGACGGTAGTTATTAACTACTTTACTATCTCCATCTTTATAAATTGGTAGTATAATAGATTTTTTGAGGGCGTTTGGGTAAACACCAAGGTTCATGCTATTGTTAATAATATGGGTAAGTAATGGTCCAATAGTCTTCACCCCCAACTTAAGTACCTCTGCTGTTATCGTATCCCATCCTGGAGCACAGTTGGATTTAAGATTTAATATTTCGTGTTCTACGTCTTCTACAACGGTGTTAGAAAGTACAAAAGATTTAAGAGGTGAGGTGTGTGCTAGATTGGGGTTTGGAGTATTTGTTTGTCTAGGTACTATTTTGTCTGCTAACTGTTTACCCACACTTGCAAAGTGCTGATTCACAATATTTATAGATGACTCATGGTTTTCCGCTAAGTTTAAGAGCTCTTTAGGTTGACTTTCTTTGCCTGTTCTATCAAGTATGACATTAATAGCTTTCCAGAGGTGTTTTGGGTTATTTTGGGCTAATTTTATTTCTTTACGCTCGTAATCTATTTTTACTTGTTTTAGAATTTTATTACAGTAGTTTCTGTATCGTTTATATGTAATTTGAAGTGTTAAATTTTCCGGTTCTTTTTTAAGTTTTTTGTGTAGCATGTCTCTGTTCTTTATACATCGCAACAACCCTGCAGTTATCCATGGCTTAATGGTTTGTCTTCTTCTTGATGTTTTAAAAAATGTTGTATTTCGCCTAATTATATGTGTTAAGGTATCTATTAGTTTATTTGTAGCTATATTTTTAAAAAGGAAAAGCATGTACTCTGTAGTCTACGCGGGCGAAGCTGCGGGCGGAGGCTAGAGTTATTATGTGAAACGACCATGAAAGTGTGGAGATGGTCGCACAAAAGTTTAAAACCTGTCATGAGTTCTTTTTGCAAAGTTTTCCATCACATTTCCTAAACTTCAATGTTGGATAAGAAGAACATCTTACTTCGATGCCACCGAGCTTCTACTAAATAAACTTGAGCGCCTTCAAAATCTTGCTATTCGTTTCATCTTCGGCCTACGCAAGTATGACCATGTCTCTAACTTCCGGAAGGCACTCAAGTGGCTCCCTATACGTCTGCGTAGGAATGTAAGAATACTCTGTCTCCTCTTCAATGTCCTTTACAATCCTTCCTATCCTTCATATCTCCGCGGTCGTTTCTTCTTTTCACACCCGCCTGACACTCCACGCAGATCCCATCACAAATCCCTCCTGAAATTTCCATCCCACCATTCTGATTTCGCTTCCTATTCCTTCTCCGTACATGCCGTTCGTCTCTGGAATTCGCTGCCAGCCGAGATACGCGATTGCCGCACAATTTCTCTTTTTAAAAAACGTTTAAAAGAATATTACTTATCTTCCTGTTCTTAACACTGTCCCCAGTGTGTCTTTTGTTATTCACAACTACTTATCTCTCGCTATATGTATTATTATACCTTTATGTATTTTATTTTATTTAAGTATGTTAGTTGTTGTATATAATGTTTTAGATGATTTTCTTTATATTTCTGTTAAAATATTTATTGAAGTTACACACTGTCTGCCCTTCTCCGTGTTTATTTCCTGTCGCGGGCCAGCTGGTAGATATTCCAATGTGGAATAAGTTGTGCCCTTGTACATTTCTTCTCTGTATATGTTTTTCTATTAAAACCTTTGTGTGTACAGAATTATTAAATAAATAAATAACAAATTGTATGTTATTAATTTTTTTTATTGTTTTTGCATTCACAATGCAATTTTTATTATTTTTTATTATTGAAAAATGGAAAATGAAGTATTTAGAAAAAATCGACCTGTCTCACAACAAGAGCAGTCGCCCGGATAGCGAAAGGTCGTGGGTTCGTGTCCCATCGGAGCTAGTTGTGAGACGGGTCGATTTTTTCTAAATACTTAATTTTCCATTTTTCAACAAATTGTATAATTAAAAAAGTTACACACTCCGCTTAACGCTATATTCGGCTACTTACCCTAAGGCTCTCCCAGTTATTTGAACCAAGATATTGCGAAAAGCTCCAAATTTATCGACTTACGTAATATAGTAATGTGGAATTCGCTCATAGGAAACTGCTTTGTTGCTAACGATTAGAGGGTCAAATAACGTGAAATCCGTTTATTGCTTTATTGTCATAAACGTTTCGCCTTTGTCTGAGTATCATGAACTATAGGTACTTATGATACCTTCGGGTAAAGCCTTTTAAAAGCAGCAAGGAAAATAATGACATGTCACATGATATTCTTGGTTCGCAAATGTATGCAATTTTTTTACCAATGAGACGGACGGAACGGAACGGAGGCGGTATATGCGTTTGGGGTTAGTTAGAGGTTGTTTGTATGTAGGGCAGGCGTACCGGTTTTGGCCACTGTACCGGTTTTGACCACTTTTTGCTCTTAAAGTTTTCTAAACAACTTTTAGCCATTTTTGATAAAGGCAATTAAAATAAGGTATTTTAAGGTAATAATAACAACCGTTAAAATTCCTTATGTCATAAGATTTTTTTTCAATAAATTCCATTTTCTGTTTGAAAAGATGTTTTGTATGAAAACTTTAAGAAATTTGTTTTGGATGAAATACTTTATAAACCTTTGTTTTTTACAATTAAATTGTTGTTTAGCAATTGACTGGTTTCTAGTGCATTAGAATATATTGATTTTACCTCGGTTTGGTTTTGATTTTTCGCAATACTTACAAAAGTTTAACTATCAGTAAGTGGCCAAAACCGGTACATTTGGCACCTCTCACAAATTGTGTGTCATATAAAAAAAACTATTTTACTTTTATAAATTTGAAAAATGTACATTTAAAGGTAGATAAATTATCTATAATTTAAGATATCATTTGTGTCTTAAATACCTAAGACCATTTAGTGCTTAAAAGTAAAAAAAATCCTTAAAGTGGCCACAAAGGGTACCTCTGCCCTATATCTGTTACCATTTTCCTCGGAAACGACTGGGCCGATTTCGATGCGGTTTTTTGCATTCAAAAGGTTTCATTTTAGAGCAGGTTCTTAGACATGTTTTATGGTGGTAGATCGCCAGGGGATGGAGCAGCAACCAGATAAGTCTGCACTTGAAAAGTTCTCATTTTCTTTTGATTCAACATTTTATTTTTTAACATCATTGGCACAGTTAGACAACCCATGTGCGATGTATCAATCTAGACAGTATCTAGCAATTATTCTTTATTTAAATTAAATACCTGATGACGGTAGATATTTACGTATACCGGCAGGCTTATAATAACGTAACTTGCAAAAGCCAAGCGTTAGCGAAAATCTCGCAATTATTGCTCTAAAATCGCAAAATCGGACTATGATTTGAGTATGTCATTGGTCATGCTCACTAAAAACATTTCTGCCGCGGTGGTTGCGTGTGAGGCGGGTCGTTGCGTTCTCTAAAATATGGTTGAGCGAAGCGATGGCTGGTTCATGCGTCATGCTCGTGAACGGGTGTTGCCAGTGGGAATGAGTCTGCTCTTTATCTGCTTGCCTTAAAATGTGTTATTTTTTTTGTTTTTATTTTAGTATTTTATTATGAGTTGCATTCGAAACTACGCAGTGTTCTAATTAGGTAGTAGAATTTTTTCTAATTGCTGATACTTAACTGCAATTATCATAACCCATTGTATAAGTGATGGAAACTGACTTTAATCATACTATGTTAAGGTCATTTTTCAATTTGACCACTCTGTATGAAATAAAACATGGAAAAAAACAACCCTGAGTTTCTTGCCGATTCTTCTCCAAGGTCTCCCGCCGTAGGGTTTGCGAACCGATATGGCGTAGTAACAAAAGGCAATGCCTAAAATTGGCGTCGTTTTTTTTTGTCTCGCGGCCATCAACAAAATGTTTGAACATCAATTCGTGATAGTATAACAAACAATATTTGTCAAGACAGTACTGGCTGTAAACTCAGTCAGAACCAAGTTAGAACCATTCGTCCGTATGTAACATTTTTAAAAACCGCAAATGTAACTTTGTAATTCATACAAACACTATGAAAAACAAAGTTAAGTTCTAGCTAGTCTTACTCGGTTCTGACTGAGTTTACAGGTATTCTTCCTTTGCAAATATTGTCTGTAGTGCTGCCAACAAATTATATTTCAATGTTTGGTTGATGGCCGCAAGAAAAAAAAAGACGCCAGCTGCCATACAAAAATAGTCATTGTCCTTTGACTCTGACTTTATGAAGCAGCAAAAACTTGCTGCGATTAGCGATTTTAGAGCAATAATTGCGAGATTTTTCAGTATCGCTTGGCTTTTGTTAGTTACCTACGTGATAAGCCTGCGGATCTCCTATTAAAGATAATACTAGTCGTCTGTGAGCATCGTAAAGTAAGACGAGGCCTGACGTGACTTAGTGCTAACGCCCGAATTCTCGAACTCATCCGCAAATCATCTTTGGGAGCGTCTCAAACGTCATGGCATCTCTTTCATACGTTTGACATTTAAAGTGACAGGGCGATGTTTGAGACGCTCCCAAAGATAAGTAGCGTACGAGTATTCGGGCATAAGTGTAACAAATATTTACGAATTTTCTTGGCCTAGAAAATCTATCTAAAAGATAAACAGCTCCCACCTTTCAGAGCTAGCGGTAAATCATCTTTTCGGAATAATGGGTCCATTCCAACTGGTGCTGCATATAAATCAGTATATTTACACGCGGTGGACTGTTGGGCGGTTTACGAGTTATTTACTATGTAAACAGGTAGTCTGGTAGTGTAAACAATGGCTAAAGGGAAACCAATTTAGGGTTATTTATGGCTAATATTTTTAGTGGTGTTCAAATAAATAAATATCGCGATTTAGGTGACCTATATCGGCTGGAAGAGGTTTTACCTTGAAATGAATATTTCTACTCGATCTTTATTGAGACCACGCGACATTCACGATATTCGTTTATTTTTTAATTAAAGTTTTGGTAATTAGCGGGTATTATCGTAAAAGTATTCTCTGCCAGTCTACCTTTGAGAAACAGAAAACAACGAATTCGATAAAAATTTGACTGTAAAAAATAACCTATGATATATATCATCATTATGTCAGCCGAACATAAACATACAACAATTATACAAGCTACATAGGTATATAAATATATACATCATGTAAATAAACAAAAGACTCCGGCAATAATGTTATTACTAACTATTAACATTTTTTTTTGAGATAAGTAATCAAAAATAGGCAGACGTATGGCACATGACACATCAGCTCCCCTCTCTTCAAAGTTTCTGAACTCGTCTTGAAAGTATGAAAAGTAATATCGTAATATCGCATTACAGTTAGTTTATAACTCAATTTCAACCTCAATTCGGACGGAGACAGATACCACAAGTAACTCACAGAAGAAGTACTTATAAGTACAGAAGTTTGGTCAACTTAATATTTGTCTTGACTATCGGAAAGAAAGAAGTTTCTTCGACTGTCGTATGATAAACAATTGAATCCAACAAGTGGTTCCGTACAGTAACATGAAAAACTGTAAGTAATCGTTAAGTAAACTTCTGCTTCTTCTTTTTATGTGGTGGCAATTCCCTTTTGGATTTCATCAATTTCTAGTTTTTAGCTCAGTTTTTAGGGTTTCGTATTCGAATGGCAAAAAACGGAACACTTATAGATTCGTTATGTCTGTCAGTCTGTCTGTCCGTCCATCCGTCCGTATGTCACAGTCACTTTATTCCAAAACTATTAAAGCTACACAGTTGAATTGAAACTGTGTCCTTACGATTTTAACAAAAAAAAAATAGGAGGCTCTCCTGTGTGGTTCATACAATACTACTTTAAGATGATAGTAAAATGATATTAATAATTCGGGGATGATAAATTAAACTGCCCGTATAGAATGCTGTAGTTGCACTGATTTTTATTTCGATAAATATGAACATAAAATCGCGACGTAAGCATACGTCAATGAACTGCATTATTTCGTAATTAAGTAAAGTCTAACATTAAATGGTACGGTTCCGTACATCTCCAAACATGGAACTGAAACTGAAAAATATTTTTTAATCAAACATATTCGTGTGGGGTGTAAAAAATGAAAAATAATGTAGAGGTTTCTTAAAAGTCAATCTTTTGAAAGATAGACGCCCGAATTCTCGAACGCAAATCATCTTTGGGAGCGTCTCAAACATCATGGCATCTCTTTCATACGTTTAACATTTAAAGTGACAGGGCGATGTGTGAGACGCTCCCAAAGATAAGTAGCGTACGAGTATTCGGGCAAGAGACTTCCAAAGCGGTAAAATGTGTGTAGCCCCCTCATTCCCGTCACTGTGGATCTTATCATTTTTGATTCGCTGGGACATACCAATCGAGCCAATCACCCAGCGAGCAACGAAGAGATCCGTTGGTCGCTGGGTGACCTTGAGCCTTCTTATGAGACCCGTAGTAAAAGGCCACGTCTCGCTTCGATAGGATAACAACGAAGAGTTTCTGATTAATTAGGAAACACAAACTACCCTCGCTTCGCTAATTACTAGCGGGTACAATAGTTTACTTAACGGCGCCGAGTTCAACTGTTTGAGAATACGCTATCTAGTTATTCAGTTATTAAAATACTATTGGCATAGCAGATACGAGTGATAGCCTGAACTATTAAAATAATAGCTTTATGAGCTTTTTGTTTGTTTAACACGTTCATTGCGGCATCAAATTATGCTTGACTTACCACAGGTGTGGCATGAGCCCTATACTTCTCACGTCATACGTTACCACGGTGCGTCATGAACATTATTTTCCCACATTTAAGCGTGATTTAAAAAAAATATTAGCTAGTGAAATATTCATATAATTTAATGAATTATTTTTAAAATATAGTTTATATGTTTAAGTTTGTAGAGCATCAATAGCTTTTAGTTCTGTATTTTACAGATATATAATAATAACTTAAGCAGCCTCGATTTTGTCAGATATATTTAGCTATGCTGCACTGCGTTGATTATCCAAGTAATAGTCATGAGATGGACTTAAAAATAAAACATCGAAAATAAAAGCCAAAAAGTTTTAAATAAACAATTATTATAACTCACATTAATAAGAACCTTTCAATATTTTTTTTAATTTGTTAACAAAAATTACAACAATATTTTTATAAACTTTATTTTTATACAAATGAGTTAATGAGTAAGATTTACTGTCCAGTAAATATCCTGTCCGAAACTATAAAATTCGTATTTTATAGTTTCGGTTATCTTTAATAGTATGCTCGTCATATTCACTGAAATTTAACATCTTTTTAGATTTTTTAATTTTCTACAAATAAGAACTAAAAACTATTACAATCGTAGCACATCACTATGTGCAACTGACTAGCGTGGCTGACTCATTTTCTGTGCAGGGTGAGGTAGAGGCGCGTGTCCAAATAATGGACATGCCAGCCGCAGGCAACAGAGAATATTTGTCTTGTGTACGGCGTGAACATTATTTTGCCATGCCATTTTTGTACAAATTATATTTATATTTGAAAAACCATGCAAAAACATAATAATATATTTGTCTCTTTTTTAACTATCGAAACCAATGGTGTGGAGGGGATTCCAATATCACATTTTCTCCCTAAATCCTGGTAAAATCAAGTATGGTCCTATATTTAGCAAAACGCACTGAACGTGTTAAACGTGATAATCTTTTTAAAAATACCTTTTAGGCGCTATTTCTTACCACATTGATAAATGATGACAAAGATTTTTTTCGTGTGTTTCTGGATTTTCCGATGCCCCGGACCCTTTTTAGCCCCCTATATCAATCGTCGAAAGCGTTCCCGATGGCGGAATGTAGGTAATGCATTATCACTGTCACTCACTTTACAATTAAATACAAAAAAATATATAACTCTTTGCTAATTGTGTGTAGTACTCCAGTCAATATCGACACAAAAAAGACAACCATCGCAAACGCACATCTAACTACGATTTTTTTAAAATGTTGTTAGGTCCCTTGAGAGTAGTTTACACCCAAGTTTGCAACCCTGAAAACCCTGTGCTACCCCCATGGTAACAATAAAAACATATAAAAAAATCGTAGATACATGCGCGTTTGCGATGTTCGATGTCGATATTGACTGGCCTATTAGGTAAAGACCATTATTAGAAAAACAATATACTCTTTGAACTACCGCCAAATATTCCAATAATGGTATTTGGATATCCTTTAATAACTAGCCATAAAATAAGTGTGGTTATTCAATACTGATAACAGTTATCAATGTCGACAGTGTCATAGGCTTATGGGGATTAGTGCGATAAAATATCTTGTTTAAGTACATTGCCATAAAGCGAATTAACTATTAAAGTATAATGAGCTTCCGAGATCGTAAATACCTGAATATCTTTGCATATAGCATATAAAACCTCTTATAGAGCCTCTTACGCCCGAATTCTCGAACACAAATCATCTTTGGGAGCGTCTCAAACATCATGTCATCTCTTTCATACGTTTGACATTTAAAGTGACAGGGCGATGTTTGAGACGCTCCCAAAGATAAGTAGCGTACGAGTATTCGGGCATTAGCGAGTCAGTTCCATATACCTGCGTATCTCGGAAAACCTAGGAATACCAAGAAACCAGGGATTTTGCGTCAATTTATTTTAAAAATAATTATAATATTCAATCGGCGAGCTCCAGTTTAACGATAACTTTATAAGAACTTTAACCCTTAAATTACTCGTGTGGTTAAATTGAGTTTTCATTCAAACAATTCGGGTTTTTCAGATGGGCAATGAAACCCGTTCGTAGAAAAGTCAAGATGTCTGCTTCATTCATTTTTATACACTAATCGAAGGCCCGAATTATATTAATGCGAATGTGATTGGCCGAAAGATAAAAATATTAAGGTTTTTAGTTTTAAATGAGTATAATTACTTGATTTTGAATATAATATCTGTATAATATTTTTAAAACTAGTTTCGACTGAATTTTGTGTTTAAATGTTTCGGAATCGGTTTTCAGATTTTGACAGTAAAATTTAATAATCTCATGTGATAACGAAGGCTACTAACAATATAACTGAACTTAGATATTATTCTCTCTAAATTATAGCATTGTAATGAAATTAATATTGAAGTGATATTTGGATATAATATCACGCTCTTCAACACAATGATATCCCTTTGACAATGACAAATACCAGAGATAACTAATTAATTTGTATAAATGTAACCTATACTAATACTAGAATAGATTGTTAATTGATAGGAGGTCCACGCGGTTTTAGTCGCGTGGTACTCATTCCCTTAAGAATATCGGGATAAAATGAAGTCTTTGTTTTTCAGAAAGAATGTCGCTTTTTAACGGTGAAAGAAATTTTATAATCGATTTAGTGTTGTTTGAGTTTATCCAGTATAAACAAACAAAAAAAAATTGTATAGATAAGCAAACTAATAGTTTTGTTGATTTCTTGTTACGAGAAAATTACATAAAATTCAGCTGTACAGTCCCATATATTTGCATAAAAGGAGACTAAAAATTCAAAACAAAGTATAATATTACTTCTCTAGACTTTCATTTGTTCCTTTCGAATATATGGTCTTCTGAGAATAATTATTTAAGCAAAGTAGGTGAATTATGTCGACCGCATATCAGACTATTAACCCTTAAACGCCGTTGGGGGAATAGCGTGACCCTTTAATATTGGCCACGGGTTTTTTATGACCCTTACTGTTAATAAAATGAGACGTAATTGGTTTTATTAAGGTCTAGCCAACTTTTGTTTATTTTGTAGTTTAGAAATATTGGAATCCATATTTCCATACTAATATTATAAATGTGAAAGTGTGTTTGTTTGTTTGTCCTTCTTTCACGTGAAAACGGAGCAACGGATGGACGTGATATTTGGTATAGGTATAGTGTGGGAGCTGGAGAGTAACATAGGCAACTTTTTATTCCAGAAAATTGAGTAAAAATTGTAATTTTGTATGAAAAATCGTTTAACTGTCATGCTTTCGATACAAAACTGTCATTTCTTTCATGGCCGCTTCCAAAGAGTATGTAATCACTGACGACTGCGCGCGGTCAAAATCGAATACTAATCTTTTGCATAAGCCAGTCGCGCATGCGCGCATAGTTATCTGACACGCAATCTACTTCAAAGAGATTTTTTTTTATATGAAGGAAATAGAGTCCACACTGATTGTTCTTGTATGTGTGTTCCAGCTCTTTTATATGAAAAATAGGATTCATTGAAGACAAGCTTCTGGTTTGTTCGCTGACCATTAAGAAAAACTAGTTTGGTTTTAAACAGTAATCGGTAAGTAAGTACCTACCTATCTTTGATTCGATTCGTTGTGCTTATTTCGACCTTTTGAGAATACGCCCGTAACAGGGTTAGGTACCCTACCTACCTATCAACCTGTATTTTCGATTTTATTCAAACACGACGGTAAAGGTACGTTATTACAAAAATGAATAATGACTTTTGCGTCAATAACGATACAAAGGGGACTGCTATGGAAAATAAAAAAACGTTTTGACAGCAGATGAGTGACGCCTTTGAGGTACTTACGATATTGCAAAATATAGGTTATTTTTAGACAGCTTTTGTTTGCAAATTGCAAAAGTTAAAATAAACAATAATTATGTAAGTACGGAATATTTTGTGTTCCGTTTCCTATACTTAACATTTTCAAGACTCTTTAACTTCCATCAATAATGCCTCTAGAGAACCTTGTAGGTGTTCTCTAGAGGAATATAACTCTCTAGAGTTAGAGTATACAAAATGGCCGAGAAATTAAGAGAATAGGTACATCAAAGCGCTCTTGTCTCCTTTCGCTTTCTGTCATGTTGGACGTAAAATCGTAACATTTTCCTCCGTTTTAGTTCGTGAGGCGTTAGGCATCTAGTAATTTTTGGACGTAAAATACTATCTATCTACCTTAAACTAGTAAAGTAGAAGTGAAGTCAGGAACTGAAAGGTCTTAGATAAATTTTAATACATAATAATAAGCGTGGAGTAAAGTTACACCTGATGTAAATCTGTAGTTGTCTCTGATTTCTTTTTAGCGAATAAAATGACAGCATCAGTTTAAAACTAGGTTTAACTTTGCTCCACGTTTATTAACCCAAATAAGCCTATGAAACTCTTTTTTCTCATAGAATTTTAAAATTTCTAAAAATATGAAAGAGCCGTTTCAAATTAATAAAACAATGATGCTAAATTTTATTATTTCTCAAAACCCATGTATGGGTCGGTCGGCTTATTTAAGTGGGTTAATAAGGGGGATGGTGTTTTATTGATGTGGCTGTCGCAAACACTCTGATCTCTTACGGCAAGATCCTATCCCATATCGCGCGGGATTGGAAAACAGTAAAGGCAAAATAAATTCCCTCGAATGGTGGAATACGTGTGATTTCCCATTTTATTGCCTTCTCTTGGCTATCGAGCATTCTGTTCACTCTCATAAAATACGGAGAAAGATATCCTTGCAGGTAGTAGGTAATATAGCTGTTTATTGATATATCTTATTCGGTGTGGTATCTTATAGAGAAGCAGTAAACATTCGTATTGATAACTGCTAGCATAAATTATACTGATAGATGTGTCAACAAACTGATTTTGTTTATTTAAAATCTAGACTAATTTAAGATGAAAAAGAAAAGTTTGGTATTCTTAATAAAATTGATCTTAAAACTATACATCTATTTATTTTTGTTTTTTGTAGTTTTTTGATTTATTTATATCTTAATAAATATAAGCAAGATATTTCTTTTTAATGTTGCAACATAAAAATACGGTTAAAATGCATTCAATTGTAAACGTCGGGAAAACAAACAACCAAACAAACAAAACGTGCTGAAATCAATAAAAACGATAATATTATTTTCACTTAAAGAAAACTTGAATTTAGTGTTTGCCTTGATAGGTACCTAGTTTCTAAAATATAAAGCTTTAAAGTTTCTAACTAGACAAAGGAAGTCTGGCAGTGATTGAGAGACCTGGAATTTTATTTGTGGTAAAAATTTTCACCTTTTCCTTATTTTTCTCAGCTTTGAACACGCTTTTAGAATACGCTGAAGTTTGTTCCCAATTTACATACTTCAGAACTTTTGTAAGATTCACAGCTGTTCTAGAACAAACTATTTTCAGAGCAACACGTCGGAAGCACTTTGGAAATCGCTGTCAAATCGCTTTTCGTTCTAAAAGTGTGGGAAATGGCGAATTTTCTTTATGTCTTCACTTCAGACTTTCTTTATGTCTTGTTATAGGCTATTTGCTCTTAGTTAAAAAACCTGTCTGACTAACTTAGTCAGAGGGCGTAGATGCTGATATAAATTTGTGACTTTTTATCACAAATGTTCATGATTATTTTTGTGCCTTGATGTCAGCTAGTTCTAATATCTGTCACACAAATGCTTCAGCTATTCTCCTTACCGTGTCGTTGGCAAATCTAAACTGTGTTCTACCAGTTTCAAACCTTCAGTAAGTCCCCTTTTTTTCGTACTGGGGGAAACGCCTTCGCGCACCCCCGCCCTGGAGGACAAGGGGGTTATGTGAGGCTTGAACCACCAGGCTGCTCGATCTGCACTTGGACGGAGATTACTCGGAATGTGTGGTAGTCAGCGTATCTCCACCCTGTGTTCATTAGGTCCCCCTGAATGCAGCTATAATGAAACGCAGGGCACGATATCATATTCCCCAACATTTGGGGAGAATACAAAAATCCCCACCTGGAAAAGTCTTCTATGCAACGGCCGACTATCGTCAGAAATTTATTTAAAGACTTCCAGGTAGGACGTAGCAAATCGTGTCTAGGCGGGAGACTTTTTGATGGTGTGACAAAGGAACTAGGGAGCTAGGTCAGCACTCTCACGGCATAACTTGCATCTCTCCTTCGACCGATCACTGTTTGGGAGGGAGGACACGCAATGAATGCACGCACGCATTTTTTGCAGCTTTTAAAGCTTTTTGCCCCTAAAGCGTGTCAATATAAAACAGCAATAGCCGTCAAGTGTGTATCAGGTTACAGGTATCAGGTTACCGGCGTACTTATCGCTACTATTTTTCATTTTTCTCGAGATCCACAGGCTCTCACTTATAAAGTTGGTAGGCTACTAATCTAAGAGACAAATCAACGTATGTGATGTTCACCGGAATTCTAAAGGGCCTGTGACATCACTACACAGTATAAAACAAAGTCGCTTTCTCTGTCCCTATGTCCCTTTGTATGCTTAAATCTTTGAAACTACGCATCGGATTTTGATGCGTTTTTTTTAATAGATAGAGTGATTCAAGAGGAAGGTTTATATGTACTTTTTATCCCGATATTCCCACGGGAACGGGAACCACGCGGGTGAAACCGCGGGCGGCCGCTAGTACATTATAATATAAAAGACAACATAATTAACTACTACAATGTGTTCATTAAAGGTCTCTCTTATCCTTTTGTCAACAGAACCCGAATAAACGAACGAGCCATAAATAAACGCATTCCACGATAGTGTTTAACATCTATACCCACATTCGGTTCGCTTCATCTATCCAGAAGCGTAGGCGGCCATAGAACTACACCACCGCTACAATTTGTTCCCACCTGAAATTACAGACGGTTGTACCATAGTAAATGTAAGCTAAAACAGTACCTCAACTTTTTTTTCCACATACTGCGTCTTCGATCCATAAGCGTGGGCAGTCCTTGAATTCCATAGGTACCAACTATTAGAACATTTAGTAGGATTTGCGAAGAAATAAATAAAGCTTTTTTTAAACCGTGCGTCTTACATTACAATAACGCACAAGTACGTAATGAGATTACAATACGATATTGATATTGTTGTAATAAGAGACCCTTTACGAGCAAAATATATGTTATAAAAATAATTACATGCCTAGATGTACCACAGTACAAGCAAGCTGGAACAGGAATTCATCTACTAACTCACTGCGTTGAACTACATCTTAGCGCTACGATTTGTTCCCACCTGTAATTACGGGCCTTGGTTGTACCACAGCACATGATAGCTGGAACAGAAACTCAACTTCTCCCACTCATTTAATCTCCGATTCAAAAGCGTGGGCAGCCCATTAACCTCTAAAGTATAGACAACCTACATTTTTTTCCCACAGCCTGTATTTATAGACCTAGTTGTACCACAGCACATAAACACAACTGTAACAGTAACTAAACTACAACTACCCACCATTTGTAAGCGTGAGCATCCACTGAGCTACATCTTAACATTACTTTCATCTTATGTAAGTCTGACGCCATAACAATGATGTTTTCAGCATTATTGTGTTCCGGCAGTTAAAGATAAGATAGCCAGTTCCTCAGTGAGGATTCCGGGAGTAGTGCGCTTCCACGTTCAGCCTTATCACCACTTAACATCAGGGCCCCAAGTCTGCTAATTTTAATTAAATAAGATTCTATTGATATTCAATTGAGACTCAATTACGATTCCATTACGATTAAAACAAATTGGGTATTCTGTAAAAACTTGTACGTCAGCTCAATATAATCGCAATTGAATCGTAATTGAATCGTAATGGAGTCTCAGTTGGATATTTAATGGTGTTGCCTTCTATAATCTACTAATATACTAAATTAATGAATGACCGATAGTTTTGATAAAAATAAACGTTTTTGTATCATTTAAGATAATCAAATAGAATTAAAATTGTCCGCGATGAAGGGCATTGTTAGTAAAACATGACACAATGATAATAAAACACTTTTATTCAAATACGGTGGCTGTAGCCCAATTGTCATTGAGAGTCCTGTCAGACAAATGTCAAATGAGAGTAGAATACCGATTAACTCCACAATCGAGCTACAATTGTAATACGATTGAAGAGCAGACTAGCAAATATTCCGATGGCAGTTCAATGGCAGTTCAATCGTATACCATTGGTCTTAAGTTAGTAGCAGAATACCAAAAATGTCAAAAACCTCTATTGAGATCCAATTAAGATTCAATTGAACCATTTGTAAATTAGCAGACTTGGGGCCCAGGTGTGATGAAGGCTAAGTGCTACTCTGTAGTAGATAAAAAAAAACTTTGTTACTTAGCGGTTGTACCTACAGAACACGGAAACAAAAATCGTGGTTGTACCAGTACCAGCACATATTAATGGAAAACACTAAACTACGGTCCGAAAGGAACTTCATTGATATTAAAATAATTGGCATTAATGTCAGTATTTAAATGCAAAAAAATAAAAAAAAATTTTTATTTAGCTTATTATACACGGTAATTTGTTTATCACCCCGGATAATTTTATGGATTATTCTACTCATGAAACCAAACAACTTTTAGTATGGGACCAACACTGAAATCGCGAAAAAAAATCAGCTGTTCCATACAAAAGTGCAAAAATATTTAATCAAAATGTATGGAACAGCTGATTGTTTTTATCACATAAGCTACCAAAGCCGTTAAAGTGCTTATCATATATTATTACATATTGAATTTAGCGACTTAAAAATACTACTTCTAATGAAAGCGATAGGTTTTGTACTGGGGTATAGCGCTGTTAAAGTGTCTACACACGTTCCTAACCGACTTTTGATTTGGTCTGCTTTCAGACCAAATCGGAACGTGTGTAGCGCGGATTTGGTCTGGGAGCAGACCAAATCGGCTGTCGGATCGGAACGTGTGTAGACACTATTAACGTTACATCACTAAAACAACACCCTTTAGCTAACGGAAAAAGACCACCAAAGCAGTACAAACACGCCCATATTTGTTTATTTCGGGTAATTGTGTTAGACACAAATCAGTCGAGACGTTTATCCTTCTGTCCGTTGAGACACATTGCAGGGCCGTAAATCTCCCTTCGATCTGTTTCCACTTAACTTTGATCTCGCTTTAGGGAAACAGACGCAGGGAAATGTTTTTGGTTAGCAACTTCTTTAAAGACTGCTTGATATTACGACTTATCTTTTTATTTGTTGCATGCCACAAGATACAGTTTGTGCGGCTTAGGTGTTGACTCACACGTACCACAACCAAACCACATTGCAGCGACAAAATGTGGTACGTGTCATTAATGTCGATGCAGCTTTTTGCAGTTGTGCAACAAAAATTTCAAATTTCTGTGCTAATAGTTGTGATGTGGTTACGTCGTGTTCGATTGATGAAATAAATAAACGCTGGTTCACAGTGCCAATGAGTATTAGAAAAATTCGACGCTTCCTCTAACGATTCCGCAGCTCAGCGGTCAGAGCATTCGCCCGGACAGTGAAAGGTCCCGGGATAATTGCTGAGATTATTCTACTCATGAAAACAAATAACTTTTATTATGGGATCAAAACTGAAATCGCGGAAAAAAAATTTGCTGCTCCATACAAAAGTGCATAATTAAATATTTAATCCTACTAATCGTATGCGAAAGTTTAGCTGTTTGGATGTTTAGATGTTTGGATGTTTGTATGTTTGTTACTCAATCACGCCAAAACGGCTTAACGGATTTGGCTGAAATTTGGGACACAGATACTTTGTAGCCTGGAGAGGAACATGGGCTACTTTTTATCCCGAAAAAATAACACATTCCCGTGGGATAACATCGTGAAATCCACGCGGGCGCAACCGCAGGCGGAAAGCTATTCAAAATATATGGAACAGCTTATTTTGTATTGCTGGTGGTTCTTCTGCTCCATCAACGCTGTCACCGGGTCAGATCTGAATGGGTAGTAGCACATGGTAGCCTATTTGTCTGTTCTGTACATCTGTTTGATTCAAACATTACGTATTTTTACATTTCCTTGGACATTGTTTATCCGGTCGCGCGTCGAACCGGAGCGATCTAGTCGTTCGGTTATAAACAAGGTTATTTTCGGTTTCACTCGGGAGGAATCTCCGAATATTTGTTTTACGTCAAAACTCAATGTATCGCCTCACGGTTTTTTGTACTGACAGATGCTTTTTAGTAATTGCAACAAAGTGTGTGAGAAGGGAAATGAAACATGTGCGGCGAGGTGCAAACTGTATGCTTTTGCGACCTTGTGCTCAAACTACTACCATTATAGTTTGGTTGGAACAATGTATTTATGTGATGGTGTCCAATATATTTTATATTTATTTATCTATTATTGTAGCCCTCATACTAGGCTGCCATTATCTTTACTAGTCAACACGGTTTGTAAAACCAGATTAATTCTAGACCTTTTTAAAAGACTGTTATAATATTATCGACATAAACCGTATATTAATCTACAACTTTCTTGATATGTATGTAGTCCAGTCAACGAATGCTCTAAAAACAGAATAAGTAGATGGAAATACTTCAATGTAAATAATGTTTACTTCCTAACTAGTCCAAACAAATTTAACTACGAAGTCAAAAATTGTATTCCAAGCATTTCCCTCTATATCTTTTCGTTGACTGGACTAATGTGCCATAGTTGTTTTTAATCACAAATAAATACATTTCAGACCTTAATAAACATATTTGTGATTACTTGGCAAAGATACATGTTATCAAAGCGAGCGAGTCTCACAGGGGAAACGCAAACATATCACAAGTAACTTCAAATCCCGAGTTAAATAGGATCCGATACGCTCAGGGAATGATGGATATGTTAAACAGTGTGCAAATTGTATTGGAACTAGTATTTTAATAGTCACTAACTGACGACCTTCGTGGCCGACTGGTGTACCTACGTACCGGTTTTCATGGTCCCGGGTTCGATCCCCGGTCGGATAAATATAGAAATTGAACTTTTCAATATTTCCTCGGGTCTGGGTGTATTAGTAATACCCGTCGTTTTGTTTCCAATTGCTATAATGCTAGTGCATAAGCTACTATACTTTGGTATTGGAACAATGTATGTGATGGTGTCCAATATTTATTTATTACTAGCTTTCCGCCCGCGGCTTCGCCCGCGTGGACTACTCCACGCTATCCCGCGGGAATTTGATATTTTTCCGGGATAAAAAATAGCCTATGTTCCTCTCCAGGCTACAAAGTATCTGTGTCCCAAATTTCAGCCAAATCCGTTCAGCCGTTTTGACGTGATTGAGTAACAAACATCCAAACATCTAAACATCCAAACATCTAAACTTTCACATTTATAATACTAGCTGTGCCCGCGACTTCGTTCGCGTGGAATAGTGACTGTCGGCAGCATTTTTAAATATTTTTTAATGTGTTAATATGTATCATAGCGCTAAACTAATATATATATATTAGTTTAGCGCTATGATACATATTAACACATTAAAAAATTATGTCACATAGCCTTCCGCCCGCGGTTTCGCCCGCCTGTACTACACGACGTTATCTCGAGAGAAACTTATATTTTCCCGGGATATCAATTAGTCTTTGTCACTTTCTAGCTCCTAAAATATTCACATACTAAAAAAACACGCCGGTCCGTTGCTCCGTTTTGACGTGAAAGACGGATATACAAACAATACAAACAGTATGTCAAAAGAAAGAACTTATCACGCTGAACAACTTCTCTTAAGATGCTATCTCATATAGTTTAACCTGGCTGCTAGGGTTCCACATCAGCTGGCCTAGCATGAACGGCTTTTATCATGCGATATGATATAGCACGTCATGCTGTCTTGCTTACCTACCCCACTAAGGTGGAAGCAAGACAGCATGACGTGCTATATCATATCGCGTGATATAATGATGGTAATGCTAGCCAGGCAGGTGTACCAAAACTTTGTACGTCAATAGAAAATGCTCATCACATTTAACAATTTTCCATAAGACGGTATTTTTATATCTCTCATAGTTTGGCTGGACTGCTATGGTTCCACATCGGCCATTTCGACCTTCTAAATAAATAGTAGCCTACCTATAAGTTGGCGACAACTAATAGCTATATAACAAAAAAGTTTCATTAAAATCCGTTCAGTAGTTTTTGCCTGAAACGTGGACAACAGACAGACAGACAAAAAATTCAAAAACTATATTTTTGGTATCTGTTCCGTTTAAGAAGACCCTTGGTGGTATTTTTTTCTATTTCTTTTCAATGTATACAGCCCCTGTACCGGCAAAAAAATATGGATATGGATATGGACTTCATTTGACATTTGATGCCCATATCTTGTGCTTTTAAGGGTATAATATGGGCTTCAAATGTCAAATGAAGCCCATGTCCATACCCATAATTTTTAGCCGGTAGCCCCCTGAATAGAATCGCATACAGTTTTATAATAAGAATGAATTATTTTATTTATTTACTTAATATACTCGGTAATTTTTTTATCACCCCGGATAAAATTAAAAAGATTATTCTGCTCATGAAAACAAACAATTTTTATTATGGGACCAACACTAAAATCGCAAAAAAAAAACAGCTATTCCATACAAAAGTGCAAAAATATTTAATCAAAATGTATGGAACAGCTGATATTTTTTCGCGATTTCAGTGTTGGTCCTATAATAAAAGTTGTTTGTTTTCATGAGTAAAATAATCCCTAAAAATATCCGGGGTGATAAAAAAATACCGTGTATATTACATAAAAACAGTACCTACGTATTAACACATTAAAAAATTATATCACATAGCCTTCCGCCCGCGGTTTTGCCGCGTGTACTACACGACGTTTTTCCGAGGGAATGTGATATTTTTCCGGGATAAAATTTGCCTATGGGACTCTCTAGCTCCTAAACTATCCACATACTAAAAAAACAGGTCGATCCGTTGCTCCGTTTTGACGTGAAAGACGGACATACAAACAAACACACTTTCTCATTTATAATATATTGTATGTCAAAAGAAAATACTTATCACGCTGAACAACTTCTCTTAAGACGCTATGTTTGTATCTCATATAGTTTAATCTGGCTGCTAGGGTTCCACATCAGGTGTACCAGACCTTCAAACTTTGTACGTCAATAGAAAGTGCTCATCACGTTTAACAATTTTCTTTAAAACGGTATTTTTATATCTCTCATAGTTTGGCTGGACTGCTATGGTTCCACATCAGAAATTGCGATCTTCTTCTAGCTATATGGTGGCAAGGACCAATAGCTGTATAACAAAAAAACTGTCATCAAAATCCGTTACGTAAACTTTTTTGCCGACGTCATCACACGAAAAAATTCATCCCCTGTTTTCACCCTCTTTAGTGTAGTTTTTTTTACAAACTTTGAATGTCGTATTTATTTATCTAATCAAAAGCCTATAAAAAAATTTTGAAGCTTCTAGCTTTAAAAATGACGTGTTTTCCATACAAACTTTCATCCCCTATTTCAACCCCTTACAGCCCTTTGTTCACATAAAAAAGTAGCCTATGTCCTTTCTCAGGCTCTAGACTATCTCAATTTTTATTCAAATCGATTCCGTAGTTTAGGCGTGATTGTGTAACACACAGACAGACAGATTCGCATTTTCGCATTTATAATATAAGTAAGGATTAGTAGGATTATTTATAGTGAAAATTAATTTGTAACAAATACCTTTAAGATACTAGCCGCATCCCGCCCGCTGATTTACTGTGTTCTAAAAAAAACCTACATGCTATTCCAAACTCTTATCTCTGTGCCAAACTCTATCCAGACTTAGAATGTTATTATTCTAAGCATCCAGATTCGATCAACCGTTCAGACGTGAGTTGAGTAGTAAACAATCATACACACATTCAAACTTTTGTAGGTATATACACCGTGAAATTTCACTGGTTGTATTCCCGAAAGTTACTTGAAGTACTCATCAGTACAAACAACTTTTACTATGGAAACAACTCCGACATCGCGAAAAAAATAATCAGCTGTTCCATATTAATTTTCAAATCAGCTCGATTGAAATGTACTTCAAGTCATTTTCGGGAATACAACCAGTAAAATTTCACGGTGTACACTCGGAGACAAATTCGGTGAACCACTTCTTACTTCTTTTCGTGTGACTAGCGTCTCACCGTTTACTTGCAGTCCATCATTTAAACTACGCAATGCAGTTTTCATCAAAAGAAAGAATGATTCAAGAGACAGTTATACAATTATGTATAACAACATTTACATTGTACCTGTGCGAATCCGGGGCGGGTCACATTCAGTTTATAATATTAGGTACAATACGAAAAAGGGAAATTTTTAAAATACCCTAACCTAGTGCTTACAAGAAAGCCTTTATTAGTATAGGTGCCCTTTTTGCCGTTTCATCCAGCCACTTAAGGCATATAAAGCTCCGTACGAGTGTCCCATTAGGTACACCAGCTGACACTTCTTAGATTAGATACCTACAGCTTTGAGGAATAATAGTGACTTTAGAGTCTCTTATTAAGTCATCTTAACGCCAATCTTTGTTCCTCATGATGAAGTTGATCCTAACATTTATTTCAAAGTTAAATTAATGTATTCTACTTTAAATAGATTTATCTTCAAGTAGTGGCGGTTTTGCGACAAATAGTAGCTAACTTCCTGGTTTTGGCGCCAAAAGGTTAATTAATTCTTGGTAAACGGTGTATTTCAAGTGAATACAGGCATTTAATAAAAAAATATTATTATAAAAAAATAAAACCGCCTTCAAAAAATCCACATAAAAGTAAGAAATAATACCTCTAATAACGTAAGTACTTTGATTGAAGTCGGGCGTGAAACATGCACATTTTTTTGTTTATTGTGTTTTTGTTTCGACCCGCCCGACTTCAAAGTACTTACGTTATTAGAGGTATTATTTCTTACATTTATGTGGATTTTTTGAAGGCGGTTTTATTTTTTTATAAAAATAATTTTTATTTTACTTTTCTTAGTGCACCATGCAGGTTATTTTCGTATATCCTGGTAAATACTAAATAGGTATGATGGTTGAACATCCGTCTTAAATTCATATAGTGGTAACGAAAATGACAGTATTTTCAAGATTTCCTGAAAACTACTGAACTGATTTCAAAATTTCGAAAAATGGGACCAACTTGGGGAAAAACCTGATGTTATAACGTTTGAATCATTTCAATCGGTTCAGTTGTCTTCGAGTAATCGGTGTACATACATATAAAAAAAAGAAATAAACGCGACGAATAGATAACCTCCTCCTTTTAAATTTTAAGGTCCTTTTCCGTTAGAAATGGACCTTATTGAAACTTAGGAATGGTCACAGAATTTGCATCAACAAAATAGGATAAAAGCATATAAGACAACCGACAAAAATACCTATATGAACCCCTCACTTACTTAATGCTTACAAGAAACCCTTTATTAGTATAGGTGCCTATTTCTGCCGCCTCACCCAGCCACTTAAGTCATGTCATAAGTAAATACAAAGCTCCGTGCCATCGTCCCATTACACCGGGTGACACTTCTTAGATTAGGTGTAGTATTCCTATTATCATGAGGAACAACAGTGACTTATCCTACTAATATTATAAATATGAAAGTTTAGATGTTTGGATGTTTGGATATTTGGATGTTTGTTACTCAATCACGCCAACGCCAAATGGCTAAACGGATTTGGCTGAAATTTGGGACACAGATGCTTCGTAGCCTGGAGAGGAACATAGGCTACTTTTTATCCCGGAATAATATCACATTCCCGCGGGATAACGTCGTGTAGTCCACGCGGGCGAAGCCGCGGGCGGAAATCTAGTTATAGATATATATATATATAATAGAATCTCTTGTTATTAAGGTTTATATCAAAGTTAAAATAAAATATATTCCACTCTACGATTTAGATTAAAGTTGTGGTGGTTTTGCGATAAATGTTAGCTCCTATTCTGTGGTTAGCTCACTTCCCTGCTTACTGGTTTAGACGTGAAAGGGTACAATCTAGGTAAACAGTGTAATCATATCCAAAGTGTTTAATAGAAATGTGCCTTAATGAAATTCAGAAATCGGCACTTGCTCTTTGCTACCGCCCCAGCCAGGAAAACACGAGAATATCACAACCGAAAAAAATACCTATAGATATAAAAACCTTCTAGTGCTTACAAGAAAGTCTTTTTTTGCCGCCTCATCCAGCCACTTAAGGCATATGAGGGGTTACACCAGCTGACACTTCTTAGATTAGATGTAGCTATAACAATCATAAGGAACAAACAGTGACTCAGTTAGTCTTGACGCTAAGCTTTGCTTTTCAACGTGATTTAAGTTGTTTTAGCTTGAGGTTTATCTTAATCAAAGTTAAACTGACATTTAGTAGCTTTATACTAAACTAGTCACCCGCCCCGGCTTGTTCTTTAATAAATAAAAATCATACGAAAAGTTCGTTATTCACATCGCTATTTTTGTAATATTTCTATCACATATTTTTTGCATAAAATAAATTAAAACAAAGTTCTATTAAAGCTCCATTAAGTATTTGATTGAATTAGGCGTCACTTGACGGAAGTCCCTAACCATTGTGAAAAACGAAATAGGTATGTAGCTTACTTCCGTAAAAAAAACTTTTACTTTTTTGCGGAAGTAAGCTACATAGGTTTAAGTATTTTGTTTTTCATTAAGCTCTTATTATTTACTATGTATGTTTAACTATCACGAATAGATGTGGTTATTGTGGTTATGCAGTCTCCAAGTGTTCCAAGATAGTATCAGAATTAAATTAATTAAATCAAAGCATTACAGCAATAAGAAAGAGTTCAGACTTTGTTAATAAGTTTGGGCTTATTAAGTTTTGTGCACGCAAACTTATTAAACTCATTAGTCATCTCATGTCGGCCGAACAACGCCCACTGCTCAGCATAGGCCTCCCCCAAGGATCTCCACAACGATCGGTCCTGCGCTGCCCGTATCCAGCGGCTTCCCGCGACCTTGACTAGATCGTCTCGGTCCACCTTGTAGGGGGCCTACCCACGGAACGTCATCCGGTACGCGGTCGCCATTCGAGAACCTTTTCGCCCCAACGGCCATCGGTTCTCCGCGCTATGTATCCCGCCCACTGCCACTTCAACGATGCAATCCTTCAAGCGATGTCGTTTGTTTTGTTTCACTCATTAGTATAAATTCTTAATCATCTTTTATATAAGTACTTACGAATAAAAGTTAGTTTCTGATTATTATATTGGCCACACCATGCCCACTTTTGGGCACAATCCTCCCCAAAATTCAACATAATAATTTAATAAAATGATTCCAACATAATCGTTTATACTTCACTAACAATGTTCGGACCTAAACTCATTACTTAACTCACATGATCGAGTTAGGGCGGTTGGCGGCTGGGCGGCTCAGCCGTTATCTGAGACGGTTGGTCGGTTACCATGACAACGGGACTAGTATTGACGCAATCTTGACGGACCAATCTACTAAAAATATAATGTAAATGATACCTACCTACCTACTTATCTTTGTTTATACTGTGGTTTATGGTGTATTTAGGAGGTCTGTATTAATATAACTGAAAGTAAATAAATGAGAAAGTTTTCTTCAAGTTACATTAAATGGTCTACAACTATAGTTGCTCTACGCGGCTTTGCCCGCGTGGCACCCGTTCCCGCGGGAATAAAGGGCTAAAATATGACCTATGGCACTTAGGAGTAATGCAGCTTGCTACTATTGAAATAATTTCTCTGTTAAATCTTAACATTCTTTATTTTAACCTTTACTTTATTTTCCATAGAATGATTAGTGTAAATCAATAAGAACTTGAATAATAAATACTATAAGAACAGATTTCTTAAAGCTGGATGTACAGACAGAAATTGTTTACGAAACAATTATTTGTCTCAAACCAATGATTATAAATATTTGTATGGCGGGCTTTATCTCTAACAATTTAAATTAAGCCTAACAACTTTTTCCAACGATAATATTAAATTGCCTTGACGCAAGTTTTCTCATGGCCGCCGTTAGAAATGCTAAGGCTTTGCGCACATTTGGCAACTTCAATTGTTGCAACAAAACTTGGCACAAGTTACCGCTACATGTTACCAGTTGGTACTTACTAATATTATAAATGTGAAAGTTTGGATGTTTGGATGTTAAGATGTTTGGATGTTTGTTACTCAATCACACCAAAACGGCTGAACGGATTTGGCTGAAATTTGGGACATAGATACTTTATAGTCTGGAGAGGAACATAGGCTGCTTTTTATCCCGGAAAAATATCACACTCCCGCGGGATAACGTCGTGTAGTTCACGCGGGCGAAGCCGCGAGCGGAAAGCTAGTGTACAATAAAATAGCCCTGCAAAAATAGTGTACAAAACTTTGGGACCAGTTGAAATCGTAAACAAAAAATCAGCTATCCTATACATTTTGATATATTCGATTTTAAATTTTCTATGGAACTGCTGATTTTTTCGCGATTTCAATGTTGGTACCATAGCAGAGATTACTAAATAGTTACTACGACCATAGTAAAAGTTGTTTTTATGCATGAGTACATTGGCCCCTTAAAATTATGTGCACTATTTTTGCAGGACCCTATATACTTATGCAAACTGATTTCATAATAAAGTTTCGTAATAATGCAATAAAAGTGGCTCTATCCGCAAAGTGCCTAAGAAATAACATTTAATTAACCCGAAAGCGGTACCTGAGACTGGCTGAGATATGAATCGCGGCGTGGGTCGTTTGTACCCCGTAGGATTAAACCTTTGAGCTTTGAAGAAAATTATACGAAACTTGCGAATTTCACCTTTGTTAACCTTCCTGGTTACTTCAAAGGTATTTTTTTATATTAAGTAGTATTAAGTTGAAGCTATGCAATAACATTTCTTATTATATTTTTAAGATACAGGTCAACATCATAATCATAATCATAATCATATTCATAATATTTTATTTGCATAAAAACACGGTTTATAAAACGGTCTTACAAATAAAAAGGTACACATGTTTTGCCTTATGTAAGAAGCATGCAAAATGTTTATGAAGACTTCCAAAATAATTAAAAATGTCGAATTGTAAATTAAAAATTGTCAATTATATAGTTACATGTCAATTCAAACATGTTAAAACAATATACACACAAAGATTTATAATTAATGTCAAATTGCGAATAAAAAATTGTCAACAACCTATGTCCATATCATGTCAAAACTACATACCTAGATACACTTTGACTTATTAATTGTTATTTATAAATGTCTAAATTAATTTTAATATTGAATGTCAGTTCTGTTAATATACACTGATTATTTAAAATTCATATACTCCTTTACATCATAAAAACAATGGTCCAATAGCCATGCTGATAGTTGTCGCTTAAACATGTTATACATAGGTTGACAGAAAAATATCCATGCGATTTTTTTTATTTGTACCGTATGTTTTTTAATATCTGCGTATAAATGTCCAATACTTAATTATTATACTCTAAATACTATTCTAACAACACTAATTAGTGGTCAACATTAAACATTAATTTTCCATTTTTTATTGACTTATGGAAAATGAAGTACCTATTAGAAAAAAACTACCCATCTCACAACTAGCTCCGATGGGACTCGAACTCACGATCTTTCACTGTCCGGGCGAATAGGTACTTACTTTTCTAATAGGTACTTCATTTTCAACAATAAGAAGTGTATATTGTGAATGCAAAAAAGTAAAAATAATGAGTATGAGTATTTGCTTACTTTACAGAGTTTAATTTCCTGCTCACAATGTAACTTATTAGGGTATAATTTCTACCGAAAAAAATGCAAGTCGTTTTGAAGCGTTTTAAAAATTGCTTTCTAACCGACTTCAAAAACGGTTTCCGAGTTAGTCGTCTGATTTTTTTATTGTATGTTCCACGACAATTATGAACCGATTTGGATAATTCTTTTTTTATCTGATATTGTTCAATTTGGACCCATGAATAACAGTAGAATGTTCACATAAACACATCTTATTCATTTATAGTAGAATGTTCAGTCAATCAGATTGTATGTTCCAAGATTAATAAGAAAATATTAAGGGCAAAAACTAAAACCCGACTACTGAAAAATCACGCTCTAAAAAGTATGAAACAAGAAAATATTCTCATCTGTAATTCCCGTGGTCGCATGCGACTTTTCCGAATGTATTTTTTTTATTTTTGTATTTATTTAATTATTTATTTATTTCACTGTTAAACAATTAAGTACAGTAACATTTTACAGTTTACACTTATCGATCTACTTAACTTAGGTACAAGTTTGTAAAAGTGTAATAACACGTCGTCGGTACTTCGCATGTAAACCGTAAACGCCATTGCAAAACTGAGTTTTGCACTTCTACCCTCCGTAGTAGTAAAATACTGTTTCACGGTAGGATAGTATCCTCCACTCGGGTCACAACAGTCGCATGTTACAAAGTTAAAACCTTTGAAATAAAAAGAAAAATAGGTAGGAACAGACTTAACACTTAACTTAACATAACTAATCACTTCACACAGTATTGTTTTGTTAGAGTAAGTCGCATACGACCACAGCAATTTCCTTAACCTACACTTTAAACAGGAGCGATCGTTGTGGAGATCCTTGGGGGAGGCCTATGTCCAGCAATGGGCGTCATACGGCTGAAATGATGATGATGATGATGAAACCTTGAACCACGAAGAAATTGAAAAATTTAAAATGAAGTATTTAGAAAAAAAATACCCGTCTCACAACCCATCGGAGCTGGTTGTGAGACGGGTAGATTTTTTCAGTACCTAATAAAAATTGCATTGTGTATGCAAAAAAGTAAAAATTTTAATAACACGAAGAAATTGCTGCTGTACCTACTTCTAAAATTAAAACAGTATCCATGTCTCATTTTCATAACGAACACTCGGCAACCATATTTAAAATTTAACCTGTAAATAGATCAGGGGTCACGCGACACCCGATGAGCGGCCGTCATCGATTTATTTAAGAGGGGGTATAAAGGTAAATCGCCAGTCGTACATTTGATTTTTACAATACAAATTAAACCAAATCACCGAATTATTTGGAAAATGATATTTAAATGTTTACTTTTTTGCATTTACAATGCAATTTTTATTATTGAAAAAGGGAAAATGAAGTATTTAGGAAAAATCGACCCGTCTCACAATCAGCTCCGATGGGAAAAAATATTTGGAAAAAGTTTATAGATATTACAACATAAGTACTTGAATTAAAAGGGACTGGACTAAATGAAAACATAAAATAATAACATTTTGTCAGTAAAAAAAATCACAAAGTTCTGATCTAATTTTAAGCTATAATCAATTATTTATTTTGATTATGACGCATATTACTGAGCCAATAATTATCCAACTATATTAGCTAGCGACTAATTCAAATAAAACTAATTCAGCATTGATTAAGTTCTTATTCTGCGCAGAACACTATTCTGGACCTGAGAGGCATTAAGCTGCAAGTGCCAAAACCATAATTTTACAGTAGAGACAACTTTGTGAAAAAATTGCTGTTGTATGGACTTTATCCCTAAGTTACTAAGAAAAGCAAAAGTTTTAGCAATTTGTTTAATAGAATTACTATCATAGATTAAGAAATGCCACAATAAGAGATCATCCTTTCGTTTAATTTAATAAAATTTGATAAAGTTTGTAAAAACTCCGTTACATACAGTTTTATGTGTCATGTTTTTATAGGAATCGCGACAGGACAAGGTAGAGGCAGAAGTATGTAACTCCGCACTTACGTTAAAATGCCAGTTTATAATTCCAGATACAATATTGGTAATAACGTACAAAGTATTTTACTGTATTATCACTTGCGACACTATGCCTCAAGGCCCTAACGTCTGTTACGTTGTTATACAATTATAAAACTCTGGGTTCCGACCGACTTTTTGAACATACAGTTTTATCGCTGGAAAGAATACGGGATTTTATATACATTGGGATTAAAAAGCAAAAACCGCTAAAAATGGACTTACAGTGTTATGCTTCTCAGGTCCAGAATTGTCTGTCGTACCTGACGCGAGATGACAGGCATGTCTTTTTTTATTCAGCGTGCGGGTGAAATCTGATTTTTTCTAGGTATTTTTATGCGCCCTCTTAATGTGGCGGCCTCGTGCCACTGCCCCAAGATAATCACTAATGAATGCGATTGCTCGTACACCCGTATACAATCGATATGTTACAGTCGAAATCAATTTTCGGCCGAAAGTAGTTTTGACTGGTTATTTATAGAGGAAAGATTTGATTTTTTGTTTGGTTTGGATAAACACAAAAACTACTAAGCCAAGATACCTTTTGCACTCATAATGCAATTTTTATCAAAGAAAACTACCAATTTCGAAAAAAACACCGGTACAAAGCTAAATAGCTCCTGGCCTGAGTGACATAGGCTAATTTTACTTTTTTGCATTCACAATGCAATTGGGTGTTTGACTGAATTTTTTTATTGACTTAAAATGTTAATTTAATTAGTAGCAACACAACATAGGTATTTACTTTCAAATATCTTGCATATTTTCAGCGATGTAACAACCCTATTTACTGCAAATAAATTATTTGTATTTGTATTTGATGTAGAGCATCAAACTTTCTAATTAGAAAAGGAGAGCGCTGTAGAAACATGACGTTACATTTCTATAGCGCCATACTCTCGCCATAGTAAATTTCGTTTTAGAAAGAGATAAGTAGCTAGAGTCACAATTAAGTAGCTCATAATTCGCTTGTTATAATACAGATTTAATTTCTTTTTTCACATTTGTTATTCAATAATGTTATATTTCTGAATGTTATAATTAAATATCTATATTTCAACAACTGTCAAATACCCAATTTTTATTGAAAACTACTAATTTCGAAAAACTTTCCTAAATAACTCCTGCCTGAGTGACAAAGGTTATATTTTCTCCCGATATTCCTACGGGAACGGGTACCACGTGGGTAAAACCGGGCGGAGCCTCTAGTTGGTAATAAAGTAATAACATAATATTAAAAATATACAGTATAATAAATTACCCTGTTCTACTTATACCTAAATACTTACACAAAACACATAGTTCTGATAGGTATTAGGTAATGACGTTTATTCACAAGAGACATAATTATGATAGGTATCAGGTCATTTATTATAACGACATTTCGAAGAGCCTCAAAGGCTACTTCTCTAGTTAAGAATACTAGACTAAACCCTAAATGGTGAAGAAATAAAACGGTCAAGGTTACATCTGAAGTTACTTAACCAATAGCAATTTCATTAACAACAAAAGTAAGTACAAATTCATTTCATGCGGTAACAATTTAAGGACTTAAGTAGTTTGTCAGTCAAATACAGTTTTGTTTGGTTAAGACTTTTGACTGCAACAGGCATATCGTTGACGTGGACAGCGAGTCAGGAAACGAAACCACTTTTTGTAATGAGGTATTCATTTGAGGGTTGGATGACTTGCCCGGTTACGTGGGTGTCCCTTTTTGGGGTGGATAAAAGCCTATACGGAAAATGGCTTCTTAGTATTCTATGTTAGCCATATGTGTCACTGCACCTTTAGAAATAGCCGAAACGTTATAAGTAAAAAAAACATGGTTATATTCTTAAATAAAATAACATCTTTATTTCAAAACGTAGAAAAATTGCATAAACGTTACACCCTTATACGTATACTGTTGTAATGCAAAATGTTTACAATTATTTGTTCTGTGATTTTTTCATTCAAAAGTTTTTATTTATTTGTAAAGTCTACTACTTTTAAGATCAATCCTTTTCCCTCAATTTTCAACAGAATTTAAACACACTGTATGCATTAATCTACGAAGAAACGTAAAACGCTATTACATAGACCTAATTACGGTCATCAGTCTACTCGTATACCACTATAGTTGTACGATACCCAAATTAAACAGTAAATACTTGCCTATTAGGCTATCTGTCCATTGACGCGGAGCGAGCTAGCGGAGCGGAGATACGGAGAAATTTTAACTAATAGGATTTCATAAAATCTGCGCACCGCTCCAGTGGACAGGGATTTTGCGAGCTAGTTTTAAAATTCATACATCTTTGGAAGCGGCGCCAGCGCGTGGTAGCGGTGCGAGGCGGCGGAGCGAGGTGGGCGGTGCGAGGCGGCGGCGTGAGGCGGCAGAGCGAGGCGGCGGAACGAGGCGGTGGAGCGAGGCGGCGGAGCGAGGTGGGCGGTGCGAGGCGGCGGCGTGAGGCGGCAGAGCGAGGCGGCGGAACGAGGCGGTGGAGCGAGGCGGCGGAGCGAGGTGGGCGGTGCGAGGCGGCGGCGTGAGGCGGCAGAGCGAGGCGGCGGAACGAGGCGGTGGAGCGAGGCGGTGGAGCGAGGCGGCGGAGCGGGGCAGCGGAGTGAGGCCTAGCTTCGTGCAGTCCGCAATGGGGGCTATTACCGTCTATGCTACCATTTTCTCGGCGCCGCAGTCGCGAGAGGTCCTGCCAAAGTTTGTTTACTACGGCCCCTGCGGCCCTACGGGTGTGAATGAAAACAAATCTTAGATAATACATGGATAATAACCTATTTATTATGCTGGGGCTTCACCTGCGTGACGCCTAACGGCGTTAATAACGGCATGCGCGTCTTAGCGCTGTAATAAGTAAGTAATAAATAAGTAATAAGTAAGTATCAAATTAGTGCGCTAAGACCCGGCCACACCTGCGTATTATATCAAATATCGCGCTAATTAATGGCATTAGACCTACAAATATTATTCTGTGATTAGACGCAGGTGAAGCTAGGGCATTTAACATATCCAGCATGCCGCAATGTTGTGCAGTCCCGTTTTGTTCTGAAAAACTTCCTTTTCTTAGCTCCGCTTTCAAAGCACTGACGCTCATTGACCCGTAACTCATATTTTGCCTTTTTGAATCTCGTATTGTAAAATAATCACAATGTTTTATTGAATCTTATAAATAAACGCGCGTAGCTCACACACAAAGTATGACATTTGACGTTTTGAAGACCTCACGCAACACCAGCGCCTCTAGCGGCGAATTCATACGCGTTAGCCCTCAATCCGCTCCGCAATATTCTCTCGCTCCACTCCGCTGCCTGGCTCCGCTGCCTGGCTCCGCGTCAATGGACAGACACAGTCTGCAAGTCCTCTTCGCAACACGCGCCGCCTAGCTTCGCGTCAATGGACAGGCAGCCTTACGCCAGCCAGAAGCAATGGAACTAATTTTCTAATGGCGACGGTCCTGCATCGAGGAGTCTAGCAAACAAACGAGTATCGATTCAAACGGCCACGTAATCGATGAGTGTCAATCGAGGTGGTACTAATAGCTCGTAGCGGAGGGTTAATACTATTGTGAAGGAAAGTATACATTTTCAATTCGTGACGTTCGTTACTAGGTAAAGTCACGTAAAGTTTTTGTTCAACAGTATTGTCAGTCATTACGTAGGTGTAATATTCTTGTTCCATTAAAATTTTACGGAAAAGAATATCTGGTAAGAGTTGTTATTTTGCGATAAGAACTTATGACTTATGTTTGGTTTGGAATAAAAATTTACCTCTTGAAATAAAAATTGGTGACATGTCATTTTTACGTGGAGTTTGCTGGCCGTTAACTAAAGGATCATCGCATTGGTCATGGAATTGAAATAAGGCCACTTCACTGGTCATTGCCCGAAATCTATCATCATCATCATCATCATCTCAGCCGAACGACGCCCACTGCTGGGCATAGGCCTCCCCCAAGGATCTCCACAACGATCGGTCCTGCGCTGCCCGCATCCAGCGGCTTCCCGCGATCTTGACCAGATCCGGTCCACCTTGTAGGGGGCCTGCCCACGGAACGTCGTCCGGTTCGCGGTCGCCATTCGAGAACCTTTCCGCCCCAACGGCCATCGGTTCTCCGCGCTATGTGTCCCGCCCACTGCCACTTCAATGATGCAATCCTTCGAGCGATGTCGGTTGTTTTAGTTCTCCTGCGGATCTCATCATTTCTGATTCGATCGAGCAGGGAAATACCAAGCATCGCTCTCTCCATTGCTCGCTGGAAATCTATACTAATATTTAAAAGAGGAACGATTTGTATGTATGTATGTAATGAATAAACGCAAAAACTAGGGGTCCGATTTCAAAAATTCTTTTACTTTTAGATTTAGAATGCTACATTATCCCTGCTTAACATAGGCTATATTTTATCCCGATATTCTCACGGGAACGAGTACTACACGGGTAAACCCGCCAGGAGCCGCTAGTATTTAATACAAAAATAAATATATTTATTGCACAGTAAGATTTTGAGATTCATACGTAAGTACTAAATAAGTACTATTTAGTTTTTATTGTTTTGCTTTTTCTAACCTATCGGGACTATGCAAGTGTATGCAAGAGACTTGGTTTCCAGGCGATATACCTACTGAGTTTTTTTAAATCACTTATTAAGCAGTAAAATTAATAAAATAGTAGATTGTACAACAAGTGCATAAAATGCACCATTTTACCCGAGACGTATATATCCACCCGAGCCCTAGGCAAGGGTGGATAGTCAATTTGAGGGTAAAATGGGTTTTATGTACGAGTTATACACTCTGCTTTTCACTTCGAGTGTGAGGAAAATAAATAACAATATTGCAAAAAAAAAAAAAGATTTCGCCATATTGGCGCGATAAGACTTTCTTTTTCTTTTTTTATACTGTGGCAGTGGCAGAACAGTGACTTTAGCATAGATCGTAGTCCATAATGCTCTTGAAATACCTAATATTTCTTAGAAAACTCATTAATTTTGCCTAGTTTTATTGAATTTAGTAATTTCACATGGATTATGTACAAAATTGAAGAAACAGAGTGAAATAACAAGTTTATTTAATGAAGTTTAACTGCGTGTGTGACTGTTTACCTTATGACCTTTGTCTTAGAGACTTAGACGAAGATGTTACTTTATGCACTAGAGCATAAAAAGCGATTTTATGTAGCATATACCCAACATAAACACGAATGAGAAGTGAAAAAATAATATATACCAACATGCAAAACATTGCTTTAATGCAAAAAGAGTATAACTGACTTCTTTGAAAATGCAGTTGCAAATATTCTAAAAGCAATAACATTCAGCCGGTTTTCAACGCAAGTACGTGCTTTTCACAGCATATTATGAGTAACACTCGGTGCGGCTTAAAAAATAAAAAGCACCCCCCCTCCCCTACTCGACGCTCGCAACAAAAGGAGGGGGTAGAGCTCTCCCCACCCAGCTATTTTTATTCATGCCGCAGACTCTCATAAGGTACAGTGAGCGCCAGGTGTGGAGATACAATTTTGTATTAATATGAAAGTTGCATATACCGAGTGCTGATTTTTTTTAGAACATTCCAAATTCCAGCTCAATCAGGGTGTCGAGTCTGCTAACGTTAAGTCACAATCGTATCTCAATCATGTTTGAATCGTAGTTCAATTGTAGTGCTTTTTTACACACTAGTTACAAGAAATGTGTACTTTTTTCACAATACTACTGATGGTATTACATCATACTGTCATAATTTCTTGTACCTAGTGTGTAAAAAGCAATACAATTGAACTACTATTGAAACACGATTGAGTCACGATAGCAGACTCGACACCCTGGTATAACGTTGTAAATTTTGAAGAGTCTCAATGGCGAGATCTAGATTTATAAAAACGATGATATTACAGCCGAAGTATCCAGGTAAACAACACAATTCCGATTTAACCCTCCACCGCAAAGCGCAATACTTAACCCAGCACAGTGTGAAGGTGAGGTGAGTCTTGATCATTTCGTCCGTTACATCCCTGTTACTCAGACAAATCGAGACGATATATCTAGTCAGACTTAATGGGACGCTTAATCGATATTTAGTTTACGGCTAGCAAGGGTTATGGGTCGTTACGCCGATTGTTATGGGTTGTGAGGGGTTAATTAAGAAGTTTAAACCTTGGATATCTTGCATTGTTATACTGATGGTAGGAGTTCTGGATCATTAGATCATAGATGATGTGTAAGTGTCTTCCGGTAATAATTTTATCACCAATCTAACCTAACGTAACGTACAAACAATACTGAAATACACACCTAACAACCGACAAAAAAAATGCACTTTTTTATCCACTACGGGGTAGCACTTAGCCTTCATCACACCTGATGTCAAGTGGTGATAAGGCTGAAGGTGGAAGCGCACTACTCCCGGAATCCTCAATCACTGCGGAACCGGCCATCTTATCTGTAACTGCCGGAACACAATAATGATGAAAACATCATTGTTATGGCGTCAGATAAGGGTCTTCTCTTATCGTTAGATAAGATGGTGGTAGCTAGCCAGGCGGACTAAGAACAAGTCCTACCACCAACCAACGAACCAATTTTGTGTGCTTTTTAGTATTTTAGGTGTTCAACTGAGTATTTTTGTAGTTCAATTAATGTTTCCCATACTTTATCCTAATTAATTTTGTTTCTGAGAACATTAATAATGTCTGTCAGGAACTCGTGCTTTTTATCATTTTAATAAAAACGTTAAAGAATGAAACTGGAACGATTTTCACATCAACAATGATCGTTCAGTTTTCAAACGGCTCTTTTCACTTCAATACAATTGCCGAAGGATAAATTGAAAAGTCGATAAAACGATATCATTTTCCTTATGTTGATTCACTATCAACAATAATTTTACTGCGTGAATTCCGATCATTAAAATTTCCAAGGGGGATTTAATATCATATTCTTTCATTATAACAGAGTGTGAAAAATAATTTTTTTGGAAGAAACTTAAATATAGAGTCTATTCGAATCATCAACAACTTCCGGTTTAGGGTACTCGAATCATACAGGGTGTTAGGGGCACCTTTGCAAAAACTTTAACCATGGCTTCAGACCATCATGCTGATCATGTTCTTTAAACCTTACCTTTACCCTACCGAGGATCTTTTTGGTTTCTGTGGGTTGCTATCTATTAGACAATTATACCTATTGCATACTGCTTTAACTTTTCACAAAACCACGCCTTATGATCCTAAGACAATGATGCGAAGAAGGAATGACATAGTGGCTCCCTCTCTTCAAATACGCACCGAGTTTGCCAGACGACAATATCCTTGTCAAAGCATTCATATTTACAACTACATAAACCGAAAGCTTAACAGTAAATTGTACCCTATGTCGATATACAAGTGCAAGAAAGTTTTAATAGACTGGTTAAAAACTCTAAGCTACGAAGAGTCTGAAAGCATCCTAATCAGAACAGCCTAAACTTAATTCTAAGATATTTCAATGATCTTTTTCTTTTTCTTTTTCTCTAAGTTGTTTTTGTACATTAAATGCGCACACACACACACACACACACACACACACTCACACACAGAATACACCTGCATGCACCCACTATAATTATTATTAGTCTATAAGTACCTTTGTTTTGTATAAGTTCAAATTATATTACTTATAACATTAAGTCCCAACATTGTCAGCGGCACTAGGTTAAGAGCGAGACTCCCTATTACAAGTATTTATATTACTCTCTGGGGTTGTCTCACTATCATTTTGTCTGTGAATTTGGGAAATAAAACGATTTTTTTTTTTTTTTTTTTATTTTTTATTATTTATATGGACAGTTCGCGCAGAAATCTAAGATGTGTTTATATGTAGCTTTCTTCCGCAAATAATCACAAAACTTGCACCTTCACCGATCACACTACTCTACACGTGTTTCGCCCCAACCCGGGGCATCCTCAGGAGATGTTTGTCCGTATGCAATCCAGCACCGATTCGGTGCAACACGTGTAGAGTAGTGTGATCGGTGAAGGTGCAAGTTTTGTGATTATTTGCGGAAGAAACCTACATATATTTATTTTTCACAATCATTGCTGACTTCTAATAGAAAAATGGTACATAAAGAAGAAGAAAAACAGTAACTCGCACAGAAACGCATCTCTACAAAAATTATACGCTAGCCTTTACATGAATACTAGGCACCTCGCGGTTTTACCCGCGTGGTACCATTTCTCATGTGAAACATATAGCTTTTGTCACTCGGGAAGAATGATTGTCCAGTGTTTTTTTATTTTATCCATTACAAACAAACACTAAATAAATCAAATCTTTCATCTTTATAATATTAGTATAGACAGTATATAATAATATACTGTCTATACTAATATTATATAGATATAGATCAAAATATATTACTTTATGGTAGCAAATAGTATTGATTTTTATCAAAAAGAGATTTCTTCTTCTTTGAGATCTTTGAGATACTGCTTTAACAATAATTGTGTTCTCAGTATCCCAAAGCGGTGTCGGTCCTGAATTCTCAAGGGTTGAAGAACAAGACACGAAATTGGGATTCAACTTAAACAATCAATATTCAACTTTCTAAAGTACGAGACATTAAAATTCAAGTTCTGAGTAAAGACTTATAGATCTTAATTAGTTACATTTTGTAGAAGCTTACAGGTTTCTGCAATTTTCGGTAAAAACTTATAATCATCGTTCATAGGTCAGAAAATTAAAAAAAAAATTGGTTATTCTTACTTCAATTTATGATTTTAAATCAAAGTCCCTTAGTTCGGATTCGAATTGCCTCCTAAAATCTGCTATGGGGCAGTGTCTATTTTATATATTACAATTTTTCCTGTATATAAATTTCATATTTTTTGTGTTGAGTTAATGAATTTCTACCTAGACTAACTATTCAAAATCAATGACTTACACCATTGTTGTAGTTACTTCAGCATGTTTACCTGTTTACAACTTTAAATGGACAATCCAACGACCACAACCAACCGATCACTCCCACACCTTGCTAAACCACAAATCCAAGTCAACAACCTGGAAATTTAAATCGACCCCCATACAAACATTAATTTACCACACCTCCATCAACTGAAGAATGATTAAATTTAATTACTCTGCCCAACTGGCGATTTAACTGTCAACTGGGGGGAGATTAAAACTTTTGGGGCACGGGTACTGCTGGCGTCACACACATATCTTGTTTGAGTACTAAAAATAGGACGAGCTTTATACAAGAGCACTTTAGGAATGTACTATGTAAAGACTACGCGGGGCGGTCGTATTTGCACTTGGGGCTTTCGGGAACAAAGTTATTAAGGCAATGTTTGAATATCGTAGTCATACTTATGATAAAGATAAAAGATGGAATGAAGATAGTTCAATATTCTTGTAATTCATCATCATCAGCCTATTGACGTCCACTGCTGGACATAGGACTCTCCAAGAGTACGCCATCGAGCACGATCAGTGGCTGCTCTCATCCAGCTCTTGCCAGCCACCCTGAAAAGATTTTCGCTCTACCTAGTCTGAGGGCGTCCTACACTACGTTTGCCGATTCGCGGTCTCCACTCTAGAACTCGTTTACTCTGTCACGCTGCTGTTTACTCCAGCGGTTATCGGTTCTGCGGGTTATGTTTTATGGCCGGCCCTCTGCCACTTTAGTTTGCTAATCCGGTGGGCTATGTTGATTACTTCGGTTCTCTGTCGGATTACCACGTTCCGGATTCTATCCTTCAGAGAAACTACGAGCATAGGAACATAGCGCTTTCCATAGCTCGCTGAGCGATTCTTTTGATTGTTGTGGTGATAATATAACGTTGTGACAAAAAGTTTGAAGCTTATGAGGTAGGTACAGGTCCTGCTGGCGTCACACACACTTGTTTTGTTTGAGTACTAATAAAACACGACTACTGAAAAATCATGCTCTAAAAAGTATGAAATAGGAAAATTTTAGTCTTTGAACTGAATTTTTTTATTTAAATTCCTTTGGAGCTGTAAATTAAGTACCTACGTAGATTGAGATTTATTTTGAGTAGGTTTGGAAAGAAATTGTGTTTAGCTCGCTTCTAAAGACGTAATCTAATAGAAATTATTCCCATAATTCGATTTATGCAAGCAAAGCCGCGAGCAACAACTAATAAAATATATATTTTGAATCGTGCTCACTAAGAGCTTTCATTTGATATCAAACACGATATTCTTAAAAAAAAAGTTTTTTAGTTCAGCACAATCGAGAATGATCATCAGTTTAGAAGTTATGTGGAAATAGATGAACATACATACCCACATACATACATAAATAAATTCATACCGAAAAATGGAAAATGAAGTTTTTAGAAAAAATCGACCCGTCTCACAACTAGCTCCGATGGGACTCGAACCTACGACCTTTCGCTTTCCGGGCGACTGCTCTAACCACTGAGCTACGGAGTCGTTACGAGAAGCGTCGAATTTATCCAATACTTCTTACACGCTGTATAGTCAGCGTTAATTTCATCAATGTGGAGATATTACTACCCTCACACGCGGAGCTAGTTGTGAGACGGGTCGATTTTTTCTAAAAACTTCATTTTCCATTTTTCTCTAATAAAAATTGCATTGTGAATGCAAAAAACTAAAAATTAAAATTAGTTGCAATAGTAATTTCATCTTTAGCGATTGCCAAATACCTGGAAAGGTATTTCTTTCGCGTGTGAGGGTAGTAATATCTCCACATTGATGAAATTAACGCTGATTATACAGCGTGTAAGAAGTATTGGATAAATTCGACGCTTCTCGTAACGACTCCGTAGCTCAGTGGTTAGAGCAGTCGCCCGGAAAGCGAAAGGTCGTGGGTTCGAGTCCCATCGGAGCTAGTTGTGAGACGGGTCGATTTTTTCTAAAAACTTCATTTTCCAATTTTCTGTAATAAAAATTGCATTGTGAATGCAAAAAACTAAAAATTAAAATAAGTTACATTCATACCGTTAAAAATCATAACCCTACCTTTTGCCTTGCCGTAGTCGGGTAAAAATAGGACGAGTTTTGTACAAGAGCACTTAGGAATGTATACTTACTATGTAAAGACTACGCGGCGCGGGCGTATTTGCACTTGGGGCTTTCAGAAACAAAGTTAATAAGGCAATGTTTACTTAATAGTCATAAATGATAAAAGTAGAATAGGAAGGGTGAGTAAACACAATTGGAATATGTCATATTACTTAAGGTGCATGTAGTCGTGAAACGATCATTTTTGAGGCCCTAAAACTCATAAATTAGCCTACTGATGAATCCAGAATTAATATATATTAAATAAGTATAAACTTTAATCTGAACATTAAAAAAAACATAGTCTTTAAGATACTATTACAAAAAAAAACATTGAAATGAAGCTGTTTTCAACTTGAAATACGCTACTGCTTCTAAACTACAAGTGATATTTTCACGTTTCTTTCAGGAAAAGATTGCTAACTTAAAACTGAGCATTTTTCGTTTTAAAATAATACATAGTTTTGAAGAAAAGTGTGTTTAAGCTGTTTTGGTGCGAGTAGCGGGCGGGAAAATTAGGCCTCTTTTCTATGCCCAAGTCGTTGGCGATACCACGGGCCTTAAGGCGATACTCGGAAAAATTATGCTGAAGCGAGATAGCAATGAGAAAACGACACGCGCGGGAGCGACACTTTTGCTGATTTTGCAGATAAGGCAAAAAAAAAACACAAAATCACTTCGTATTAAAAAAGTATAGAGATTTTTTAAATATGCTTCTATACGATCCTAAATATTATTGGTGTCCACTAATTAAACCAATTTCCAATAGTATATGTAACCCCTTTTAAGAATAATCTTGAAATTTCATATTTTTAGAGGTCTTTTCGAAAATAAAAAGTGTCGAGCCAAAATCATAAAATCGTGTTTCTGAAACTATACGATTCTAGATAAAGGTATAAAGAAATAGGTACATATGTTATTATACCAGATTTGTAACAACTCTAACCATCCTATATAATAGTTTTATATCAAAAAGTCCTTCCTTTTTCGAGTAGCGCCTTAATGACCTTTGTGAGCCTGATAGTTTTCTTTCGGAACGCTTCAATGTGACAAAGTTCTATGATGTATAATTATGTCGTGGCCATATCACAGATTTGCTCACTTCATGAAATGCTCTAAAATTTCATGAAATGGTTGCACTTCATGAAATGACCAGTTTAAATTGACAATATAGTTGAATAGTCAACTTTTAATGTTATTTTTAACAACGTTTGACCATATTATGCAATAGTATATTCGTATATGTTAATTGTATAGTATTTCATGAAATGACCAAATATACCTATCATGAAATTATTAATTTTATATGAGGACATTAATGTAAGGTTTCCATTTCATCAAAATTTTTATTTCTGAATTTGTATTTCAGGCGCTTCGCTCGCTTGGCTCGTGCTGTTATTTTTCACAGTTCCAAACAAAAGCCACGTGGTTTACGCTAATATAAATATTTTTAAGAAAAAAACATTGAATGCGATACCTATATTACCTACCCTGATTTGAATTGAAAATCCGGGACCAACGACTTAAAATAACCCTAGGATATTGGACATTTGGGGTGCCACTAAATCAATATGCTAATGAGACAAATGTCGACTTCCAATATTATTCTTACCGCCTGAGCGGTTACTACAAACAACCCGTAGAGTTGCCAATCAGAGCGTCAATTTGTCGTCGCCATCAATTCAGGATCTGTTTGCCCTCAAGTTATTTAAGGCACCTACATTCGTGGATGCTAAATTGAACTGAAACTTCCCTATGTTCCCAAGAGAAGAGGAATCCAGGGGGCCTAAACAAGTGGCTTTCTATTATCGATATTGTCAGTAGAATAGAAAGAAAATGTAAATGTAAGAAAAAGAAAATGATAAGAAAATGGGATTGACATTAGCGGTCACGTGACATTTCGATCACTAATGTCAATCTCATACATTTACACACCGAGCCTTGACCCTTTTTGCTGCTATACATACTAATTTTTCTTCTCTATGTGTCATGTGCTCATAGCTTTAAGTTAATTGTATGTCTGTTCTTTATTTTTTTTTGTTATGTTATGTGTGTGTTGTAGCGAATAAACTTTTTTATCTATCTATATATCTATCTATCATACATTTTCTTTCTATTCTACTAGCGATATCTTTTTTTTTATTAAAAACTTCGATAATAAGCCCCTTGTCTACAGGGGCAGAGAGCACGCGTTAAAAAGTCTTTAAAAATTTTGGTTATCAGTAGCACTGGTACGAAAAACAGAACTGTCGTTATGGTAACCGTTATCGTGATCGAATTATTTTGTACTAGCTTTCCGCCCGCGGCTACGTCCGCGTGGACTTCACGACGTTATCCCACGGGAATTTGATAATTTTTCCGGAATGAAAAGTAGCCTATGTTCCTCTCCAGGTTACAAAGTATCTGTGACCCAAATTTCAGCCTAATCCGTTCAGCTGTTTTGGCGTGATTGAGGCAGAAGCGATGTGATGCTTTTTTTCAAGAAGGGTGATAAAACTCTCTTGAAGAACTATAGACCCATCTCGCTTCTGAGCCATATCTATAAGTTGTTTTCGAGAGTCATTACGAATCGTCTCGCTCGCAGGTTCGACGACTTCCAACCTCCCGAACAAGCCGGGTTCCGAAAAGGCTACAGTACCATAGACTACATTCATACGCTGCGGCAAGTTATACAGAAGACCAAAGAGTATAACTTGCCACTTTGCTTGGCGTTCGTGGACTATGAGAAAGCCTTTGATTCGATTGAGACTTGGGCGGTGCTGCAGTCTCTCCAGAGGTGCCAAATAGACTACAGGTACATCGAGGTGCTGAGGTACTTATACCAAAACGCCACCATGTCGGTCCGATTACAGAACCAGAGCTCTAATCCTATCCAACTACAGCGAGGTTTGAGACAGGGAGATGTCATCTCTCCCAAACTGTTCACAGCTGCGTTGGAGGATATTTTTAAGCTGCTGGACTGGAAAGGATGCGGCATCAACATCAATGGCGAGTACCTAACACACCTACGGTTTGCCGATGATGTAGTTCTTATGGCTGAGACCTTGGAAGACCTGAACACAATACTCGAAGATCTCGGTAATGCTTCGCAAAGAGTGGGTCTTAAGATGAACATGGACAAGACGAAAATCATGTTCAATGTCCATGTTGCACCCGCTCCAGTTAATGTTGGGAACATTACACTCGAAGTTGTTGACCACTATGTTTACCTAGGACAGACGGTCCAGTTAGGTAAGTCCAACTTTGAGAAAGAGATCTCTCGTCGAATCCAACTCGGATGGGCAGCGTTTGGGAAGCTCCGGCATATATTCGCGTCCGAAATACCTCAATGTCTCAAGACGAAAGTCTTTGACCAGTGTGTGTTGCCAGTAATGACCTATAGAAGTGAGACGTGGTCTTTTACTATGGGTCTCATAAGAAGGCTCAAAGTCACCCAGCGAGCAATGGAGAGAGCGATGCTTGGTATTCCCCTGCTCGATCGAATCAGAAATGATGAGATCCGCAAGAGAACTAAAACGACCGACATCGCTCGAAGGATTGCATCATTGAAGTGGCAGTGGGCGGGACACATAGCGCGGAGAACTGATGGCCGTTGGGGCGGAAAGGTTCTCGAATGGCGACCGCGTACCGGACGACGTTCCGTGGGCAGGCCCCCTACAAGGTGGACCGACGATCTGGTCAAGGTCGCGGGAAGCCGCTGGATGCGGGCAGCGCAGGACCGATCGTTGTGGAGATCCTTGGGGGAGGCCTATGCCCAGTAGTGGGCGTCGTTCGGCTGACATGATGATGATGATGATGATGAGTAACAAACATATGTACAAACATCCAAACATATTATAAACTTTTACATTTATAATATTAGTAGGATAAAACCCGGAGCAGCGCCTCTTTCGGTCATTTATGGAACTGCAATTCAATACATATTTGACAGCAGCACTTTGACAGCTTTTGAAGAACTGTATAGTTTACTTCGATTCGATTACCATAACGATAGTGTTTCATGCTAGAAGTACTAGACATCGGTTTAGTTTTTCTGCTAGATACGAGCAGCGAAATACTGATCTGGAGATCTTTGAGTAAGGTGTACGCCGTTGTAGTGGGCGATGTATAGCTAATGATGATGATGATATTGATATAAACAACAATTTATTATCAGAGTCATTAGGCGCATGAAACCTTTTCAAGTAAAAAAGTAAAGTTATAAATTCAAGATTTTACATTAAAATCTCATCAAAAACCACGACGTTTGAAATACATTGTAGTTTTAAAGTGTATACTGTCAGCAGCTTGACCTTATTTTTTTTAACTCTATTAAAATTTTGTGAAATGAGAGCTATACAGGCCCCTTAATTCAGGGTTTGTTTGCCCCCAAGTTATTTAACCATCAAAGTGGGAACAAAGATAGATTTGCCAATTTAAACGCACCAGAAACCTTTGAACTCGGAAACAAATATAAAGTCATCCAGGGTGCTTACCATCAACTCTTATTGCGGTTTTGTTTAGGACCTAAACTGAACTGCTTCGCTTATTCGTACCACGACAGCTTAATATCAATGACAGCGATTCAGTGATCATACAATGACGTTTCACAGCCGCTGAGCTGTCATCAATTCTTATTTGACTTATAACTCGGCCAAGCTAATATGACACCTGCAGGTTATACCCGTCCCTTTCACTCTCCGGGCATGACAGAATCGAGTGAAAGAGACGGGTAGAAGAAATAAGGACACAAATCGTTCGGTCATTCACATTTAGCAATTCATTTGCGATCCAGTTTTTAGAAGGTCAGAGTACGAAAGAAAGCAATTCATTTTAGGATCTTATTCTGCATCGCGCTATTTTTGAATCGCTGTCTTAAAGTTGATGGTAGGCGCCCAGTTCTCTCGTTTGCGAAGAAAAATCAACAAATTAGACTTGGGGCCTTACTACGAACTGCTAAACAGTGTTATAGTAATATTGTAAGCGAGATGGAGCTATAGGTACACAGTGTATAGCTCCGTCCTCCAATCAACATTATTATAACACTAGTTGATCCTTGCGGTTTTACCCGCATGGTACCCGTTCCCGTGGGAATATCGTGATAAAATATAGCCTATGATACTCGGGAAGAATGTAGTTTTCTAATGGTCAAAGAATTTTCGAAATCGTTCCAGTAGTTTCGGAGCCTATTGGCCCCTGGCTTATAGAGTTCCGTAGTCCAAATATTTACTTTATTTAAATAATTAATTGTCATAATTTAATTGCTTTAATCAGCCACCAATTTTTGATTTACATTGTGTTTTGAGGATAAAAAATGTTTAAAAGCTTATTGATTTATTATAAAGATAAGGACCAAGAAAACAGTGGAAATTATTCACGCACGAGTGTTTGAAGGAAGGTATAAATACAAACCCTATCACAGCGTCTTTTATCAATTAATTTTGGATCATAATTTATACAATAATATTGTTAAATTAAATATTTGTCGCACAGTTAAGACATCTAGTAGAAAAATTACGCCTATACGAGTAAGTTGTGAAAATAAGAGATGTGATAGTGTTGTAATTTTATTTCTAGAAATAAAATTACTTAATAATAAAGTTTTTTTTTCCACGACTCGAACCACTTAGACTTACATTTAGCCCACGCGAACGAACCCACAGATGACCACAAATACATAAAAATACAACGCTTTCCACATGAAAGGGGCTATAAGAGCTAAAGAATATTGTCCTAAAAGTCATTTTGATCCCGAGTGCGTGTCGCCGGATCCAATAACGTACGTGATCCCGTCGCGGGTTATCACGAGACGGGGCATCACGTCAAATATCAAGTGACACAATATATCATCCCTGGCTAAGGCTGTTTGGCCCAAATCCTAGGCAAATTGAATACGAAATCCTACGCATGAAATTGTAGCAATAATGTATCGTACTATTCGTACTGGGTTTTGATTTGACGGCGGTTTGCGACATTTATGCGGAGAACGTACAAATACACTCACCGGCACCGAAACTTGGCCAAAATGCAATTTTCTTACAAGTTTCAAAACACACTCAGGGGCACATTTTAACCGCCCACCCCGTTATTTACATACAAACGTGCACAATTTAGCGTCTCATAGATTGGAAACTATTTGCATCTGTGCAATGATTTATACATCAATGAAGAGGCAAAACGCCCAATTGTCGAATCACACTTTCAAAAATCTTCAAACTGTCTTCAATTTTGCGAGAAAGAAAAAAGAAAGAAATAACCGAACTCATCGCTCCATACATAGTTTTATAGGAGATAAAGTTTGACTTATCGTTTTTCTTTTTTTTTCGCTTTTTGTAATTTTTTAAGACTGATTGTTTTGCCTCTTCGTCAACGTAAAAATGATCGCACAGATGCAAATTATAGTTCCTTATCTATGAGACGCTACGTTTGTATGAAATTAACGGGGTGGGCGGTCAGATGTGCCACTGAGTGTACTTCTATGAATGAACTATTGCCGACAGTGTTTTCATTTATTGTTGCATTGTAGTACCCATGTAGATAGTTTATCGATTTAAAGCAATAAAACAGTTTCTTTCGATTTCTTAGGTACAATCAAAATATTAAGATCGTTAGATTTTGTGGTATTTGTTTAATTAGGTTCTTTTGTTATCCCGATGTTTCGCCATTTTTGAAGAGCCGTAGCCAATTGCTGGAGGCACTTTAAAGAAAAAGAAATAAAAAAGTTTATTATTTCTGCTATAACAACTGCTTGGTGAAGCGGTTAATAAGTAAATAAATACTATCTTACTTGGCTCAAGTCAGTTTATACTACAGGTACAAACTTTTCAATATTTCCTCGGGTCTGGGTGTATATGGTAATACCACACCACAGCCATCTCTATCGTCTTCGATAGAGATGGCTGTGCTGTGGTATTTTATCGTTGTTTCCAATTTCCATAATAATAGTGCTTGAGCTACCTGTACTTTGGTATTGGAACAATGTATGTGATGGTGTCCAATATTTATTTATTATTACTGGCACTTATCTGACCCGCCCAGTGGTAGTTTTTGGAACTAAAATATTTTTCATGATCCTATTTTCACAGCTATATTTGTATTGCTATTGACTCCGCGTCATTGCAAGGCTGTCACTAGGTCACTGTAGCAAACGATCTCCATACGGCGATAACGTACCACCCTATAAACCTTAACATACAGCAATGATTTTCGGTATGTTGTTGAAATGCAAAAGAGCTAGGTCTGTACGTTTTTTTTTACATTTATTGTAGAGTTGAAAATATTGGCACTTTTTTGTTTTGTCCGAAATCACTAAAGTGCGAATATTTCAAAATCTATGATCTCTTTTGCTACGACTTGGCACTCGTAGTCTCTTTCTCCCTACCTACCTAAAATTAAAATAGAAACGGTCTAATCTAACAAACGAACTACCATTCGTCACCAAAACTAATCGAAAATAAATCAGGAGTTAGTGTTGGTTTAAAAACGACATAGCAACAAAATGTACCGAAACAAAGCCTTTAACAGTAAACACACTTATTTTAAAACGTCTTCCATTCAACGCTCTTCAAATAAACAACAACAGATATTCATTATTCAGCCAAATACGTCGTAGCCGTAGCTAATTGTTAAAGGATGTCAAATTAAAATGAGCGGCGCGACAACAATCTACAATGGCTATTCAGAAGATGTTGCGAACAAAACGCTACGCTCACAATGACGGAAGCCTTGAATAAGGAACGAACGTGTTAAACGTAAACAAAACGCCAATGTCACGTGTCATTTCGTTACCATTACGTTAAGAATGAGAAAATGTTTAGCTGAATTTTGGGTTATCGAAATTGTTCTTAACCCTTTACTGTAGTTGTGGGTCCAGAGGACCCTTATTCAATTTTTGAACGCGTCTAAAAAACACGGCGTGTGCTCCAGGTACTCCTGCTCCTAGGTACCTTCCTAAAGTAAGCCGAAGCGCACATAGAGGAATGGACGCATTTTGCTCGCTAATACTAAGGTGAGTATTGGTGTGCACGTGGGTCCACGGGATCCACGACTATTAGTGTCATTTTGGTGTAATATTTTTTTTAACGAGTTTTCTAAATTTTGATTTTTTTCTCTTTTAAAAACTATTATTCTTTGTGCTTGAAACGAGTTTCATTTAGTTGTTAATTTGTTTATTCTATTTTATATGATTTTTTTAAAGAAAATATGTTTAATAACAACAGATTGAAGAAAAGGGCCATTATAGATAAGAATAAATGATTCTATTGTTGATTTTGTATAATAATACCATTGTCAAACAAAGTTACAATGTAAAGTTGAATAAAAAAATAATTGCTAAATTTAAATTATTTATTATTTTACTAAGTATACCAATAATAGGATGTGGGTCCCGTGGACCCACGACTATAGAAGTGTAACTAGTTTTCACCACTACAGTTATGGGTTAAATTCAGGCAGATTTGGATTTGGAAAACTAAATAGAGTGCTTGTACACGGTGCATGTATTAGCTTGCGCATGTTGAGGCACTTGCGCGGGTTACATGCATCGTAAACTTTCCGTTTAAAAACCACATCAAAAAAGTAAGAAATAATTCCTCACCAAATAAATAACGTAAGTACTTTGAAGTCGGGCGTGAAACATGTACAATTTTTTGTTGTTTTTGTTAAAACCCGCCCGACTTCAAAGTACTTACGTTATTTATTTGGTGAGGAATTATTTCTTACTTTTTTGATGTGGTTTTTTAGAAGGCGGTTTTATTTTTTTATAAAAATAATTTTTATTTCACTCTTTTTAGTGCATCGTGCAGGCAATTTGCGTGTTTTCTGGTAATTAGGTATGTGATCAAACTCAAAACCTCCTTTTTCGAAGTCGGTTAAAATACCTTGAGGTATCCCCTTTTTAACAAAACAAGAATCATCTAAATCGATTTATAAACAAAGGAGTTATGCCTTAAGATAAGTATTAAATTCACATAAAGTGGTAACGAAAACGACAGTCTTTTCAAGATTTGCTGAAAACTACTGAACCGATTTCAAAATTTCAAAAAATGGGACCAACTTGGAAACCAACCTGATGTAATAACGTTTGAACCATTTCAATCGGTTCAGCCGTCTTCGAGTAATCGGTGGACATACACAAAAAAAAAATAAAAAAAAAAAAAAACATACAGATGAATAGAGAACCTCCTCCTTTTTGATTTAGAAGTCGGTTAAAAACATATTGTGCGGGTCTAGCTACTCGAGCATGTACGAAAGCGGCGCGCGCGGGACACTCGCGCATGTTACTTGAGCAGGTTCAACTCACAGAGTTACCAATCGAATAGCATGCACATGTAGCTCTTCACCACGAGCAAATTACTTTGTGCGTACTGCTTGCGCAAGTTGGCCGTGTCTTTACTTGCTCCATGTACAAGTACAAGTGAGTAACTTGAACAAGTAGCTTGCGTACCTATATTACTCACGGGTGCAACCCGCATTTTTACTAGCTCCAGCTACTTGCACCGATTACAAGCACACTTAACGTAGATAATACTACTACTTGAAATAATGGTACGATCCAGGGCCTGTAGCCAAAGTAACATCGTTATGTGGCGAAACGACAAATATATTCGTTATCGTCTTTATGCTCCAATCAACTTGCGGCAAGACCACGTGATTTAGCGCAGCTTATACCAATCCGCCAATCCTATACCTTGAATTTCTTTCGAACTTCGTTATCGTTTTTGAATTGTTACTTTGGCTAAGGCCCCTGATCACAATAAAAAATCGTCACGGTTAGATAAATCAACGGGAATACATGCCGGAGCTTCCTGACCGCTCCTATAATAGCTATGAAGTACAATTATATATTCTGTGGCTATGATTTAATATTATTACATGCTATTTACTTACAATTAGTTAAACGGGTCTATCCAATTACGGAACCACCAGAGTAAACACGATTAACATAACAATTGACAAGTAAACACTGGTACATCACGACACAAATAGGTAACAAACGATGTTCATGTTCATGGAAGATGAAGCTTCATTTTTCTATCTAGATATTCAATAAATTTTGTTCAGTGATTTTGAGTCTCGAAAAGTTATAGTATGGATAAAATTGGTAAGTATCAAATGTATTTTTTTATACTTATATCAATTTATAACATCACATTCCTACATTCTAAATGATATAAAAACTTAATTTAGTGTTTATAAAGTGGTCTTATGGCTCAATGCTATCAGTTTCCGACGGAGTTATTGACAGGGCGTAATAATTAAGATAAATTATAATTATTAAAATAGTATCACCTTATGAAAAACCGGCCAAATGCGAGTTGGACTCGCGCACGAAGGGTTCCGTAGGTATCAATATCAAGCAAAAAAACAGCAAAAAAATTACGTTTGTTGTATGGGAGCCCCTCTCAAATATTTATTTTTACCTGTTTTTAGTATTTGCTACAGCGAGAAAAGAAATACACCTTCTGTGAAGATTTCAACTGTCTAGTAATAGGGTCCCGTTTTTGCCCTTTAGGTACGGTACCCTAAATACGTTATCTGCTAAAACTAAATGAGTAAAACTTAACCTCAACTCGGTTTCCGAACGTGGGTTGCTATGTATAAGCGTAGTGGGTATGAATTAGAGGAGTTAATGTTAGTAATTTGTTAAGTTGGCTTACGGCAGTTAGCAGAATGTTTTCATTGAGTTTGTGTGGTGGTTACTGAGAAAGTTTTTTAAATGAAAACTAGGTTCATACTTAAAAAGCTTGTTTCAAAAGTGCAGACTATAACTGCTTTTTTATCCATAACGAGGATGCACTTAGCCTTTAGGCGGTTCTCACACTGCACCGCACACCGTTCTGGTTTGCGGTAGTGCGCTTCTTAACTATGGCTGTAATATCTTCATGTCAATACAAAACCCGCAGTGTATAACAAACTCACGCCACATCTCCGTCCATCGGAGCGGAAACCGGAGCAGTGGGATGGACACCTTATTATACCTGAAGTTCAATGAAGATAAGGCTTTAGGTGGAGGCGCACTCCTCCCGGAATCCTCATCCTCAACCGCTGAGGAACTGATACTCAACAATGCTGAAAACATCGTTTTTATGGCGTCAGACTTAGATAAGATGGTGGTAGCTAGCCAGGCAGACTTAGAACTAGTCCTACCACCAACCAAACCTAATACAATTTGTATAATGTATTCCCACTTGGAATCGAACCCAGGACTTCTGTTCTGAGACTGCTGCCGATGATGTGTAGGGACCACTAGACCATGGAGGCGGTTAATTCTGCTTTAAGTGATGCTTTCCTCAACAGTAAATAAATAAAACAAATAGGTAAAAAAATTGCCCTAATTTAAATCTGAAGATTCTGATATCTACCAATCTCTACATTATTGATATGTCAGAGTGTCCCAAAATAAATACAAATTCTAAGCGCCTGTCGGTGATATAACAAGGCAACTTTTCAAATTAGTTTAATGGTTTTTTTTTGTGTTGGCTTTTCAACCAAGATTAGAAAAACTCGGAAGCAATTCCAAATGCGCTGTACAAATAAAAAGTAATCTTAAAATGTGTAACGACATTTTGTATTATGGAAGTCGTCAAGTTTTTTTAGGATGGAAAATTGGAAAAAGTATATTAAGTTAAGTCTTTATTTTACACTTGTCTGTTACAAACTTTGTTGTATATGAAAAAGAACCTTCCACAGGCAGTGAAAATTGTATAGAAAAAATATCTGCTTACATGTTTATCATCTATCGACAGCGTAACAAAACTATTGATCAGATTGGGATGAAACTTTGGTAGGGCGTTACGCCCGCGAGAGCTTTCTGGAACGAAAAGCTATTTTAAATTTAATTTTCGCATTCTTGACTGACATCGCAACAACACATACCGGGTACAGCTAGTTTTCATTAAAATCATTCAGATTTTAAATTATTTTGGTATTATGTTTGTATGAGAGACTGACGCATCGCTAGAGCTACCCCGTTTTGGATAAAAAAAAAAGATATCAGATTATGTATGGCGCAGGGGTCAGTCTGTATTCTGCTCCTCAAATGTGGAATTCAATTTCCATTTGCAAGTAGGTATCTCTACACCTACTTCGGACTTAGTTATATTTTACTGCTGTATAAAAAGAATAATGTGCTTCTAGTACATAGAACATTATTATGTACATAATAATCAAATCCTTCAATTGTTTTAAAATCCTCGAAAAATTAAGTTTGTTTATCAAACTCTAGATTCGCCGCACAGCTTTGTCTGCGTAACTGCTGTTCCTATAGGAATATCAGGTATCAAAAAGTTATTAGCTCACCCATGAACCTAACTCAGGAATCATATGACTTTTTAGTCTTGAAAGTATTTTCAAAATCTGTTCTGTACATAGTTCTAACTTTACTTTTTTTAAATATCGTTGTTTATAAACTTATTTAAACAAAGGTTGTCTTGAGACCAAGTAAACATGGGCCGAGTTCTAATCTAACTTATAAGCGAGACAGTGGGAGCTTATTTCACTTGGATGAGCACTTTGTTAGTTAACTTCTGAAGAAGATTATTTCTGTCAACTTGTGGCATATAATAATTTATTATTGGCAGTTAATAATCAATAATATATAACTAAAGTAGGTGTCACATTTTCCTTGAGATAAATAGCTTCTGCATTTATGGTGGATTACGGTACCGGTACGGATCTAAAAAATCAAAAGCAACTGATTTCTTAAACATGATAATAACTAGAAAACATTAAGATTTTTATTAATAACTACTACACGACGTTATCCCGCGGGAACATAATTTTTTTCCGGGATAAAAAGTAACTTCTATCACTCTACAGCTCCCAAACTATCCCTGGGTGCCTACCATCAACTTTAAGACAGCGATTCAAAATTAGCGCGATGCAGAATAGGTTCCTAAAATGAATTGCTTTCTTTCGTACTATGACCTTCTAAAAACTGGATCGCAAATGAATTGCTAAATGTGAATGACCGAACGATTCGTGTCCTTATTTCTTCTACCCGTCTCTTTCACTCGATTCTGTCATGCCCGGAGAGTGAGAGGGACGGGTATAACCTGCAGGTGTCATGTTAGCTTGGTCGAGTTATAAGTCAAATAGTTCTTGACAGCTTAGCGGCTGTGAAATGTCATTGAATGATCACTGAATCGCTGTCATTGATATTAAGCTGTCGTGGTACGAATAAGCGAAGCAGATCAGTTTCCTAAACAAAACCGCAATAAGAGTTGATGGTAGGCACCCTGTTCTGTTACGTACAAAATATCACGTTGATCGGTTGCTCCGTTTTGATGTGAAATGTGAAATAAACGATTTGTATGGGAAAAGAAAAGTGTGGTTTTACTATTTTCCACGCAATTTGGCGTAGGACTCAAGAAACATGAAAATACATTGGCCGAATTTGGTCCAGCCGTTCTTGAGTTTTGCGCTTACAAACATTGATTTTTATTTAAATATATTTAGATAGATATTTTGACTAAACAGTTTATAACCTACAAGGTGATTAACTAAACATAAACAAAACTTTAAATAATAATTGTGATACCTGATTTCAAAACATTTCGGTGCATATACTCGTCATGTGTCTTGATAATGAATGTTATAGCAAATAAGATAATGGGTTTATCGTGTAGGTACACGTTACATTTTTCGAGTATACCATTGTGAAATCTCCAACTACTTAAAACAAGTATGAAATCACAACCTCTTCAAGATACAAACAGTAAAATAAATATTTACTTATCTAAATTCAAAGACGAATCTGAACATGAAAATACACAAAAAAATGCTACACATTTGTGATAAATAAGCTTGTTAAAAGATTAGAATTATTTTCAAGTTAAGTACCAAATAAAAAAATAATGCTAATAGCATTTTTTCATACAAAACTGCAATTCGCATTTATTTTTAATTGGGTAACTATTTAGGATTATTGTTTAATGGAAACCTAGATAAATACTGTCTTAATCGGAATACTATCACAAGTATACAGAAAATTATGCTCTTTTTGGTATTACGTTAGAATGGGGAGCTGACCTTTCGCCGGGCCTCTTAAGAAGTAATTCCCAACACCATCTAACAAACGTTGTATTTCATTACTTGCTTCCATTAAAGCAGAGAGAGAATATCCCTTTATTTCCTTATTTCACCCATAGTAATTAGGCAAAGAGGCTCTAACCGCAGAGTCCGACACACATGCTGTTACCACGGCGCGAGCGACAGACAGAATGTGTGATGGGTTATTTATGTAGACACCGAGGTAAACACCATACGCAATATTTCAAAAAGCTAGCAACATACTTTTGAAAGAGTAAACCCGCAGGCTGATTATTTATCGTTTTTGGATAGCTAGCAGCTTATAAACATACAGATAACAACAAATATACAGGATAATTTTTTTATCAGTGCACAAATTTTTTGGATCGACTCAGAATCGGAAAGTGAAAAACTTTCTCCTAGAAACATGGGTCGAAAAACGACAAAAATTTTTGGACTTCCATACTAAATCGATCACGTGATCAGTCTAATTTCTATGAAGAGTTAAAAATTTTTTGTCATATTTCGACCAATGTTTTTAGGAGAAAGTTGTTCATTTACCGATTCTGAGTCGATCCTAAAAATTTGTGCACTGATAAAAAATTATCCTTTATAAAACGCTATTGACAAGCTACCACATGTAGAATTCAAAAGAATTTGATCTTAAAGTAAACGTAGCCCAGAAGAGACAGGTGCCTAACAATATAATTACATTAAACTAAATTTTAAACAATAATTTAATAACAGTCGTGATGCTGTTGAAACATTAATCATTATTGTCGTCAGCGTTATTGATGGCGTAACAAGCTCTAATAAGGAAACTCTTATGCATGTAGTTGGTGTGCATAGAAGGAATACTAAATGGTGTTTATGAATCGATGCGGGGTGCACTTGTAGTAGTGTAAGTTATTATTAGCAATCACTTAACAATCAAAACTGACAGAAATTGCATTAGCATTGCTGCTTTTGTAAGAGGGTTGTCACATTGATTCTTACTAAGGCAGCAATCTAACTGTCATTTCAATCTAATTTATAAGACAATCGATTGCTAATAGGTTACATAATCAGCCCGCTGGACTTACATTACCTTCGAAATTCACTAACGACAGTATTTTGTGGCTAAAACACGATATTCGTATCATCACTCGACTATAAAAAATTTCAAAGACAAAGAAAATTTTCATAACTTTTATATTTTTTGGATTATTAATCTCTAATTCACAAATAATATACTTATAGAAAAAAAGGTAATGACAATAGAAGATTATTCTCAGGCTACTTTTTAAAAAAGGGAATTTATGCACAAAAGAACAACAAAAACATTGAAAAAATGAAAAAGTGAGATTATTTTCATTAGAAAAAAATCGACCCGTCCGTCTCACAACCAGCTCCGATGGGACTCGAACCCACGACATTTCGCTATCCGGGCGACTGCTCTAACCACTGAGCTACGGAGTCGTTACGAGAAGCGTCGAATTTATCAAATACTTCTTACACGCTGTATAATAGCCAGCGTTAATTTCATCAATGTGAAGATATTACTACCCTCACACGCGAAAGAAATATCTTTCCAGATATTTGACAATCGCTAAAGAAGAAAGTACTATGGCAAGTTATTTAAATTTTTACTTTATTGCATTCACAATGCAATTTTTATTATATTTTTTTTTCTAAATACTTCATTTTCCATTTTTCAACCATAAAAATTGCATTGTGAATGCAATAAAGTAAAAATTTAAATAACTTATTTTCATTAATCTTCACACATAAAGAAAAAGACAAATACAGAGTTTTTGGAGGATCCTGCCCTTAATTTTCAAAGCGTTACGTCAAAAGAGCTATTCGCTTTCATTTCCCACATTTTGTCCCCTTAATTAATTGCAAGCTTCATAAAAGGCACTCAGACGATGTCTCACAGAAATTCCAAACGCGAACAAAATTCTAAAGGTGTCCGTCTGTCCGTCTTACAATCTCATTACAAAGCAATTTTCTTGTTTCCACAGGTAGCCGAAACGATGTCAGATTAGATTAGATACGAAGGTCGAAGCCAGTGAAGAGAAAAAATACACAATAAAAATGTCATCGGCTCAAAGGAACACGATAAAAACAAGATAGCAGAAGAAACTTCGCTCAAATTGATACAAAATTACAGTAGAAAGAGTGTTTAAATAACTAGAAATAAAGTGTAAAGTGTAATTGTTGGAGCTGAAAGTGTTAGCGAGAATCTCAAAGTGGAAGTGAACAATGAAAGTTATTAAATAAATCTAGTCTTAAACAAAAAATGTTTGTCAGTATCAGTGAATCTTTATCGTGAAGAGTTAGGAGTGCCCAACAGTTTTGTGCTAGATGTGGGACCAGTGAATGACCATGGGTTGTAAGTTAGGCAAGATGGTGGCTTCGGAGAGGCAGAGGGGAGTGGTCGCCAACCAGGACTTGGGGGGTGCTCCACCCCCCGCGACGGACCCTCGGCTGCCGCTGACGGCGAAGCAGAAATACTCCATGCTGGCCTCATGGAAGGGCATCTCCAGAGCCATGGAGAAGACTGGAATCTGCATGTTCATTAAGTAAGTGATAGATTCTAATAATTTCGTCACCGGAAATATCAATTGCTGTAAGGGGCAAATGTACGAAAATGAGTTACTTATTATACAATTCGACTATAAGTTTTTAGCTCTATCCGATGGTCTATTTAGAATTTCGATAATTTTATTAGCGTCCCCACAGCTGTATTTCTTTACGAGTACTTAACAAATCTTTCAAAGTATTGGGGAGCCTACATCCTACTCATTAAAACATCAAATATTTATGTGTGCGTTCTAAACATAGGTACTTGTTATAATTCATATACAAACCTTCACTTCACCCCTTCAAGATTAATTATCTCAACAAAGGTAGCTAAGGTTCCTATTCAAGATCAATTTACCTCCCTCTGTGCCAAAATTATCGATATTAATATAAGTTATCTCACTATTTAGTATGATAATATTATTATAGATAATACAAAAGTTATATAATATCGAAAGTAGGTAGTATACTTGTTGTCGTTTTTAGTTAATACAACGTACAAGGACTTATTTATCTATAACTTTACAAGATACAGAACTCTATTCATAACAAGGTCACCTTAAGGCGAGGAATCCCGACCGAAATAGGCACGCTAACGCTTGCTCGGCCGCGCTCTATACACTTCGCGTGGACCCAGCGGCAGCCGGCAGTGAACTGTGAACTCGCGAGCGCCCCGCGAATCGAAAACCACTTAAAATTCAATTAAAAATTAAATAATAAGAAAATTTAATTTATGACGGCCGGAATCCCTCGGCTATTCAAAGACAATTATTTTCATATGTTTTTCATTAACTAAAACCAATTATACTGCAAGTAATATAATATTTGAATTATTATTAGACGGATGTTTGGGATTTTATTTGACACAGTAAAATATCACCAATCGAAAAACAGCGGCCGGAAGCACTAGATAAATAACTGTAAAATAACATATATTTTTTCCAAATTTTAAGTACTTGTGATTTGCGAGTAATCCATAATTTAAAATACCCTTTTTTGGGGAATGGGCGCCTTAATTCGCATTCGAAATTACATTCACAAAATACAACAAAAATGAAATAAGATTTTCAACAAAAATGGTTAGAAATCTGACAGAATCCATTTGGTGCATAAAATTGTACGCTAGCAACACAAAACGAAAAACTAAACGTGTAGTCCAAAACATAATGGAAGTTAGTATCTGAACAAAACAATATGAAAACCGGAAAATTCGCATTTTTCTGTTAGCACCAAATATAAGCTTTATAGTTACCTACACTTTGAAAACAGCTTTTGTTAGAATAGAATAGAATAGAATAGAAAACTTTTATTTGCGCTAAAACACGGTATTCAGGATATTACAATATATAAAACAGTGCAACATGTTTTGCCATAAGAATAGCATGCAAATTCATTCAACATTGTGAAATATTAAAACTAAACATTATCAAATGACAAATTAAATAGGTAGGTACCATAAATTACAAAAAAAAAAAAAAAAAAAAAATGGACATTTCGACTAGTTCGTGAATATAGCTCAGTTGCTTTAACAAAATAATGAGGATTTTGTTTCACAAACACACATGCCTCATAAAAAAAATATGTAAGTAGTTTAAAAAACTATAAAAACACACTTTTATAGGAACAGACTAAAAGAACAAAATAACCGTCTATTCAGTACTTAACTGAAATTAAAAAGCGTGGTGCGCGTTGTCAATATTAAGTACAAGAATGCATGCTTTGCAAAGGGCGCTCCACGCTTTTTAATTTCAGTTAAGTACTGAATAGACGGTTATTTTGTTCTTTTAGTCTGTTCCTATAAAAGTGTGTTTTTATACTTTTTTAAACTACATATTTATTTTTTACTTTTTAGTTTAACAAATGGCAAGCTATGGATGGGGATGGTAATCGATTTCACAGTCCATTCATGTGTCTGCCCACCCCGTAAACATTATAACTCAAAGGCGTGATTGTATGTATTTAGTTTTACAAATTCAAGTGGAGTCTAAGTATTAGTTACCAGATGCGCGAGCCGAACCCTTACTTCCTCCTTGCTCCATCATCTGACCCTCACCACCAAGTGTAGCGAATAGGTCTCATCAGAACGAAACAAATGAGCCCAAACTCGAGGGGTTTCCTAGTGGTCAGTAAGAAGTGCCACTGGCTTCCTCCCTGCTCCATCATCAGACCCTCACCACCAAGTGTAGCGAATAGGTCTTATCAGAACGAAACAAATGAGCCTAAACTCGAGGGGTTTCCTAGTGGTCAGTAAGAAGTGCCACTGGCTTCCTCCCTGCTCCATCATCAGACCCTCACCATTAAGTGTAGCGAATAGGTCTCATCAGAACAAAACAAATGAGCCTAAACTCGAGGGGTTTCCTAGCAGCCATTGAAGAGTTCTATTGCCCACCTCTTGACTCCATCATCAGATCAGCTCGATGGTAGCAAATTATTGTATTGTCATCGGATTCATATAGACTTGCAAAGTTTCAAATCAATACGACAATTAGAAGTAGGTTAAAATTGAATTCCAAGATTTTCTTACATTGTGACTTAGTTACAAGTGAAGCTAATAAAAGTGTGGTAATATATAATGACGGTAATGGCAACAAGCCAAGTTCCTTAAATAATGTTTTACATGAGTCTCGTGGCTTATTACCAGTTATTGCTCTTATGCACTTCTTTTGTGCAATAAACGCTCTCTCTATCGCAGAACCGTTTCCCCATATTATGAGACCATAACGAAGTACAGATACTACGTACGCATGGTAGGTCGTCAACACTGTGTTCATATCAGTAATGTTTCGGAGATGTTTTAGTGCATAAACAAATTTATTTATTTTTTATTTAGTTTCACAAACACACATGCCTCATAAAAAAATATGTAAGTAGTTTAAAAAACTATAAAAACACACTTTTATAGGAACAGACTAAAAGAACAAAATAACCGTCTATTCAGTACTTAACTGAAATTAAAAAGCGTGGTGCGCGTTGTCAATATTAAGTACAAGAATGCATGCTTTGCAAAGGGCGCTCCACGCTTTTTAATTTCAGTTAAGTACTGAATAGACGGTTATTTTGTTCTTTTAGTCTGTTCCTATAAAAGTGTGTTTTTATACTTTTTTAAACTACATATTTATTTTTTACTTTTTAGTTTAACAAATGGCAAGCTATGGATGGGGATGGTAATCGATTTCACAGTCCATTCATGTGTCTGCCCACCCCGTAAACATTATAACTCAAAGGCGTGATTGTATGTATTTAGTTTTACAAATTCAAGTGGAGTCTAAGTATTAGTTACCAGATGCGCGAGCCGAACCCTTACTTCCTCCTTGCTCCATCATCTGACCCTCACCACCAAGTGTAGCGAATAGGTCTCATCAGAACGAAACAAATGAGCCCAAACTCGAGGGGTTTCCTAGTGGTCAGTAAGAAGTGCCACTGGCTTCCTCCCTGCTCCATCATCAGACCCTCACCACCAAGTGTAGCGAATAGGTCTTATCAGAACGAAACAAATGAGCCTAAACTCGAGGGGTTTCCTAGTGGTCAGTAAGAAGTGCCACTGGCTTCCTCCCTGCTCCATCATCAGACCCTCACCATTAAGTGTAGCGAATAGGTCTCATCAGAACAAAACAAATGAGCCTAAACTCGAGGGGTTTCCTAGCAGCCATTGAAGAGTTCTATTGCCCACCTCTTGACTCCATCATCAGATCAGCTCGATGGTAGCAAATTATTGTATTGTCATCGGATTCATATAGACTTGCAAAGTTTCAAATCAATACGACAATTAGAAGTAGGTTAAAATTGAATTCCAAGATTTTCTTACATTGTGACTTAGTTACAAGTGAAGCTAATAAAAGTGTGGTAATATATAATGACGGTAATGGCAACAAGCCAAGTTCCTTAAATAATGTTTTACATGAGTCTCGTGGCTTATTACCAGTTATTGCTCTTATGCACTTCTTTTGTGCAATAAACGCTCTCTCTATCGCAGAACCGTTTCCCCATATTATGAGACCATAACGAAGTACAGATACTACGTACGCATGGTAGGTCGTCAACACTGTGTTCATATCAGTAATGTTTCGGAGATGTTTTAGTGCATAAACAAATTTATTTATTTTTTGAGAAACGTTTTCAATGTGTGTTTTCCAGTTTAAATTCCTGTCAATACGGTATTTTACTGATTTTTTTTTATTTCTTTAAAATGTTTTTCGAAATATTAGCTACACAAAACAAGTTTTCATTTTGAACTATCTTGAATCTTTTCAAAGATATAGGACTTCAAACTTTATAATTAGACAAGGACAGGACGCTATCTTAGTGACGTCAGTGGTATAGTAGCGTCATAGTCACGCCATAGAAGATTTCGTTTTAGAAAGAGACAGCTATAGTCAAAATGAAACAGACTATAATTCTTTTATTATAAAACAGATTCAAATTATTTTTTCACATTTGGTATTCTTAATTGCATTATTTTTTAACGTCATCATTAAATATCTACATTTCAACAACAGTAAAATACCCTATTGTTAAGCCAAGAAATTTTATTTTATCTATTTCGTCAATATTGGTATCTTTATATTTAATATTTAATGTCAGTGATGTATTATTATTAAAATTTATGAAATTAGTTTTAGTCAAGTTCATGTGTAGATTATTTTTGTCCAACCATTTACCTACAGCTTGTACTATATTATTTATGTCAGTTTCATGTTCCTTTAGATTAATGTCAGTAATTTTATTTTTTGAACTAATTGTAACAGAGATGTCGTCAGCAAATAGAACACAGTTGTGTTTCGTTACTTCTGGGATATTATTAATATATATTAAAAATAGAAACGGCCCTAGCACACTTCCCTGTGGTACACCGCATTTATTACTTATATATTCGGAGTTAAATGTGAGAACTTCGTTTTTACTATTTAGTTTTGAGATAGTTACACACTGCTGCCGATTTGTTAGATAAGAGCGGATCCAGTCCAAAGGAACCCCCCTTATTCCTATAATTTCGAGCTTATTTATAAGACTGTTATGATCTACAAAGTCAAAAGCTTTACTAATATCGAAAAACAGTGTAGTTGTCGCGTGTTTTTTATTTATACTTTTAAGTATCGACTTTATGAGTGAGACAGCAGCTGTGGTAGTCGACTTATTTTTTTGAAAACCATGCTGTTCTGGTCGTATTATATTACATTTTTCACAAAAGTCTGATAGTCTCTGCAACATGCATTTCTCAAAAATCTTAGCTAATATTGAAGCTAATGTGATTGGACAGTAGTTGGCAATGTCACTTTTTATACCTTTTTTATGCAAAGGTTTTACGATCGATAATTTTAAAATATCTGGGTATGTACCAGATGAGAACGATAGATTTATAAGAAAAGTAAGTACTTTGATAAGATTCCCTATACTAGCCTTTAATATTTTTGTACTAATTTCATCATGCCCTACAGAATTAGTATTATTAAGGGACATGACCTTCTTTTGTACTTCACTTTCTGTCATTGGTAATAAAAACATTGACTGCGGGTTTCTATCTGCTTTTTCGCCCTTACCAATGCTATTGTTGTTGTCTTTGTTTGTCAAATTTATAAAATAATTGTTAAAAAGAGTGGCTATGTCTGTGGGGTCCTTAACTAATTCATTGTCATGTTGGATATTTTCTACAGTGTCAAAATTATTTTTTTGAATTCCAATTTCATTATTTATTATTGTCCAAGACGCTTTGCACCTGTTTTTACTTTTATTTATATAATTTATATTACAATTCTTTTTTGTGTTATATATACATTTTCTTAAAATATTGGAATACTTAATATACTCGGAATACTTAATATACTAGACGGAATCACAACAGAACTTCTGAGAGCGGGCGGTAAGCCGATACTTAAGGTCCTCCAGAAGCTCTTCAACTCTGTCATCCTCGAGGGCAAAACGCCAAAGGCATGGGGCAGAAGCGATGTGATGCTGTTCTTCAAGAAGGGTGATAAGACTCTCCTGAAGAATTACCGACCCATCTCGCTTCTGAGCCATATTTACAAGTTGTTTTCGAGAGTCATTACGAATCGTCTCGCTCGCAGGTTCGACGACTTCCAACCTCCCGAACAAGCCGGTTTCCGAAAAGGTTATAGTACCATAGACCACATTCATACGCTGCGGCAAGTTATACAGAAGACCGAAGAGTATAACTTGCCACTATGCTTGGCGTTCGTGGACTATGAGAAAGCCTTTGATTCGATCGAGACCTGGGCAGTGCTGCAGTCTCTCCAGAGGTGCCAAATAGACTACAGGTACATCGAGGTGCTAAGGTACTTATACCAAAACGCCACCATGTCGGTCCGATTACAGAACCAGAGCTCTAATCCTATCCAACTACAGCGAGGTGTGAGACAGGGAGACGTCATTTCTCCGAAACTGTTCACAGCTGCGTTGGAGGATATTTTTAAGCTACTGGACTGGAAAGGAGTGGCCCTCTCTTGACTCGACGCACTGCACACTATCTGTAACAAAGTGTGGACAACTGGGAAGTGGCCAAAAGACTGGACAGACTCCATTATCCTTCCGTTACATAAGAAGGGTTCTACAAAGCAGTGCAACAACTACCGTACACTAGCACTTATTTCACACGCAAGCAAAATCCTGCTCCACATACTAAACAACCGAATCCGACATTACTTAGACCAACAGATTCCACAGGAGCAGGCCGGTTTCGTGAAAGGCAAGGGTACGCGTGAACAAATACTGAACGTACGACAAGTGGTAGAAAAAGCCTATGAGTACAATGTCCCAGTTGTCCTGTGTTTCATAGACTATAGTAAAGCGTTCGACTGTGTCAACTGGAACAGTCTGTGGCACGTACTCACCACTCTTGGTGTACCAAAACATCTGACTACTCTCTGTACCATAACAGTCAAGGTGTCGTCAAAATTGACGAAACAATGTCCCAACAGTTCAGTTTCGAAAAGGGTGTCCGCCAGGGCTGCATTGTTTCACCTGTTCTCTTTAACGCCTACGGAGAGTATATAATGCGACTGACTTGCGATGGCTGGGATGGAGGCGTAAGTATTTGATCACGCACAATTGTGATGACCACATCTACTGTGTTCCACAGTTTATTGAAACGAAAGTTTCTCATGCAAAATTAAGTAAATTAAAACTAGTCCTACCTTACTAGAAAATAGTGTCCGTAATCCAGGGGGGCTGAACGTTGTCTCGCCGGCGCGCGCCGGGCAAAACGATCTCCACACAACCCCCGATGGGATACTCTTACAGCTAACACTCTTATACTACACAATGCCCTAATAGGCAGCTAAAACTTTCCCGGCGCTTTTCAAAGCGAACACACACGGGTTACAAGTCCGTACCCCGACCGGAGCCCTAGTAGGTGCAAAACGAAATCTCGGTCCCAATATGGGTAGGTAACTTGCGCGGCACGTCGCTACAGAAACACACGAACTTGTCTCACGGCTGCTTACGGCCAACTGGTCTGCACGCGGCCCGAGCGCATTGCGTGTCGCCCGTGACCTTGACAATGACAACGCACCGCTCGCAGCGCGGCGCGAACATCCCCCCGTCCCGGACAGTAGCAAACTGTCCGCCAACTCAATCTAAGGGCAGGCGAGAGAGGGTAGCGATCGCTCGCTTCAAAACAGAGTCCCCCACCAGGACCTCGGCAAACCTGGGCACACCATCCGACCCCGGATGAAGCTGAACAATGCGTCCTAAACGCCAGCGGAGGGGCGGCAGGTTTGGATCCTTTACCAACACGAGGTCTCCAGTCTTGGGTGGGGTCGTCCTATCCGACCACTTAACGCGTTGCTGCAAAATGTGCAAATACTCCAGATGCCAACGGCGCCAAAAACTCTGCGTAAGCTGCTGGAGCAATTCAAATCGCGAGAGCCGTCCGGAGGGCACTTCGGAATAAGGATATTCCGGCAAGGCGTTAAGCGGTCTGCCAATCAAAAAATGGCCCGGCGTAAGGGCCTCTAAATCATTCGCGTCCGAAGACAACGGACACAACGGACGCGAGTTGAGGACCGCCTCAACCTTACAAAATACGGTCGCGAGTTCCTCAAACGTGAGGACCGTCTCCCCAATAACGCGACGAAGGTGAGTTTTAGCGGCCTTTACAGTTGCTTCAAAAATCCCTCCCCAGTGGGGGCAGGATGGCGGGGAGTACTGCCATCGTACCCCTCTGCGAGAGAGTGTGGATCCGATCTCAAAATTATTCCTATCCAAAAATTCACAAACTTCCTTTAAATACCTATCGGTGCCCTTGAAATTGGTTCCACAATCGGACCTGATTAACGACGGCATTCCGCGGCGAGACACAAAACGATTCAACGTGGCTACAAAGGCTTCTGTGGTGAGGGCACTAACCACCTCCAGGTGGACCGCTTTAGTGGCCAAACAAACAAATACACACAAGTAAGCCTTTTCCGTTCTAGCATTACGAAGCCGCGATGTCTTAACGGTAAATGGCCCCGCAAAATCCGTTCCAACTCCTGAGAAGGGCATCGATTCGTTCACTCGATCGGCAGGCAAATCACCCATCTGGGGCTGCATCGTATCGGCGCGCAAACGATAACACGGGAGACAACGAAAAATAACGGATCGGATTATTCTCCGCGCTGACAAAATCCAGAACTCTCGTTGGAGGAGCGCGGTCAAAGCATTACAACCGGCATGAGCATTCTTTACATGTCGGTCTGTAATCAACAGTCTAACTAACGGTCCATCCTTGGGGAGCAACAAAGGGTGGCGTGATCCGTACGGCAGGTTGGCATGTCTGAGCCTACCTCCGACACGCAGCAATCCGGTACTGTCCAAGAAGGGATTCAACCGCACCAAGGGTCCCTTCAACTTGGGCTTACTTGAGCGCAGGGCTTTCAGCTCCGGTTCAAACTCTCGCTGTTGCGTCACTCGCAACCAATGCAACAGAGCGTCTTGCCGCTCTTGTGGGGCGAGGACCGGAGACAACGATTTCTCCTGAGGCTGGCGACAATTTCGCACAAAGCGCCTCATCCAAGCAGTCACGCCGAGCAACTTATCAAGAGAACTGTAGCGGTCTAACAAAAACTCCATCTGCGGAGCCGCCACCGTCTCCACGGCGTGAACACGCATGCCTAGGTCTGGGACTCTGGCCACAGCCGGGGTGGCAGGCCATGAGCGCTCAGGCCGTAACAACCATGATGGACTCCACCATAGGTGGTGGTCCACTAACTCAGGCGCCTCGCAGCCGCGGGAGGCACAATCTGCGGGGTTCAATTCGCCCGGTACGTGGCGCCAAATCAACGGGGCCTTTGAAGTCTGAATTTGTGAGACCCGGTTGGCCACAAAAACCTCAAGGGTGTGGACTGAACTCTTCAGCCAACAAAGGACGACCTGGCTGTCAGACCACGCAAATATCGACTCCAAGTCGACACCGTTTCCCAAGGTGTCGGCAACATGATTGAGTAGCCGTACTAAGAGAGTGGCGCCGGACAACTCCAACTTCGGAATGGTTAGCCTAGTCCGAAGGGGGGCGACCTTACTCTTGGCCGTAACTAAGTGTACGGCGACAACGCCTGCTGCATCCACCGTTCGGATGTAAACGGCTGCCGCGTATCCGCTTTCGGACGCGTCACAAAAGCCGTGCAGGGAGGCTTTAAACTTTCCCGAAGGCAGCATTTGCCTCGGTATACGAACCCGATTAACGTCGGGTAGGGATGACACGAACCTCACCCACTCTCGTAGGAGGCTACCAGAGAGGGGCTCATCCCATGACAATTCCGCAGCCCAGAGCTCCTGTAGGAAGCACTTCATCGAAAACACTACAGGGCTGAGCCAACCGTTCGGATCAAAGGTACGGGCTACAGTAGACAGCACCGTGCGTTTAGTCCAGACCTTTGGGTCTGGCAGTTCCAATCTATATGTGAACAAATCCGGGACTGGTCGATACTGGACTCCCAAAACAGACAGCATGTCTGGAGTCTCCGGATTTTCAAAGAGGAGCGGCTCTTGCTGGTGGTCCTTAGGCAAATCTGCCAATAGGTCCGGTGAGTTAGACAGCCACTTCCGCAACTCATAGCCACCAGCCCTCAAGAGCGCAATCAGCTCATCACGTAAGACGAGAGCCTCATCTAAGCTCGAGGCCCCCGTGCAGATATCGTCGACAAATAAGGCCCCCCCCTCAATAAGAGCAGATGCCCGGGGATAGCGTAGCCGTTCGCGCTCTGCGAGCTCCAAAAGCGAACGGATCGCCACAAAGGGGCTCGACCGCAAACCATAGGTGTTGGTGTTCAGCTCGTAAGCCAACATCGGATCGTGGGGATCCTCACGCCAAAGGATGAGCTGGTATCGTCTATCCTCCGGGTGAATCACGGTCTGTCTGAACATCATGCGGATATCGGCCACAAAGACGACAGCGTGCCGGCGGAAGTTGGTCAAAACATCACAGACATCGTGATGCAACTTCGGCCCCGCATGCAGACACTGATTCAACGACACTCCGGTTGACGTGGGCGCTGAACCATCAAAGACCACGCGGATCTTCCCATTGGAAGTCTTCAAAACAGCGTGGTGTGGCAGGAAGTAATGTTCCACATTACGCCAGTCCAACTGCGAGATGGACATGTGCCCAAGGTCCAAATACTCCCGCATGAAGTCTATATACTTCTCCTTGAATGCGGGATCCCTGGCCATTCTACGCTCCATGGACAACAATCTCTTCTCGGCCATCGGTCGGGAGCTCCCTAAAGGAGGGCGAACCGCCAAAAAGGGCAAGCGGGTAATCAAGCGACCCGAGAGGAGGCGCCCAGTGTTGTTCTGGTAGAACAATTCGCACTCCTCGGCTAACGGATCCAACCGCTTGGCAGTGGGAGGTTCCTCCACCTCCCAAAACTTTTGGAGAACGTCGGACAAAGTAGAACCGACAATGGTCTGGCGGTCTACCGACGGGGTCTCTGGTGTCTGTGGTACCTTTCCCATCACCACATGACCCAGCGACGAGGACAAGGCGACAAGATCGGCTGTCTGCAAAACTCGCTTGCTTCCACACAGTACACGACCGAGGACATCCGCACCAATCAACAAGTGTATTGGGCCCGGTCGGTGGAAGGAAGGATCAGCCAAAGCCAGTCCAGACGTCAGCTCAATCGCGGATGGCGGCACTCGCACTTGCGGGAGTGGTCCAACCACCTTATCAAAGACTATCGCCGAAGCACCGATCTTCGGCCTTGGCGTGAAGTGGGGGGAGAAGGAGAACTCAACTCGACCAATCGGATCAGGGATCCGCGAGTCTCCCACCCCCCGTACCGCTTCGTGATGCGGCACAAGCAAAAGACCCAGCTGTCGGACAAGCCACCTGGACATTATGCACCCCTGGGCACCTGAGTCCAAAAGGGCACGCACCGTGACAACATTGCCCTTAGGTCCCCAAACATTCACGGAGGCTGTTGGCAACAGCACAAGCTCCGGAGGGGTGGTTGGGTCCGACAGGGGCGCCATTAAAAATTTTGGGGGGGTACTTGTCCCCCTCGCGCCTGAGTCGGCGCGCCAAATGTGGGACGCTCGTACCGGGCGAGCGGGTCCCAATCGGGTACATACTGGCCCCGACCAACAGCACTCCTAGGTGCAGGGTAATACCCGTGTGGGGCGTGCCTCGGTACATAGTACCCCAATCGAGGCCTCTCCATTAGGGGGGGGGAGTAGCAAATAGGGCCCGTGCCCATCGCCACCGTGGCGTACTCTTGTGGTACCCCCCTACCCCCGCCCGTGGCGGGGGCGTCTCTCCTATAGTTCCCCCTCTCCGGGGGGGACTGAACGGGGGGGCTAAGCCCCGCCGAATCTCTAGGGGACCGGTTCCGGGCTGCCGGGCCCCCGCCCGTGCGCGAGGAATTCGAACCCCGGTCGCTCCCGGCGTCCTTGCGGTCCAAACAAAGGAGGGGGTGATGCCTCCCTCCGCAAAGACGACAATCCTCGGTCTGGGGACACGCCGACTGCATGTGTCCCCCCAAACACTTATAGCACCATTGGCGCTGTTTCGCAACGGCCCTCCGTCCCTCTGGGCGGAGGCCTCTAAATTTGGCACATTCGTGCACCACATGCCTATCTCCCCTGCAATACCTGCACCGCTCACTCGGTGCGGGGGGAGGGGACTGCTGGAAGGCAGCATAGCGATTGGTCGGGCGACGGGGCTGTTCCCTCGCCGCCACCATACGACCAACACCTGGAACCGGGGCGGGCTCCAGGTGGTCCGTCACCCTACATTCGTCCTCCAAAAAACGAAGGAGGTCCGCGAAGGGCGGGAGATACGAGGCGCTGTCGCCTCCGTACCTCTGCTCGAAGCGCCCCTTCATTTCAGCGGGCAATTTGGCGAGGACTATGTGCAGCAGTACAAAGGACCACTGATCCACCGGCAGGTCCAATCGCCTTAGGGAGTTGACCGCTGACAGTAGCGGGTTCAGCAACTCCCTCCGTAACAGGTGTACCCGCGTGATTCGCGGGAGGGCCAAAATCGTGGCCACGTGGGTGTCCGCCAGTAACCGGACATTCTGGTACCTGCTAACCAGAAGCTGGCGAGCCACCTGGTAGTTGTCGTCACTGATGAGCAGGTGCTGGATCACCGCGCTGGCCTCTCCTCGCAGGGAGGAGCGCAAATAGGCCAACTTCTCACTAGGGGATAAGTCCCGTCGTGAATCCACTAGGCTGTCAAACAGGTTAATGAAGCCCATCCAGGCTGACAGATCCCCATTAAAAGTGGGAATCTCCAATGTAGGCAATCGGCCTAGCAACGCCGTCGGGGTAGGTTTGACCTCCCCGCTCAAAACCGGCTCCCCCTTCCGAACAGCCAGGGCCCTCTCAGCCGCCTCCGTGAACTGGTCAGCCAGCTCATAGGCCTGGGCTACATCCTGCTCCAGCTGTTCCGACACGGCATCATCAGCTGGGGGGTTCTCCAAATAATGCGCGCGACACTCCATGGCGTGGCGCCCCAGGTCTTGCAGCCGAGCTGCCAGCCCGCCATACCGAGCTAGCAACGCGCCTACCCGGTCGGCTCGGTCTATTAATGTGACCGCACAAGCAAGCCAACGCAAAGCTCCTTGGATGCCAGCCCTGGATACGGCGGTCGGATTCGTAGGAGCCATTTATAAGCCGTTTAATAAACAAAGCAAACAAAGAAATATAAAAGTGGTAAACATCAACAAAAAAACAATAGAAATAGGTCGCGTCACGATAATATAAAACACAATTAAAATTCGGACGACATACACGGACCCTACTATTTTCATAAATTATTAACAACTTACCAATTTCAAGGGCTAACAATATAACGGTATAAACAAAACGTATAGGATTAACGGTATGGCATACCTCGCAAATCAACTACTAAACCGTTATCAACAAACGAAAACAAAACTATTTTTAATAATAATACTCGTAATTTAATACTACTAATAATTAAAACTAGTTCCACTTTTTTAACTAGGCAAGCGGACTCGGAACAAACACTAGTATGTGGTACTAATAAACAACACTTTCGAACGAAACTATTCGTCAAATAAATCCGGACACACAAAAAAAAAAAAAATATACACATCTAGGCGAGTAAACTCGTATCAAAACACTAGTATGTGACAACAATTATATAAGTGTCTATCTATTATCGGATCCACCAAGTGAGAAACATTCGCTTCGAGAATTTACTAGAACAATTTCTTAGTACTTCTCGTCTCGGATCGGATCGGATCGGGAATCGGATCGGATCGGGAATCGGATCGGAAATACCCTTTTTAACAAAAAAAAATAATTTTATTTTTACTATGAAATTTTATGTACCTAGTTAATTTTAATATGAAAATTAACTAATTATATCAACTAGGTACGCTCTGCTACCAAAAATATGATCACGCACAATTGTGATGACCACATCTACTGTGTTCCACAGTTTATTGAAACGAAAGTTTCTCATGCAAAATTAAGTAAATTAAAACTAGTCCTACCTTACTAGAAAATAGTGTCCGTAATCCAGGGGGGCTGAACGTTGTCTCGCCGGCGCGCGCCGGGCAAAACGATCTCCACACAACCCCCGATGGGATACTCTTACAGCTAACACTCTTATACTACACAATGCCCTAATAGGCAGCTAAAACTTTCCCGGCGCTTTTCAAAGCGAACACACACGGGTTACAAGTCCGTACCCCGACCGGAGCCCTAGTAGGTGCAAAACGAAATCTCGGTCCCAATATGGGTAGGTAACTTGCGCGGCACGTCGCTACAGAAACACACGAACTTGTCTCACGGCTGCTTACGGCCAACTGGTCTGCACGCGGCCCGAGCGCATTGCGTGTCGCCCGTGACCTTGACAATGACAACGCACCGCTCGCAGCGCGGCGCGAACAGTATTGGTGGGGAAAAGTTAACAAACCTCCGATACGCCGACGACACGACACTGCTGGCTGCAAACGAGTCAGAAATGGTAACGCTACTAAACAAAATGGAAGACATCGGCAACAGTCTGGGACTCTCCATAAACAGATCAAAGACAAAAGTCATGATTGTGGATCGTGCTAAAACTCTGACTTCTAATCAGATACTGGATCTAGAGACTGTGAATGACTTTGTTTACCTCGGCTCTAATATTAGCAATACCGGCTCCAGCGAAAATGATGTGCGAAGACGGATCGGAATGGCAAAGGGTGCCATGTCTCAACTAGACAAAGTGTGGAAGAACAGGGGAATAAGTCTGAAAACGAAAACAAGACTAGTTCGTACCTTGGTCTTCTCTGTATTTCTGTACGGCGCTGAAACGTGGACGCTCAAAGCTGCTGATCGTGGACGCATCGATGCTTTTGAGATGTGGTGCTGGAGAAGAATGCTCAGGATACCATGGACAGCACATCGGACCAACGTATCAATACTTGTGCAGCTCAGGATCACCACGCGACTATCTTCCATCTGTCTAAAGCGAGTACTTGATTACTTTGGCCACATTGCCAGGAAAGAAAGTGACAACCTGGAGAAATTGATAGTGACAGGGAAAGTCGACGGCAAAAGGTCGCGTGGTCGCAGCCCGATGCGTTGGTCTGACCAGATCCGCACCATCCTTGACACGACAGTCTACGACGCACTGCATGCCGCCGGTGACAGGAGACGATGGAAGGCCATCATCAAGGAAAGACTACTAGGAGGTGGTGGTCACGACCCTCAGACATGAGGAATACGACGCGAGGAGGAGGGACTGGAAAGGATTCGGCATTAACATCAATGGCGAGTACCTAACACACCTGCGGTTTGCCGATGACGTAGTTCTCATGGCTGAGACCTTGGAAGACCTGAACACAATGCTCGAAGATCTCAGCAATGCTTCCCAAAGAGTGGGTCTGAAGATGAACATGGATAAGACGAAAATCATGTCCAATGCCCATGTTGCATCCGCTCCAGTTAATGTTGGGAACATTACACTTGAAGTTGTTGACCACTATGTCTACCTAGGACAGACAATCCAATTAGGTAAGTCCAACTTCGAGAAAGAGATCTCTCGTCGAATCCAGCTCGGATGGGCAGCGTTTGGGAAGCTCCGGCATATATTTGCGTCCAAAATTCCTCAATGTCTCAAGACTAAGGTCTTTGACCAGTGTGTGTTGCCAGTTATGACTTATGGAAGCGAGACGTGGTCTTTTACTATGGGTCTCATAAGAAGGCTCAAGGTTACCCAGCGAGTAATGGAGAGAGCGATGCTTGGTATTTCCCTGCTCGATCGAATCAGAAATGATGAGATCCGCAGGAGAACTAAAACGACCGACATCGCTCAAAGGATTGCTCAGTTGAAGTGGCAGTGGGCGGGACACATAGCGCGGAGAACCGATGGCCGTTGGGGCGGAAAGGTTCTCGAATGGCGACCGCGAACCGGACGACGTTCCGTGGGCAGGCCCCCTACAAGGTGGACCGACGATCTGGTCAAGGTCGCGGGAAGCCGCTGGATGCGGGCAGCGCAGGACCGATCGTTGTGGAGATCCTTGGGGGAGGCCTATGCCCAGCAGTGGGCGTCGTACGGCTGAAATGATGATAATATACTTGTATTTGTTATCATTGTTTTTGTTTTTGTAATAGCTTAATCTGAGGAATCTTTTTCTCTTACAGCTTATAATTGTGCCCTTATTAATCCAATTTTGGTCTTTTATTTTGATTGTTATTGATTTTTATTTTTATCTTTGGAAAACAAAGTTTATAGAACAGACATACTAGATCGTGAAAACTTTTGAATGCTTCATTACTGTCACTTTCCGTGAATACATCAGTAAATGAGAGATTATGTATGCATTCATTGAATTTGTCAATATTTTCCTGACAATAGTCTCTTCTAAATCTTCTTCTATCTATATCTTCTATCTTCTATATACTTATAATAAATCTGTAGAGAGGTCAATTCTGTACATGAAATATATTTCCAAAATAACTATCAGGATGTGATAAGGGATCGATATTGATGCCAAAAATGCAATCAGTAAAATTTTTGTCTGTCTGTCTGTCTCTCTGTCTGTCTGTCTGTCTGTCTGTGTGTATAACCGTTATAGAAACAAAAACTACTCGACGGATTTTAACGAAACTTGGTACAGTTATTTTTCACACTCCTGAGCTGGTTATAGTGTACTTTTCATCACGCTACAATCAATAGGAGCAGAGCAGTGAAGGGAAATGTTGGGAAAGCGGGAGCGGGTTACTCCATTTTTTAAGCTTCCGTCGCGTGTGCAACCTTCATGGTTAAAGCTACACAGAAATTATGTATGACGGAAATGTTCTCCTTAAAATTATATAAAAAATATCCCACGACAGCATATGTCTATCTTTTATGGTAGACTCACAACAACACGTGTAACTCCCGATAGCTTAGCAGTTCGAAGCTTCGCTCGACGCGTCTCGCGGCCGAAGGTATAAAAAGGCGGGGCGTCCGAGCGCGAGCTTCATACAATTATAATAAAAAGGAACCTTCAATTTTATTGTTACCACTTGCAAGTGAGAAGGAATAGATTTGTATACTTTCAACGTTTTCGTTGCTTATTCAATCAGTATATTGTTGACATGTACGCAAAAATTTAAACCGAAAGATTAGTTTAAAATACGATCTAATCAAAGGCAGCTGCGCGCTGAAGAATACGTGCACCTTCGCGACGCTATAATCAATGATAGATCTACTCACCAAAGATAACATTTTTGGAGAAGTATTGTGTTATATGTATAGTGTTGAGTGGCAAAAACGCGGCTTGCCTCACGCACATATCCTGCTTTGGTTAAAAGATAAGGTTCGACCTAAGTTTGTTATAATTTTAGACGACGTTTGCACAACTATTTTGCTGATAAGAGAGAAATAAAAATATTTATATTTTTGCATTCACAATGCAATTTTTATGGTTGAAAAATCGACCCTCTCACAACCAGGTCCGATGGGACTCGAACCCACGACGATTGTGAATGCAAAAAAGTAAAAATTTTAATAATTTTTATTTTTTTTGCAATAGGGGCGGAAAGGGGCTTTAAAAATTTGAAGTGGGGCTACTAGGGCATATGGGGTATCATATAAAAGAGCGCTGCTTGCACACTCTCAAACAATTTTTCTTTTTGTTTTAGGCCGCATAGTTTTTGACTTATGATGAAAAATGTAAAAATAATACCGTCCCCCTTATCTCCGAAGTTTGCAAAGATAAATTGTTTTAGGTGATAGAAGTTTTATGTAAAGATTACGGGAAAAATAAAACGATGTCTCTAAATAGTAAACTTTTTCAAAAATCATGAACAAAAATTACATTAGTTCCATTATCGGTCAAGAGATGGCGCTGACCAAAAACTGCAAAATTCTACATCGCAAATTCTTGGAAGAATATAATATGCCTCGCCGATGAAAACATTTTTACGTTTTATTTACAACCAAAATATCCTCCTTCCTACCTACTCGCAGGTTGCTTTGTTTGGGTGAAGCATAGTTGTAGTTTTTTCTATTTATTTATGATGGTACGGTACGGAACCCTCGGTGCGCGAGTCAGACTTGCTCTTGACCGGTTTTTTACTGTCCTACGTTTGATATATAGTACAAAAATTTCTAAATTGGCCGTAGTGAATTTGGATGCAGTATGAAAAATTCGTTTTGGCTACATAAACAATTGACTTTTGTTACTTTTTTACGTAATACTTATGATAATCCTCTGTATGACTGAAAGGAATCCTACTAATATTATAAATGTGAAAGCTTAGATGTTTGCTACTCAATCACGCCAAAACATCTGAACGGATTTGGCTGTTTGGGATACAGATACTTTTGTAGCTTGGAGAGGAACATAGGCTTTTTATCCCTGAAAAACATCACATTCCCGCGGAATAACGTCGTGTAGTCCACGCAGGCGAAGCCGCGGGCGGAAAGCTAGTATGAAATAAGATTTCACATGTTGGCTTGGTCTGCTTGGAAACTTCAATATTTGAGCAGTTTCATGGTCAGATAGGTGTAAAGGCAGTATCAATCCAATAGCATTTTTTACATTACTGAGGATATGATCTAAGCATGAATTCTTTCGAGTTGGCTCGTTTATATGGAATTTTAAATTAAAATTCAAAGCCAAATCTTTAAAGTGATTTGTGATTGTACCTGGTTTCAGTGTATTTATATTCATATCACCTACTACAATATTTTTTCTTGATTTATTATATTTTTTAATAATTGCATTAAGTTTTGTTGTTATGAACGCGTTAAGAGCATGCGCGCATTTGTGATTTTTAGTCGACCGATAGTTTAGTCGGAATCGTAAGACGATCGTGATCAAACTGTCGGCCGATAGTTTGGTATTGAGAGCCTGCGCGCACTTGTGATTTTTAGTCGACCGATAGTTTAGTCGGAATCGTAAGACGATCGTGATCAAACTGTCGGCCGATAGTTTGGTATTGAGAGCCTGCGCACACTTGTGATTTTTAGTCGACCGATAGTTTAGTCGGAATCGTAAGACGATCGTGATCAAACTGTCGGCCGATAGTTTGGTATTGAGAGCCTGCGCGCACTTGTGATTTTTAGTTGACCGATAGTTTAGTCGGAATCGTAAGGCGATCGTGATCAAACTGTCGGCCGATAGTTTGGTATTGAGAGCCTGCGCGCACTTGTGATTTTTAGTCGACCGATAGTTTAGTCGGAATCGTAAGACGATCGTGATCAAACTGTCGGCCGATAGTTTGGTATTGAGAGCCTGCGCGCACTTGTGATTTTTAGTCGGCCTATAGTTGGGCGATAGTTTAGTTAAATGCAGTGCGTGCACATTACCGACCGGCCGATAGTTGTGCGATAGTTTGATCGTACAACTATCGGCCAGTCATTTTCAATAGTTCGATCGGTCGATAGTTTAATCGTAAATGCGCGCACTGCCATCTAACAGACTCTATACTGAATCCAAGAACGATCAAACTATCGACCGATTAAGAACCACAAGCGCGCGCTTGCTCTTCTTCTTCTTCTTCTTCTTAGCAATACGGGCGGTTTCCGCAACTCGACGTCTATTGCGCCTATTTTGCGTCCGGAGGGTGCGCGGCCAGATCACTCCAGCCAGCCCAGCTCAGCCAGGAACGCTCCAAGAGCTTTCACATTAGTGATCGCTTCCTGGACGCTGCCCGGCGAGCCCAGGTACCTCGCCCGGTAGGGGGCCACCCCCCTGCATTCCAGCAGTACGTGGGCAGCTGTTTCTTCTTCCTCCATGCATCCTCTGCATAGGGGACTGTCGGTGACACCTAAATTAAAAAGATGTCTGTTAAATTGTCCATGACCAGTAATGGCACCTGTTACCAGGCGAAGTTGCGGTCTGCACAGTTGTACCAGGGCCCTGGATAAACGCGCGTCCACGCGCGGCAGTGCGAGCTTCGCCTGTCTGCACGAATCCAGCGAGCTCCAGTTCTGTTGGTGTAATTCTGTAGTGCGTTCACGGATCTTATTTGCATACCAGCTCGCCGGGATGGGCGCGATCGGCTCTGGGCCAACAGGCGTCGAGCCGGATGCGCGTCTGGCCAGTTCGTCGGCTGCATCGTTTCCACGTGATCCGCTGTGACCTTTGATCCATTGGATAGTAATAGTATTAAGTGCACCTACTGTATTTAAGGCGTGGTGACACTCAAGTAAAAGGCTCGATGTGATGCGACTTCCCTGGAGAGCTTGTAGCGCGCTTGCTCTAAGAGCGCATTTATAGTCAGCATGTAAACCTTAATAAATTGTCGTGGCGAATGTGCCATTGACGATCTTCCCGGTCGACCACTTGTGACCGATATTCGCTTGCTGACAATCAACGCCAACGGACTATGTAGGGCAGAAGCCGCCATTGCGGCATCTTTAACGAAATTTTACTTTTTGTCTCATTAGTGTTTAGTGGTCTCAGGCATAGTTAACATACCTATCATTAAAGGTACAACCTACAGCAAGGTTGCCGATTGCCACGGATTTCGCCACTTTTAAAAGCAAAATTTATTTGATTGAATCAGGCGTCACTTTGCAAAAGTCCCTAACCATTGTCAAAAATAAATATATGTTTTTTTTTAATCCACAACGGGGTAGCACTTAGCCTTTATCACACCTGATGTTAAGTGGTGATAAGGCTGAAGATGGAAGCTTCCTTCCGCAAATAATCACAAAACTTGCACCTTCACCGATCACACTACTCTACACGTGTTTCGCCCCAACCCGGGGCATCCTCAGGAGATTTAGAAACAGCAAAGAAACAATACTTAAAACAGATACAAAACACCTATTCTAATGTCATACAAACTCATAAATGTCATTACTATACTTTGATTGAAAAATACTATTTTTTATAACTCTATTAAAAATAAAGTAATCCTACTAATATTATAAATGTGAAAGTTTAGATGTTTGGATGTTTGGATGTTTGGATGTTTGGATGTTTGTTACTCAATCACGCTAAAACGGCTGAACGGATTTGGCTGAAATTTGGGACACAGATACTTTGAAGCCTGGAGAGGAACATAGGCTACTTTTTATCCCGGAAAAATATCAGACTCCCGCGGGATAACGTCGTGTAGTCCACGCGGGCGAAAGCCGCGGGCGGATAGCTAGTAGCTTTATAAGTTAACAGTGGCACAAACGGGTCAGTGTGTAGCTTGCTACTAGTGATCTGTGGCATAGTAAATGTGGTCAATGGCTAACATCGGAACTTCTGCCCCACGCGCGGTCGGCATAATAATATAGCCCAAACGAAAATCGCCGTAGGTATTATTACGTGGCGGGCGGCGGCGGCGGCGTCGCATTCATCAACCTTCAAGTACATCACAATTACCATTTTCACAGATGCAAATTTCATACGACAGTTATAACGTTCGCCGTTCGTTTGAATTGCTAAACGACTTTGAAGCTCGGATTGCAGAACCACTAATATTCTGTTGGCAAAACAAGAAAAAGTGTTGCCATTACTTGTTTGTTCACGAATCCGTGAAGGCTGTATTTACATGTTTCATTATAGCTTCGGGAGTTGAAGAGCAAACCTTCTGTCGTAAGATGAATTTTAAGTGCCTTGGGGATACAGCGAGTTGAGAATCTTCATTGCTTTAATCTTATTTCTTTTTTCATGTTTGTTATCCTTTCCTCTGATTTTTAAACAGTGTGTTCCTCTGTGTTTAAAATTATTTGAGTTATTCTTTTGTTAAGCCACATTAGCATATCAAAAGAATAACTTAAATAATTATAACACTAACGCCACAGAATATATAATAGACGCTACATTTTTTTATGACAAAGCAAGAGCAGCAACACCCACTTTTTTCAGTATTGCAACTTGCTATCTTGTGGTGTTACTTCAATAAATTTAGGTCGAATAATAAAATCGTAGCAAAACCTGAAACATCCTATACAAAACAGACATTTCAAACTAAGGTTTGTAGCAAAGCATCATCCCTGACGCATAGTCAAAAACAAAAATGTCTTCCGTGGTAACTCTATGACGCATTAGTCAAGTGTACGTGCAGTTGACGTGCAAAACCGTTTTTGATCACGCGCGGCTTTGACATTGCGACAACCTTTTCTGTTCCGGTGATAATCTTTGGAACTAAAACAGTTTTCATACGACAGTCTATTTTGACAGCTAATTTCGTATTGCAACTGGCTCCTCTGCAAAGGATGCCACCGGAAAAGACAGGATTGTGGGACTATAGGTTTGCATGACGTGCGCGTCGTTATGTCATTACGGCAATACGAAGTCAAACGTCAAGACCCAAACGCGATGAAGACGCACTGCATAGAATTACGGCGATTGGCCCGCTGTACAGTCACGAGCAAAAATATGTATATAACATAGAACTTTGTCACAAACATTCAAGTGTTTCAAAAGAAAACGATCAGTGTCACAGAAAGCATTCAATATTGTATACATATTGTTCATATTATTGTCCTTTGTTGTATACATATTATTGCTCGTGACTGTACGCATTTCAACTAAAGTGGATGTTGCTGCTTTTGTGTGCACAAATATTTGTGTGCATGTCTATATGTCTTGTTCTGGGTGTTGTCAATGTATATTAAGTATGTATTTATCCGTTATCTAGTTTCCAAAACACAGTTTATAAATGAAAACTGCTTATGAGCTAGATAATTGGAGTGATTGTAAAATAGTAGATTTAGTACACGAGACATACTTATACATATATCCACCCGAGCCGTAGGCGAGGGCGGATGGTCAAGTCGAGAGTAAAATGGGTTTTATGTACGAGTTATACACTCTGCTTTTCACTTCGATTGTGAGGGAAATACCTAAATAGCAATATTGCTCAAAGAAAAAGGCCGCGCCATATTGGCGGGAAAATGTTCTTATTCTTTTTTCTTATACGTGGCAGTGGCAGCACAGTGACTTTAGCATAGATCGTAGTCTAGAAAACTCATCAATTTTGCCTAGTTTTATTAATTTAGTAATTTAACATGGATTATGTACAAAATTGAAGAAACAGAATGAAATAACAAGTTTATTTAACGAAGTTTAATTGCGTGTGTGACTGTTTACCTGACGACCTTTGTCTTAGAGTTTGTGACTTTAGACGAAGATGCACTAGAGCATAAAAAGCGATTTTATGCAGCCTATACCCAACATAAACACGAACTTTACGAGCATGAGAAGTGAAAAAATATTTATTTAATACTTTCTTTGCCATCCAAAATGTATTTTGTACTTACTTAAGATAATACTATGTACCTACCTCCAAAATATTTTACGTAAAGAGAGATCATAAAAATATAAGCAATTGAATAAATGAATAATAAGCAACACAATAATAAACTAAGTAACTTGTAGAAATTCTTTGAATATTCCAATATTGTTTCTATTGCCTCACAGACAAATAACCCGAAATGAAAACCATATTATATGAATATTAAGTTACCATCTACTTAGATAGGTAATATAATAAAACGGAGGGTAGAACCATAAAACTGAGCTTACTCCGTTTATAAAAATAACGGGACTTAATAGGTATTTTACTTCCAAAGTTGGGCGAAGGATAATAAAAGCAGCTGAAGAAAAACTAATCAAACATATCTCGGAAGACACTGAAACTTCGCAGCCGGCCGTCTTTATGGTATTGTTATTTTTAGGGTTCTTCGGACGAGGCTGAACTTCAGATTTTATTACTGACTAGCTTTACGCCAGCGGCTTCGCGCGCTTGGACTACACAACGTTATCCCCGCAGGAATGTAGTATTTTGCCGGGATAAAAAGTAGCCTATGCTATTTAAATTTTTACTTTTTTGCATTCATAATGCAATTTTTATATGGTTGAAAAATGGAAAATGAAGTATTTAGAAAAAATCGACCCGTCTCCCAACCAGCTCCGACGGGACTCGAACCCACGACCTTTCGCTATCCGGGCCACTGCTCTAATCACTGAGTTACGGAGACGGGTCGATTTTTTCTAAATACTTCATTTTCCATTTTTCAATTTTCATTTTTAGCCTACGTTCTTCTTCGGGCTACCAAGTATCTGTGTCACAAATTTCAGCCAAATCCATTTAGCCGTTTTGGCGTGATTGAGTAACAAACATCCAAACATCTAAACTTTCACACTTATAATATTAGTAGGACAAGTAAGACTAGCGGATTCTCGCGGTTTTACCCGCGTGGTACCTGTTCCCTTGGAAATGTCGGGATAAAATATAGCCTATGTTCTTCCATCAGCAATACTACCTAGATACCGCGTCACGAACTAAAACAAAACTCTGACTTTTTTTAAAACGGAGAAAAAGGTTATTATTGTTTTGATCTAATGCAGCTTTATATTGTTTTTTTTTAAATGGGTCTAGTAGTTTTTGCTTTTGTTCATTACAAAGTAATCTTTCCTCTTTATAATATTAGCATGTCTAGCGCTTACCATCGTATTTGTCCGTATAGAATTTGGTTATGTCGTGTTCTTTTGGACATACTTTGAATTTTTGCGACAAAAAGTAGTTTACTTACGTCCTTTTCTAAGAACTTTTTATCTTGGCAAAATTCACCAAAATTAGTTTAGGTACAAGTATATATACTTGCGATGCTACGTTATCAATTCACTTTCCTTTTCTTTGCGTGTGTATCCTACTTCCTATTAAAACCTATTATATGTATTTCCATTGTGCTATGACATGAAGTTCTTTTAAAATCGTGTAAATAGGATCCTAAAACACAAAGGCTGGCAACGCATATGCAACCCTAAGCTTAATAAATTAATAATTAATAAGCTTTTATTCTTTTTAGAACCAGTATTTTGCTTTTAAAACATTCGTGTTGTCTTAACTAAATTGTATATTTATATTTCAAAAAGTTAACTCATTAAATCAGTCTCACACTTGACAGTTTTACATAAAGGCCTCTTTGATTCGATTCGCCTTGAGCTATATACTTCGCTTCTTCAAAGCCATCTACATTTTCATCGGTCCGTTTAGATCAAAACTTTCTGATATCTGCTCACTTTGAAGGCAATATTTTTACAAGATAACTTTTTTTATTGAAATGCATTTAAAAGACTGAGAATCCCTTAAGTTCCCCGGCTCGAGTTTAGGTAATTTCTCAAAGAAAATACGTTTTTCACTTGTCGATTCATCACGATTCGTATCGTAATTCAATGAATTTAGTCACTTCGGAAAGAGAAAGGAATCAATTTTCACAGTTTCATTTCTTTTTCTTTCATTGTAATAGATTGAGAGTACTTTCGTGATCATATCAAATAGCACAGGTAAAATAAGACTAAAAATTACCGTTTGGCAGCAAAATATGTATGTAGGTACTTATTATACGTATTGATGTCAATAAAACTTTGTTTTAAGTTTATCTTGAAACTTGAAATGAGGATCAGCAGAGTCCTATCAAAATTTAGAGGCCCTGCCCACTCCCAGCAATATGGGCATAGGTAGGGGAGTATGGAAGTTCAAAAAAATGCAAAGCTTACTACACACTAGGCGAGTGAGGTGTCATTTTCAATGTATTTTTTGCGCTTAATCGACTGAGACTATACCCATACTAATAGGATTAATATTTTGCGAAATATGAAGGGTTTTTGTTGGAACAAATGAAAAGAAGAAATATTTCAATATTTTTGCAGAAATATAGATTCCTCGGGATCACTGAGATCAATTATTAGTGTTACCATCACATTCACATCTTGAGAAACTATTTGTTGGTAAGTGATGTTTAGATTGTTCTTTAATGATCCTATAAGTATTGGTATGGACTCAGGTCAGGTCTGCAGCTCTCTTGGTATCGATTCAGCGCAAAAAATTACATAAACTATAATCCTTGTTAACCACGGAACCACCTAGACTAGAAAGACTGATAAGGGTGAAACTTTGATACTTAGTGGACTTCATTGATAAATTATCAAAACGCATTAATTATAATTGACTAGCTTTCCACCCGCGGTTTCGCCCGCGTGGACTACATGAACACGACGTTATCCCACGGGAATGTGATATTTTTCCGGGATAAAAAGTAGCCCTTGTTCCTCTCCAGGCTACAAAGTATCGGCGTACCAAATTTCAGCCTAATCCGTTCAGCCGTTTTGGTGTGATTGAGCAACAAACAACCAAACATCTAATCTTTCACATTTAAATATTTTTTTTTATATTAAAAAGGGGCAAACGAGCTGACGAGCCACGTGATGGGAAGTAGTCATCGTCGCCCATGGACATCTGCAACACCAGAAGGGTTGCATATGCGTTGCCAGCCTTTGTGTTCTATGATCCTATTTACACGCTTTTTAAAGAACTCCATGTCATAGCACAATGGAAACACATATAATAGACCCCTGGCTACAGAACACTTTTGCGCTAGATAAACGAAAAGCACCCTCTCCAGTTTCACCACTTTCTCCACGCAAAAAAAAAAATGCCGTCTTTCACGAAAAACCCGATAATTTCGGAATTAAGCTATATTTTTTCATTATGTAAAGTGTGTTTATCTTATGAATGTTTTTGCCATTTTTAGGTACTAAGACCTAACACCAGAACTCTACAGTATAATAGTTCTACGTGGTCAAAGTGCAGCAATAAACTTCGCCGAATTTTTCAGAATTTTTCAGATTTTGAACGATTTTATTCCTATATATTCCTATGTAAAACACAAAACGAACACCTTTTATAACAGTAAAATGGAACATAACTTGCTAAAAACTTGGAAACAACAGAAATTTTCACAATAAATTATTTACCACGATTAGCAAACACCGAGAAAATTTGTCGACTTTCTTTTTTTTTATGTCAATTGGAAAACACAGAGCGGAAAGATATTTTTGTCACAGACTAACTCAAATTCATCAAGCTTCTCAATGAAATAAAGTGTCCCATACACGAAAAGACGCTATCATAGAGAAAAAACCGATAATCGGTGCCAAGTCTGTGGAGGACCCAATGGTCCTTACGGGCGTTGACAGAGTCGGCAATATGGAGGACCGAATGGTCCTTACGGGCATGCTTGGGAAGTAGGATATATTATCAAAGTTAAAATTTTGATGATATTGCTTATTTGACCTTCGATCTCTCGAAAAAAATATCTATCTAGGTGTGTTATATTGCTTCGTTTCGTACCATATTATTTCAGCATTAAGAGTAATGCTGAAATAATATGGTACGTATTGGAGGCCTGTTATATAGAGATATAACAGGCCTCCAATTTGCTCTTCATCTTTTCCCTTCAAAATATTCCTCATATTTAAGCCGAAGCTGTTTTTCTACGTTCCTGTTTATCGTTATTATTCGCGAAAAGAACAAAGGTTGTTATTTCTAAGCCTTATTTAAATAAGAAACCCACTTACCTTTCTTCACAAAAAAAATATACACGCTTACTAAAAAAATAGAAATTCACTGAATGATGTATTTTCATCAACTCAATTTCGGTGCCGTATTACCGTATCTTTATTAGAAAGAGAATTTGGTTTTCATTTTCTTACATAACTAAAAAGGTTTTTAATTCATGTGAACCAATTGCTTTTATAAATTATTAACCTGGCGACTGTACTCGACGAGATGGTTTTCGGTATTTGGAAATTTCTGAGGTCTTGTGTGGGGGGACCAGGAAATTACTTAGTACATACACATACTCAACAACCGACATCACTCGAAGGATTGCTCCGTTGAAGTGGCAGTGGGCGGGACACATAGCGCGGACAACCGATAGCCGTTGGGGCGGAAAGTTTCTCGAATGGCGACCGCGTACCGGACGACGTTCCGTGAGCAGGCCCTCTACAAAGTGGACCAACGATCTAGTCAAGGTCGCGGGAAGCCGCTGGATGTGGGCAGCGCTGGACCGATCGTTGTGGAGATCCTTGGGGGATCCTTATGGCCAGCAGTGGGCGTCGTGCGGCTGAAATGATGAAGTACTATGATAAAGTGAAGAAAACCAAACTCGTGCATAGGTAAAGTGGTGGGATTTGCTTGAACCAAAGGGTCTTCCACGCCCGTGGGCGAAATAGCAAGAGGGTTGCCCATCACGTGCCATCACGGAGCCCACTACGAGAAAAACCCTTTCATGTCTTTTATGGCCCAAACCCTTCGACCATCCCAAACCCTTAGTTAACTTTAAAATTGAATTTTGATATGTCTTACCTATGCCCGAGGTACCCTATACCTATACTCGTACGCTACTCATCTTTGGGAGCGTCTCACACATCGCCCTGTCACTTTTAATGTCAAACGTATGAAAGAGATGCCATGATGTTTGAGGCGCTCCTAAAGATGATTAGCATTCGAGAATTCGGGCGTTAAGCGCGTCACAAACGATGAAGATGCTATAATATTTTATCTTAAGATATCGTAAGATAAAATATTATAGCATCTTAAACTATCACACACGGTTAAGATACGATATATTTTGGAATCTTTTCACTCTCTCGATATCTGCCCTAGGTAGCAGACGAATATTCTGTAAAACATTTTATACAGGGCGATCAAAAATTAGCAATTCGGATTTGCTATTAGACTTATTGGACAGCTCATCAGACGATGATTCTGACCTGGAATTTGATATAAAAATTGCTATAGCTAATTCGAAGTCTAGATCAGTTTGGATAGAAAATCATATTACGTTTAGAAAAGAACGCGGGGAATTTAATCTTTACGAAGATCTCTCAACGAAAAAGTTTCAAATGTATTTTAGGAAATCAAAGGAAATATTTCTTGCAATTCACAATCTGATCAAAGAAGATATTATGAAAAAAAAATACAAACATGCGAGAAAGTATTACGACTGAAGAACGACTTGCAATATGCATAAGGTGAGTAATAAGACAAACTACTTTTGTTTATTTTTACTCATTAGATGATACCTAGAAAAAGCAAACAATTTAAATAAAACAGGTACTTAACCCATAGTGTGTGTACTACACAATGGTATTGGATTGGAACGAAATAACACTGAAAAAACTTAAAACAGTACTAGTCCAGTGAATAGAGGGTTTTTAGCTTACAAGTGGTCCGGTAGTTTTTAATTTTATTTATATTATATTTTTATTTAAAATGCAAAATGCACAATTCCTCGCCCTCCGCCCCCGCCGCCATATTGAAAAAATCGGCAATTTTTTCAGATTTTCGCCTTAATCTTCCTTTAGGTGCATTTGAGCCAGAGAAGAGTCTTCACAATGTTGTAGAAAAATAAATTTTCTATAATTAACACTTTAAATTTTGTTACTAGGACAGATTGTTACGGGGATATGCACTTTTAATTAAATGGTTTTCCAGAAATTTGTCAAACTTTTAAAGAACAAGGTGCAAAATGGGCCCAGAGTCGTAGCACTTTGAAACCTTATTTAATATATACTAGTAAATAATTACAACATTTTATTATATGGCGACGAAGTTCAGTTGTGAAAAAATAAAAAGTTAGAGTAGTTCAAAAGTTTTGAAATAAGCTAAATACTTACGCTAATATCTTCGTTTAGGTGCATTTTAGCCAGAAAAGATTCTTCACAATGTTGCATGCTGCATTTTGCATTTTTAATACTCACTAACCATCCTAGACACATATCAAAAACGGGACAACCTGTATACACATCTTTTCGTATCCAAAATATGATTTTTAAGCGTGAAACATGTACAATTTTTTGTTGTTTTTGTTAAAACCCGCCCGACTTCAAAGTACTTTACGTTATTTATTTGATGAGGAATTATTTCTTACTTTATTGATGTGGTTTTTTTGAAGGGGGTTTTAATTTTTTTATAAAAATAATTTTTATTTCACTCTTTTTAGTGCATCGTGCAGGCAATTTACGTGTTTTCTGGTAAATAGATATGTGATCAAACTGAAAACCTCCTTTTTCGAAGTCGGTTAAAATACCTTGCAAAACAAGAATCATCTAAATCGGTTTATAAACAAAGGAGTTATGGCTAAAGATACGTATTAAATTCACATAAAGTGGTAACGAAGACGACAGTATTTTCAAGATTTCCTGAAAACTACTGAACCGATTTCAAAATTTCAAAAAATGGGACCAACTTGGAAACCAACCTGATGTAATAACGTTTGAACCACTTCAATCGGTTCAGCCGTCTTCGAGTAATCGGTGGACATACACAAAAAAAAATACATACAGACGAATAGTGAACCTCCTTCTTTTTGATTTAGAAGTCGGTTAAAACGTGGCCTAATTTTCCCGCCCGCTACCCGCACCAAAACAGCTTAAACACACGTTTCGTCAAAACTATGTATTATTTTAAAACGAAAAATGCTCAGTTTTAAGTTAAACAAGTTAGCAATCTTTTCCTGAAAGAAACGTGAAAATATCACTTGTAGTTTAGAAGCAGTAGCGTATTTCAAGTTGAAAACAGCTTCATTTCAATGTTTTTTTTTAAATAGTATCTTAAAGACTATGTTTTTTTTAATGCTCAGATTGAAGTTTATATATCAATATTTAATATATATTAATTTTGGATTCATCAGTAGACTAATTTATGAGTTTTAGGGCCTCAAAAACGATCGTTTCACGACTACATGCACCTTAAGTTAATAGATAAAACACCTCTGGGCCATCAGGCTATGCTATCAAGCATAAAACACTAGTGCATATTGTATAATGGGTCTTATGACATACTAGTATTAAAAAGGTGGGACTTAGGAGGTTATAGAAATAGTGTCATAAACTCCCTTACTTCTAATAAATCCTATAAATCGTGCATAATGTTAGAAATTAACTTTCGATGGTGGGAACAATGGTATAATTATAATTGTTTGAAAAGCTTGCACTAGCCAAATTTTTTGACATAAATGGAATTGATGCGACGGAAAGCTTAAAGGTATCGTTTTCATAGGAAACCAGAGCCTTTGACGCAAAAACCGAAACCCATTAGATTGCGTGCTAAACTCGACACCCAAATGAGATCAGCCACGCAAATCCTAATGCTACGGAATTTCGACGCGCCCCTCTAAAAGGCAAAGATAATTTTTCTCAAAGAAACGGTGTCATAAGATCTTGACCCACTTCAAACCCCACAAATCTTGAATAATGTAAGGAATGTCTAGAGCCTAAGAAAGCCTTCGCGAGTTTCAATTTTCTTACTTATTCCCCCTTTTATGCCGGTTTTACTGCTCAATTTGAGTGAGAAATTTCATACTTTGCTTGTAGATGTCATTTTCTCTTCTGAAATACGAAAGGAGTTCGCATAAAATGGTTATTGTACAAGGTGTCCGATTAAACGTGTTACAGGAGACTTTTTGACTTACAAGTTTCAGTGCGATGTAGTAGTTTTTGAGCTAGTTACTGAAAAAATTCATTCATCAACATTATTGGCATATACATTCATATTATTGAACTAGCGGCCGCCCGCGGTTTCACCCGCGTGGTTCTCGTTCCCGTGGGAATATCGGGATAAAAAGTAGCCTAAGTTACTCCTTATTACAACAGCTACCTGCCAGTGAAAGTCCCGTCAAAATCGGTCCAGCCGTTTCAGAGATTAGCCGGAACAAACAGACAGCCAGACAGACAGACAGCCAGACAGACAGACAGACAGACAAAAATTGTAAAAAATGTTATTTTGGTATATGTACCGTATATATAATCATATGCATGTAGTAAAAAGCGGTTATTTTAATATTACAAACAGACACTCTGATTTTATTTATTTGTATAGATATAGATAAATTATACTCGTAGGTAAATGGAAGTCTATATAGCGTTAGAAGTTTACTGTATGCACATGCAAAAGTTTTTCTGTAAGTTTAAAGAACAGCAACACTTTCGCGTGCAGGGTTCTTTTATCAAATTTTATATGATTGATTCAAACAAAAAATGCATTTCAAATAAGTAGTTAACACTTATATGTAATTTTAAATATAAAATATGTTATCCTAATCGATTTCCCACTATCTGCAACGATGTTGCATTCGAACGTCGACAGTAGATTATTGACATACAGCAGGCGAAACAACAAAAAAAACTTCGTTTTTATAAAAAGCTTTTTTGTTGACTGTACTTTAATATTGTATTGTCTCAATCGGTCACTGGGAAGTAGGTCAAGTTTAAGATTTGACGAACGGACATGCATACATACATACATACACTGCAAGTTAAATAAAAGTTTGTAAAAGTACTAAAAAAACTTGCTGTTTTCTCTAACCCTTCCGTAGCTCAGCGGCCAGAACAGTCGTCCTGACTTGACAAGAAGGTACACTGTTTGATCCCTGCTGGGAGCTTTTTTGGCAAGCCCATTTTTTCTGGTATCTTACTTAAGTTTGGATGTTGAGATGTTTTCATGTTTGTTACTGGATCACTACGAAACAGCTGAACAAATCTGAATGAGATTTTATATTATTTTTATGCATTCACAATGCAATTTTGTAAGTATAGGAAAAATGTGATAGTAAAAGTAAGTAAAAAAAGTAGTAGATTTTCCTATAAATCTGAATGATATTTGGCACAGAGATAGATTCAGTAAAGCATAAAGCAACTTTTTACTCCTATGAAAAGGGAAAAAGGGTAAATATCTCAATCCCATTGTGTAATTGTGATGGAAACTGACCTGAGTCATACCATGTTAAGGTCATTTTTTTAATTTGACGACTCTGTATGAAATAAAACAGGGAGAAAAAAAACAACCCTTGGAGTTTCTTGCCGGTTCTTCTCCAATGTCTCCCGCTGTAGGGTTTACAAGTATTGTAAATAACAATCTAAATTGAATGAACAAATTTGAACCTTGAATCTTGAATCCATGGGAAACATCAAAGTAGTTCACGCTTGTTTCACTCCAGCTAGTTAAAATTAATCGTGTAATGTCGGTGAGTAAAAAAAAAACGAAATACCTACATATTCATTAACAGCCTAAGCGATAAAACTGCTTGGCTAATGATCGTACCTACCTAATAATTTACAGCCGTAGCTATGAAGTTTGTACCTACGCAATGAAAGAGGCAATCTATGTGAGTGGTGCTTTGTGGCTTGGGACCAAAGACAGTTTTGTTAATGTGTGGTGCGTTATTTTGTGAATAGGTTACAATGGAATATAATTAAACATGTTATTAAAATTTTTACTTTTTTGCATTCACAATGCAATTTTTATCATAGAAAAAAGGAAAATAAAGTATTTAGAAAAAATCGACCCGTCTTACAACCAGCTCCGATGGGACTCGAACCCACGACCTTTCGCTACTAAATACTTTATTTTCCATTTTTCTATGATAAAAATTGCATTGTGAATGCAAAAAAGTAAAAATTTAAATAACTTGCCATAGTAATTTCTTCTTTAGCGATTGTCAAATATCTGGAAAGGTATTTCTTTCGCGTGTGGGGATAGTAATATCCTCACATTGATGAAATTAACGCTGGCTATACAGCGTGTAAGAAGTATTTGATAAATTCGACGCTTCTCGTAACGACTCCGTAGGTCAGTGGTTAGAGCAGTCGCCCGGAAGCGAAAGGTCGTGGGTTCGAGTCCCATCGGAGCTGGTTGTGAGACGGGTCGATTTTTTCTAAATACTTTATTTTCCATTTTTCTATAATTAAACATGTTATCAATTCGTCAAAGTCTTACCTGAAATAGTTTTTTTTTACTTACTATTAAACCGCGATTCAGCTAAGTAGGTATACATATACAGTGTGCCTCTCAATATGGTGCACAGATATGAGATCATAGTTAGGATCTAGTGATCTACTAGACATGAGGAATGAAATGGACCGTTGCCTTAAGGATATTACCATTTTGGGATACTACTTAGCTATTCACTATAAATCTAACAAAAATAAATTTTACGTAAGTACTTCCTTAGATATGACTAAGTACTACATAATATGTTTGTAATAACTACTATTTGAGTTTAAGACTGAAGGAACAAGTCTAGAAAAATATTTTTAACATTGAAAATGTTTTTTCGATCGCTCCGGTAGGGCCCCATTTTCGCTGAATTTGAATGGCTTTACAAATACAAATACAAATACAAATAACTTTATTTGCTTTAAATATGGTGTTTACAATTTGGTGTTCTAAGATTATAAAAATGGTACTTAACCTATTTAGCCATTTATCACAGCATGCAAATATTAATATGATTTTCACAATATTTTATCATTAAATTAATTTAAACAAATGGAAACTAAATTTAATTATAATGTCATTATTATCACAATCAACTTATTATGTAATTATTAATGGAGTTAAAATATATATATATAAAAAAAAAACAAGACATGTCGTAAATTAAAAACAAAAATTATAAGTATGTCAGAAAATAGAAATGTCAATGTAAAGAGTCTTCAGTCAGAATTCAAAAAAATAAACACAAACAAATAAAATATGACGAACAAAACAGAGCAACAAACAAACATTAAAACAGGGGCTGTTTTAATTTTCCAAAAATTCGTTTATCGAATAAAAAGCCTTTTCCAGTAACCATTTACGCAGGCTAGATTTAAAGCGTCCTAGCGGTAAGTCTTTAAAATCGTCAGGAATTTTATTAAATATCTTAATACACATAGCATAACTATTTTTTTCAAACCGCACGGTTTTAGGAATGGTTTCTAATACTAGCCTATTTGGTTTTCGAGTATTTCTTTTATACAGCTGACTGGCCTGAGTTAGTTTACTATTTTGCTTGGTTAAGATTGCAACTTCCAGAATATAGAGGCAAGGCAGGGTTAACATATTAAGAGATATGAAATAAGGCTTGCATGATACGTCAGGCCTCAGATTGCATATGGATCTGAGACATCGTTTTTGCGCTATAAACACTCTATTTATATCAATGCCATTTCCCCAAATCAATAATCCATACCTCAAAACTGACTCGACATACGCAAAGTAGGCTGTTACTGCTGTATTTAGAGAAGCGACTTTGGCTAGCTTATGTAATGCAAAAGAAAAACTATTTATTTTGTCACATACTTTATTTATCTCTGACCCTTCCAATTTAAATGAGAGTCGACAATCAATCCCAAAAATTTACATTTAAAAGCATTTTGCAGAATTTGTCCACTAAAATCGATGTCAACAGATTGAGTTTTGAAATTATTAAAATTGATTAAATTTGTTTTTGAAAGATTGATTCGAAGATTATTGTCTTGAAGCCATTTTATTATATCAGTAAGTGTCGTTGTTACGTCAAGTTTATGCTGTTCTAGAGATTTGTTCTTATAACTTGTAATTATCAATGAAATATCGTCAGCAAATAATATAGCTTTGTGTTCTGTTATATATGGTAAGTCATTTATATGCAAAAGAAATAATAAAGGACCAAGAACACTTCCTTGAGGAACACCAACAGCATTGTGTTTAAAATCTGTTAAAACGATACTGTTTAAAACGATATGTTTCAACGGTTTTGTTTGAGCCGAGTTGGGTTATTTCAACACAACCCAACTAGCAAATTTTGGTTCTGAAAAAGTCACCAATGCGTTTTCGAAAAAGCTTAACGCATAATGAAGAATTCTTAAAAAAGCCACGTAGAGTACTACCATACCGCGTTTGGGCACAAAATTCAGGACTACTGGTCTTGATTTAGCTTTGTATAAGTCAGGGAATATGCTAAACTGCTCTCAATTTAATCTCCAAAACGCAAAACATGGTGCTAAGGATCTTGTATTCTGCTAAACTAGAATTATTATGAGACTGTAGCCATTTGTAAAAATAAAACTAAGTGTGATGTAATTCGTTGGCGAAATAATAAATATTATGGATTATTTTATATTAAAAGAAACTGCCATCACAGACGAAGTGTTTTGTTGTTCCTGTGTGTGACCAATTTTAAGTGCGAAGGTAAGTTTTTCGTGGATTTATATGTGTATATGTGGTGAATTTTTAATGCCCCCTTGTGTTTTTCGATTTAAAGTCTTATTAATTAAATAATTTTAGTGCGCAGATTAATCTGAAGCTATTACAAGATGTGATGTCTGAGATTTTGCTTTCATAAGACTTATGCTCCGATTCAGATTGTCACAGTTCAATACCATTAGGGTTCCGCTGTACAGATAATTTAAGATAGAAAACCCGTCTATGATTTAAACATCTAAACTTTAGCTTATTTATTTTTCATATTCTATGCAGGGAATCAAGGACCCACCAAGGGCCAATCAACCAAGGACCAGTGTCTGCGAATAAAATATTTTATATTTTACTATAGTGAAATAAAACTTCAAAAATATACAATTATTATTTTATTTATTTCATCCCTAACATCTTCTAAAGAAGTTTTTATTTGTAGGTCAACAGAATCTGAAAATGAATTGCGTTCTTGTCTACAATCAGTTTCAGTATCTAACGCAGCAATTCTGTTTTGAACAAAATGTACAGAACCACTATCTTCATAGTCATTATCGCACTTTTCTTGGTGTATTATGTTTATACTAGTTTTTTGCAATTTCTGATATTTAGCAATAACTTTTCTCCTGAACCCACCACTTCGCTTTATTTGTGTCCATTTTTTCAAATGCATTATGGGTTAGATCACAGAAATACGTAAAAATTCTTTAACCTCGGCTCAACCTTGTTTAGTACCCAAGTTTTTTAAAACACAAAATACAGGACCGATTCAAGATTTCTTATCATTTTTGAGAGCAAAAATGTATCAATTAAATGCTTTGACTTTTCTCAGAGTCAGCGTACTTGCTTTCACAAGTATTCTAGCACAGCGTGTCCAGTAATGGCGTTCGCAAGACTACGAGTCTTGTACAAATCCTAACGACGCATTTTGTAGAGTTGTGTTAGTCTTGGACAATACATTTTTCAGTCTAGAAAACTTATCGTAAAGCTAAGATCTTACAGGATGCTACCCTAGGACTGGTTCTGAGAATGTCATATTTTTTAATCTCTGATGCGCTTCTGACACCGAGTTTTGTAGATGATTGCTCTTGGCATTTATTAAGCACTAAACAACGCAAAACTAAGCCGGTATACATTTACCAAAATTAATCTGTTACTTTTTAAAGACTTCTTGCATTATAACCCGTTTTTCTCAAGACCACTTTGCTAGTTGGGATTGCCTTCTTTTTGAAAAATAAGATTTTATCCAATTTAAAGCTTGACCTCTAATTCCCAAAAATTCTAGTTTTTTAAGTAATCCATCATGTGGAACACAGTCGAATCAGATGGTGAAAACATTTTTTGTAAAAGACGAAATTTTTTTTCGAACATTGAAAAAAAATCAATTGATTTTTTTACACCTTCCTTCGGAATATCTTCGATATCTAAGTCGAAAGACTGAGAGAAACGCCTAGAGATAGTGAGACGGGGAACATTTTGATGTCTTATACTTTTTTTGTGGGAGTGATAGTTTTTTTTTGTGGGAGTGGCGGTATACTACCCCTTAGCGGCGCGTGGAGCGTCACCGTGCGGTATTACTCGGGCGTCATAGCCCTGTGGAACTTCGCAGCTTTGAGATACGAAGATCTATTAGGACTTAATAGACGCGGAAAATTAAGGGCATCGATAGTATAAACAAATAGCTAGGTTCGTTTTCAATGCAATTTCAAATAAAATTTAAGTAACTTCCCTTCATAAAGAATAGATCAATAACATATATTTTATTTGCAAGGCCTAGCAAAAAATTTGTCAGGAAATTTCATTTAAAAATATTGAAAATTTTGAGTTCGATCGACGATAGACTACGACCCCTATAGTTCAATAAAATTGTCGTTTTACTAGGAAAGTTGTGGGGTAGTTCTGATTTCTTCCAGTCTATATGTATTTTGGGGTACTGAATCCGAATCTGAGGTTTGCTAGCAACTTTCCTACTAGGGGTCTTTTTAAATTGACTGAATTACTAACCGAGTGGAAAAAGTGCTCCATTTCAATATTCACGTGGCATTCATTCTGTCGACTGACAACTCACGTCCAGCCGTAGCGTAGGGACGACCGATGCCTCCATTGTTCGCTCACATTGTGGGACGACCCACTGACATAGTTAGGACAAAAGTCCGGCCGTGGAACGAGAGTCTATATCGTCATAGACATAATTATTACGTGAGTGTGTAACTTGCTCATGATATAAGTACTTATATCTACCAAAGCTACAAACAAAGTAGTACCAGAAAAATGTTTTGCTAAGATCAAATTAGTCAATGAGTAAGTTATTATTTTGACTTTTTTTTGCATTCTTTGTATTTTTTTTTATTATTAGCCCTAAGGGTGCCTGGTGGGTCTCGCGAAGCCTATTAGGCTTGGCGGGAGGGATGGGCGCGGCGAGAGGCAGGCCTTGTCTGACTGAGTCCAACTGACTGAGTTAATCACAAGGGAGTGGGAAATTTTCCCACTCGCTTGTGATTAACAGGTGCGCAAAGTGCATACGGGTCTTATGATTTCAGTCCAAATGTAAGATTAGTATGTGTTGGTAAGTAGGTCCATTTGTAAGAGGTTTATTTGTTTTATTTGTTAAGTTTTTTTTCTTTTACTTAGAAATTACGATTCCTGTATCTGAATAACCCTTTTCTTAGAATCTTAACCTAAAAAATCTTCATAATCCACCAAAAAGACCAAGAATTCTTACAATACTTTCATCGAACAAATTACTCGCTTTGTTCACTGGCATACTACACTGAATAGCAAAAATATTGGACTCCATCATAAACATTGTTCCAATTAACAGACATATGCCCGAATACTCGTACGCTACTTATCTTTGGGAGCGTCTCACACATCGCCCTGTCACTTTAATTGTCAAACGTATGAAAGAGATGCCATGATATTTGAGACGCTCCCAAAGATGATTTGCGTTCGAGAATTCGGGCGTTAAGTACTTAGCCTAATCACCCACCTGTGTCATGGCAAATGGACACAATTATGGGTATTACTTACACTCAGACGTCAGACACGTTGAAAAGTTCTAGCTCCCTAACAACACCCGGGACCTCAGACTTAAGGCTGCCACACACTAAAAAGTATCGCAGACGTGCTGCTTTGCGTCTGCGTGCGTTATGATTTGTAATATTGAACTTGTACGCGTAGATTCACACCGTGACGGTGTCGCAGACGCATTGCGATGCGACACTGTGTCACACCGTCTTTGAGTCACAGCAAAGCACACGAGTACTAAATTTCAACTCATTTGGTCCAGTAGTTTTGGAGTAAATTGGCTGTAACATCAAGACGGACAGAAGCACGAGTGATCTTAAAAATAAAACCGCCTTCAAAAAAACCACATCAAAAAAGTAAGAAATAATTCCTCACCAAATAAATAACGTAAGTACTTTGAAGTCGGGCGTGAAACATGTACAATTTTTTGTTGTTTTTGTTAAAACCCGCCCGACTTCAAAGTACTTACGTTATTTATTTGGTGAGGAATTATTTCTTACTTTTTTGATGTGGTTTTTTTGAAGGCGGTTTTATTTTTTTATAAAAATAATTTTTATTTCACTCTTTTTAGTGCATCGTGCAGGCAATTTACGTGTTTTCTGGTAAATAGGTATGTGATCAAACTGAAAACCTCTTTTTTTGAAGTCGGTTAAATTACCTTGAGGTATCCCCTTTTTCACAAAATAAGAATCATCTAAATCGGTTTATAAACAAAGGAGTTATGCCTAAAGATACGTATTAAATTCACAGAAAGTGGTAACGAAAACGACAGTATTTTCAAGATTTCCTGAAAACTACTGAACCGATTTCAAAATTTCACAAAATGGGACCAACTTGGAAACCAACCTGATGTAATAACGTTTGAACCATTTCAATCGGTTCAGCCGTCTTCGAGTAAACGGTGGACATACACAAAAAAAAAAAAAAAAAAAAGAGAGAAAAAACATACATACAGACGAATAGAGAACCTCCTCCTTTTTGATTTAGAAGTCGGTTAAAAAGGGATTCGTCTTTTGTTTTTGTCGAAACCTTAAAATGCAGTGAACTACCTCACACAAATTGAAATACGCATTACGCATCTATGGAAGTATGTTATCTGTGTAAATAATAAGGTTTAAGGTTGCTTTTTCGTCCAGCTAATAAACGGGGCATAGTTATTTTTGCTCGCCAGTGTATGAGCCGCCAATAATAAGAAGGTCCTTTTCTCAAATAGTTATCGGTATTGTTTGGATAAAGCTATTATTAACTCGGATTTATCTGCCACTTGGCATGCGTGAAATTGGATAAGCGAATATTATTCCATGTCATTTAGGTTATCGATATTCCGACATGTTATTGTGGGAGTAAGTAGAGTTCGCAAGGATTTTATGCGGTCTAAAAGTGGACTCATATTATGAGGATTAACTGGAGAACATAGGTTTATGATAAGTCTTCTCTTTCATAGCGAAAGCGAATTTTGGAGTGGACAGTTACCACGAAGTCTATAAAGGAGTAATAAAGTATTAGCTGTATGTACAATTTACAACATTTCATTTTTTGCAAGGCAGAAAATTCGAAAACCATTTCGAGATTAGAACTAATTAAACATGAAAAACAATTTTTAAAATTTTTTGGTCGCCTATTTATAAAGATATTTAAAAAAATGGGTAAAATGATCAATGTCAGGAAGTTCTAGCGTGTATGCATTTGCCTGGAACTAATCCCTAAGAAGAAAAAAAAACTAAGTAAACAAACAAATGTCAAAGTTACTGTCATTTTAATAGTGATGCCTGCTTGACTCAGTTATCGAATTATTATCGATTATTTTCAATTAAAAATGGGTAAGACACTGAAATGTTTTTGTTTTATTATTACACACACACACGCAAGCGCACGCATTTTAGCATTTAGTAATATGACACGATACTTTTGGTGAGATTATTAGTTTTATGTTATTTTGTGTTTTTTTTATCTTAATTGTTTTACATTGCATTATTTCAACAATACCTGTTGAGCCTTGTCATCTCAGGAAGGAACTGGCTTCTGTTCTGAGACACAAGTTAACCTTAATTCAGAAGCCAGGGTTTTATTAATATGTTATCTGGTAACTGTTGCAATAAAGATTTTTTCATTTTTTTTCATTTTTCAAACAAAGATTTTTAAAAGTAAGTACTTACACAGTTACACCTTGTTTTAAAGTATTGAGCAAGTTGTTAAATAAGGTATCAAGTCATGAAAAGTATAGCATTTTTAAAACTACAGTTGTATATCACTTGTGAGACGAAATAATCAAGTGTAGTGTTGTTTTATTGCATCTGACAAAATAAAAATAAATAATCCCTTTAAACAAAAATGTTATTATTATCGACACAATATACTAGCGTGCTAGGAACATCTCTACGTAAAACTTCATGTCATGGACAGTTTTTTTTTTAATTTGAAAGTTAGGGAGAGGAAGGTTGAGGCTAAGGAATCGCTTACTATAATAATCCTGATATTGTACTTACGTCCTTTTAGAATATACCATTTTCATTAAATTATTATCTCAATAATTTATGAAAATAAAAAGAAAATAAAAAATACGTGTTCCCTAAAAAACGATAACCTTTCATTATATCCATAAAAACAAGTACCTTAAAATTTTGAAATGTTGTCAATTGTACATGCTAAATGATTTAAAAATAGTCTCCATATAAACAACGTAAAGTTTTCACCCTCTAAACCTTAACATACAGCAATCCATTACTGGTATGTTGTTGAAATAAAGAAAAACTAGGGCTGCACGTTTTGTCTTTTTAGGGTTCCGTAGTCAACCAGGAACCTTTATAGTTTCGCCATGTCCGTCTGTCCATCTTCTGTCCCCAGTCTAGCTCATAGACTCTTAGTACTAGTAAGCTGTAATTTGGCATGAATATACATAATTTATCACGCCAACAAAGTGGTAAAGTAAAATTTTGAAAAAAAAAATTTTAGGTTACCTTCTCCCCTACACGTGAAGTGGGGATGTAATTTTTTTTCTTGTCTACCCTATAGTGTGGGATGTCGTTGGATAGCAATTTCAAAAATATTGTATCCGGCATCCGTTTGTGAATTATTAAGCTCTAAAATATAACTTTGTCATTCATACGAATACTACGAAAAACTAAGTTATTTTTTCTGGCAAAAAATGACAGTGGTATTTTTGCTAGGTGTACGTAATCGGTACGTTAAGTGGGTACGGGACCCTTCATGAGCGAGTCCGACTCGCACTTGGCCTATTTTTTTTATATTCATTGTAGATTTGAAAATATTGCCACTTTTTTGTTTTGTATGAAATCACTAAAGCAAATATTCAAATTTCAAAATCTATGATAAATATTACTTAGGGTCAGTAAGGTTATTTTACTGTGCTAGAAATCTGGGTGCCTACCATCAACTTTAAGAAAGCGATTCAAAAATAGCGCGATGCAAAATTCTAAACACTGGATCGGAAATGAATTGCTAATGTGAATGACCGAACGATTTGTTTCCTTATTTCTTCTACCCGTCTCTTTCACTCGATTTTGTCATGCCCGGAGAGTGAGAGGGACGGATATAACCTGCAGGTGTCATGTTAGCTTGGCCGAGTTATAAGTCAAATAAGAGATCATGACAGCTTAGCGGCTGTGAAATGTCATTGAATGATCACTGAATTGCTGTCATTGATAGCTGTCGTGGTACGAATAAGCGAAGCAGATCAGTTTAGGTCCTAAACAAAACCGCAATAAGAGTTGGTGGTAGGCACCCTGATCTTATTTTAAGTTGGAGCAAATACTTTTGTGCAAGCAATAATTTTGTCGTTTTATGAGCACGTAAAACGTTGGTAATGAGATACTTGCAAGTTATTGACTCTGAAATTCATTTAGTGTTGAGGCAGTTTAATTATTTCAGCGGTTTATGGGTTATTTTAATATCAGATTAATTGGAAGCATAATCTGTAAAATACTATACAAATTCAAGCAAATTATTTCACTGTTTTAAGCATTTTAGTCACTCAGTAGGTAACATTATAGTACTTTTCTATGGATTTACTTATTTATTATGGATTTTTACGCGATTATGTGATTGGCCCCATAGTAAAAGTTTTTCGTATTGGTAGGCACTTCTATCCCTTGATATATTTGTCGGCCGATTTGGCGCAGAGGTAGGCTACCCACCTTCTGCGCCAGAGGTCTCGGGTTCGATTCCCGAACAAGACAAATATTTGTGTGCATGAACATGTCTATGAAGTTATTTATTTTATTTATGTACTTCTTAAAATTAAGAGTGTTTTTATACTGTAAGTAAGTAGGTATGTAAAAGAAGTGAGAGTGAAAGAAAAAATATCATAAAGTGAACTTTTGATCGAATCAGGCGTCACTTGGCGGATGTCCTAACCGTTGTGAAAAAAGAAATATAATACTTCCGCTTCTTTTTGCAGAAGTAAGCTACAAATATTTCTTTTTTCACAACCTTTATACTAAGTTTTCATCTTTATGTTACTCGTAAGTATTTTTATTATTTTACTGTATATTGCATCCTTCAACGTCACAGAAACGAGACACAATAGATTTTCCATTGTTCTCCGGCCCTATTCGGCCGGTCAGGCGTCAATGGAATAAATGTAAAGTGTAATGGACAGTTTATTATGCTCTTGCATACTTAACATATCGTACTTACTCTAACATTAAAAATAAATGATTTTTTTTACAAAGTACACGAACATAAACAATCTTTACATCGTAAAGCTTCCACTTCTGCAATAGATTTCCAAAACTGGCACTCAACCCTCAGCTGGCAGCGTGAACTTTAATTTTTATCCCCGTTGAAATGGGTTTTCCCAATGGAACCATAACTGTAGTAATTTCGCTCCTTACGGAGGATTTATGGACTTAAAAATAACCGTTTCTCTTGACTTTTATCAACTTTTACATTAAATGCTAGCCTTCGGTACTTTTGTGGCATGGCCTTTAAAAGTGATATATTTGAAAGAATAAAATATTAACGGATGTCATCCAATTTAATACTGTAACAAATAGATGTTAAAAATAATAATTGGATCTAAAATCTTTAAAAAATTTGATCAATCCTCGACAAAAAAAAACAAAAAATCAAATCTCTCTCTCAGTCTCTCGGTCGGCCACAGGTGGATGAATTTTTTTCTTTCTTGAATTACAGACATGGGATCTCAGTCAAATGTGAATAATCCTACTTCCTACTAATATTATAAATCTGAAAGTTTAGATGTTTGGATGTTTGTATGTTTGTTACTCAATCACGCCAAAACGGCCGAAAGATTTTGGCTGAAATTGGGACACAGATACTTTGTAGCCTGGAGAGGAACATTAGGCTACCTTTTATCCCGGAAAAATATCACATTCCCGCGGGATAACGTCGTGTAGTCCACGCGGGCGACGCCGCGGGCGGAAAGTAAAAACATCTAAACTTTCTATTTTTATACTAGCTTTCCGCCTGCGGCTTCGCTTGCGTGGACTACACGACATTATCCCGCGGGAATATGATATTTTTACGGGATTAAAGTAGCCTATGTTCCTTTCCGGGCTACAAAGTATCTGTGTCCCAAATTTCAGCCAAATCCGTTCAGCCGTTTTGGCGTGATTGAGTAACAAACATACAAACATTAAACGTCCAAACATCCAAACATCTAAACTTTCAGATTTATAATATTAGTAGGATAGTAGGATTATGATTACCCTCAACCGTCCTATGTACATTTCTAACCCTGCAAGAAAAACAGCGCCTCTGTGTCGTTCTGCCCACCTGTGAATGACACAGAGGTATTTATGCTGAGACAGGGTCGAGTTCGAGAATAACAGTCGAGTGTTTTGGCGCACGAACGAAGTGAGGGCGCCGATAGTTCGAGACTGCTATGGGTCCATACGTCCGAAGTAAACACTCTACTTTTCATTTTGAATATTAGGAAAGTAAAAATAAACCGTGCCGTGTAGTGCCGGCACATAAATAGAATAGCACTACCCCCTCTCTTCCCGTGGGTGTCGTAAGAGGCGACTAAGGGAAAACTGCCATCAGGAGATGGGCAGCAGCGTCTCCAGTTACAAAAGGCCAATACTGCGATCGCCAACCCGCCTGCCAAGCGTGGCGATTATGGCACAACCCCCCCAATGACAACACAACCAACAAATCGGCCCCCAGTCCCCGGCGGCCCCGCTATTCCTAGCTACGGTAGCGGCTATGGTAACGGCGGGGCAGGGGGTGCTAAGAATCTCCGGGTAGGCTCCGGCTACCAACACCGACGACTCGACCTGGCAACCTACAACACGCGCACATTGAGGCTCGACGCGAAGCTCGTAGAGTTGGAAGAGGCAATAAGTAAGTTACATTGGGATATCATTGGGTTATCTGAAGTCCGAAGAGAGGGGGAGGACTCGATAACCCTGCAATCCGGTAACTTACTTTACCACCGGGAGGGCGACCAACAGTCCATTGGTGGTGTCGGGTTCATCGTCCATAAATCCCTTGTCAACAACGTGATCACCATCGGAAGTGTGTCGAGCAGGGTAGCGTACCTGATACTCAGATTATCGAAACGATATTCGCTGAATGTTATCCAGGTCTACGCTCCGACCTCGACACACGACGATGACGAAGTGGAGGCTATGTATGAGGAGATCTCTAAAGCCATGCATAGCTATAAAACCCACTACACGGTTGTGATGGGGGATTTCAATGCAAAGTTGGGGCAACGTTGCGGTGATGAGCTGAGAGTGGGGCAATTTGGATTTGGGCAACGGAACGATAGAGGCCAGATGCTGGCAGACTTTATGGAGAGGGAGAACCTCTATATGATGAACTCCTTCTTTAGGAAGCCCGTAAGCCGCAAATGGACCTGGATCAGTCCGGACGGTAAAGTCAAAAACGAGATCGATTTTATCATGTCGACGAAGAAGCACATATTCAATGATGTCAGTGTGATCAACGCTGTTAAGACAGGAAGCGATCACCGTATGGTAAGAGGCACATTGAATATCGATGTCAAGCTCGAAAGATCGCGACTGATAAAATCCACGCTCCGACCAATACCAGCTCAAATTCAAAACCCCGAGTGCTTTCAGCTCGAGCTTCAAAACCGCTTCGAAGCCCTTGAGAACAGCATAGACGTGGACGATCTATACAACATGGTGGTGGACACTGTCCGCACGGTAGGGTCTAAGTACTATAAAACCCACCGTCCCAAATTGAAGAAACTCTCCAGTCAGACTCTCCTACTCATGGATCAGAGACACGAAATGAAGCTGCAGAACTCAGCGGATGCCCATCGTTATCGGCAGCTCAATAGACAGATATCTAAGTCCTTGACGCGCGACCTTCGCCAATTTAATACCGAGCGTATTAAAGAAGCCATTGAGCGGAACAAAGGCTCCAAAGTGTTCGCGAGAGATCTGTCTATCGGGCAAAGTCAATTGACGAGGCTGAAAACTGGGGAAGGTAGCATCGTTTCGTCAACACCTGAAATCCTGAGGGAGATTGAGAGTTTCTATGGACAGCTATATTCCACGCAAACACCTGTTGAAAGCAAGGCTAAAGACCCTAGAGCCAAGCTTACCCGACACTATACCGAAGATATCCCGGACGTCAGCCTGTACGAGATTAGAATGGCTCTCAAGCAGCTCAAAAACAACAAGGCGGCGGGTGATGACGGAATCACAACAGAACTTCTAAGAGCGGGCGGTAAGCCGATACTTAAGGTCCTCCAGAAGCTCTTCAACTCTGTCATCCTCGAGGGCAAAACGCCAAAGGCATGGGGCAGAAGCGATGTGATGCTGTTTTTCAAGAAGGGTGATAAAACTCTCTTGAAGAATTATAGACCCATCTCGCTTCTGAGCCATATCTATAAGTTGTTTTCGAGAGTCATTACGAATCGTCTCGCTCGCAGGTTCGACGACTTCCAACCTCCCGAACAAGCCGGGTTCCGGAAAGGCTACAGTACCATAGACCACATTCATACGCTGCGGCAAGTTATACAGAAGACCGAAGAGTATAACCTGCCACTTTGCTTGGCGTTCGTGGACTATGAGAAAGCCTTTGATTCGATCGAGACCTGGGCCGTGGTGCAGTCTCTCCAGAGGTGCCAAATAGACTACAGGTATATCGAGGTGCTGAGGTACCTATACCAAAACGCCACCATGTCGGTCCGATTACAGAACCAGAGCTCTAATCCTATCCAACTACAGCGAGGTGTGAGACAGGGAGATGTCATCTCTCCCAAACTGTTCACAGCTGCGTTGGAGGATATTTTTAAGCTGCTGGACTGGAAAGGATGCGGCATCAACATCAATGGCGAGTACCTAACACATCTACGGTTTGCCGATGATGTAGTTCTTATGGCTGAGACCTTGGAAGACCTGAACACAATGCTCGAAGATCTCGGTAATGCTTCGCAAAGAGTGGGTCTTAAGATGAACATGGACAAGACGAAAATCATGTCCAATGCCCATGTTGCACCCGCTCCAGTTAATGTTGGGAACATTACACTCGAAGTTGTTGACCACTATGTTTACCTAGGACAGACGGTCCAGTTAGGTAAGTCCAACTTTGAGAAAGAGATCTCTCGTCGAATCCAGCTCGGATGGGCAGCGTTTGGGAAGCTCCGACATATATTCGCGTCCGAAATACCTCAATGTCTCAAGACGAAAGTCTTTGACCAGTGTGTGTTGCCAGTAATGACCTATGGAAGTGAGACGTGGTCTTTTACTATGGGTCTCATAAGAAGGCTCAAAGTCACCCAGCGAGCAATGGAGAGAGCGATGCTTGGTATTTCCCTGCTCGATCGAATCAGAAATGATGAAATCCGCAGGAGAACTAAAACAACCGACATCGCTCGAAGGATTGCATCATTGAAGTGGCAGTGGGCGGGACACATAGCGCGGAGAACCGATGGCCGTTGGGGCGGAAAGGTTCTTGAATGGCGACCGCGTGCCGGACGACGTTCCGTGGGCAGGCCCCCTACAAGGTGGACCGACGATCTGGTCAAGGTCGCGGGAAGCCGCTGGATGCGGGCAGCGCAGGACCGATCGTTGTGGAGATCCTTGGGGGAGGCCTATGCCCAGCAGTGGGCGTCGTTCGGCTGACATGATGATGATGATGATGATGATGAAAAATAAACAGAAATAATCTAAAAAATATTTTTCCTATGGCCGCGGAATTGTCGAAAGACTATTATATAAATTCAAATCTCATCGTTTTGGACCCTGTTATGAAGCTGTTCAAAATTCAAATCTCATTTATACCATCTTGTAATAACAGGTAAACAATGAATCGTTTTGGACCCTGTTATTAGATAAACAATCATCGCTTTTCGAATCGATGGGATGAAAATGTATTTTCCTGTCCGGCTGTCAATACCTATATTGCAAAAAACCTACGTAGTAAATAATCCACATCTTATTTCTTCTTTCTGCTTCATGAAGGCTAAGTGCTACGCCGTTGTGTAAAAAACAACCTTTTTGTAAAATAGTTCTGTAACCGCCTGTGGCGGGAACTGAATTAGGTCATTTTAACTGTAAACGATTCTCTCCGCCCGCGGTCGTTACCGGATAATGTTTGCACTGTAAACTGCGGCTTTTAAAACGTCACGATCCACAAACATAACGTTATGGCGCCATTTTGAAAAGTCAACAACACGTAGTTACGTGAAAATGTACATTTGTCTTTAACATTGCCATTTTGTTAACACGAAACCACTGGAATTGGTGTTTTACAATCATATGCTAATGATTTGTTTGCGTGCGTGGTTAGGTTTCGTGGGTCAGATTCTGATTGAAATAGTCTTGTAGCTTAAGAATATTAAATATTTTTATCGTTTTAGAGTAATAGAAAAGCAGGACGAAAAAGACCGAATCCTACTAATATTATAAATGTGAAAGTTTAGTTGTTTAGATGTAATTAGGATGTTTGTTACTTAACCGCGCCAAAACGGCTGAACGAAAATGGCTGAAATTTGGGACACAGATACTTTGTAGCCTCGAGAGTAACATAGGCTACATTTTATAGGAAAAATATCACATTCCCGCAGGATAACGTCGTGTAGTCCATGCGGGCGAAGCCGCGGGCGGAAAGCTAATAGTTCATATTTTAATAGAGATTTCTAACGGCAAACAACCAAATAAACTAAGCTATTAACGTATTTTATCAAAGTGTATTATAAAATTGTTGTGCTCACGTTGATACGACCAACGAACAACTTAGTTCAAGAAATGGGAATTTCTGAAAACTCTGGCAGGTCGTTGAATATTCAATGAAGCCGGAGTCAGTCTCACACTTGACTGCTTTTTAATTTACCTCCCAGACTTTGGTACCTACTACAGCCAATGACATTTTCATAATTAAACTTCAGCGGTTGAGTTAGTAAAGTTAGTTTCACTTGACTGAAACTTGCGATAAAGTAGTTAGGTGAAAAACGTAGATTGAAACGTTTAGATTTTTGATAACTTCTATTTTGGTTTGTTTAATGCGGCGCTCAAAATATCTGTGCATAATGTACAACACCATATTGCACATATAACTTTGAGAGCTTTGTTTGCTTAGATAATTTTGAACACTGTCTGCTCATATAAATATGAAATAATGAGTGCCAAGATATTTTGAATACCTTGCGTGATTACAACAATATGATGATTTGAACAGCCTAGATCAATTTTTTTTATGCTTTTCAGATGATTTTGACTACTCTAGACGCTTATATCAATTTGACGCTGACTGTACCCGTTCCCGTGGGATATCCTAGATAAAATATAGTCTACCCGTATGTCACTCGGGAATAGCGTAGTAATGATGAAAAACTTTTAAAATCGGTCCAGTAGTTAGTTTTGAGTTTATTCATTACAAACAAAAGAATCAAAAAATGTAAGGTTATATTATTGTCGCCTTCAAAAAATTATAAATAAGTGAAAATAATGATGAAATTATTTAAATTTTTACTTTTTTGCATTCACAGTGCAATTTTATTATTGAAAATATTGAAAAGAAAGTAAAAAGATCAAAGGTGGTAAATGCACTATGAATTTTAGGAAAAATTCATGAAAAAAACACGCTTCACAATGTGACGAGTTCTCGAAAGGAAGTCTGCATAATAATATAATGTCAGTTATTTAAATTTTTACTTTTTTGCATTCACAGTGTAATTTTTATTATTGAAAAATGGAAAATGAAGCATTTAGAAAAAATCTACCCGTCTCACAACCAGCTCCGATGGCACTCGTAGCTACGGACTCCGTAGCTCAGTGGTTAGAGCAGTCGCCCGGATTGCGAAAGGTCGTGGGTTCGAGTCCCATCGGAGCTGGTTGTGAGACGGGTCGATTTTTCTAAATACTTACTTCATTTTCGATTTTTCAATATAATGTCAAATAAAAGAGATATGTAAATTCATATCTAAGCTAATATGCTTCGGAATGAATTTATATTCAGTCTTCTTAAGCTTACTAAAAGAATTACCCTAGCTAGCAAAGTCGCGTATAGCCAATATTCACTAAAGTATGGACAAATACATTTGCAAACGTTAAAGCTGTTTTATGGAAATTAGATACGACTCCTTCGCTTCACACATAATGTCGTAAAGCTCCGTTAAGCTAGATTATGCGACTTTTACTATTTGCATTGGAGAATGCATCTGGTGCAGAATCCTATCTCCAAAGTATCAAAGTATTTTATTTTTTTTAATATGGAACTTGATACTTTTATCGTCGTTTTATTTTATTTTACTACAAACACACCAAAAGACAGCCCAAAGTACATACCTATGTTTCTTTAGTTTTTATTTATTTTTTTATTTATTTATTTATTAGAAAACCAACAGTGTTACAAATTTTACTTAATAACAATGTATATGTACCAGTAAGACCAATTACAGGTTTCTTTTATATGTAATAGTACTTTTTACAATTTATGACAAACAACGGCATAAAAAAACATCCAAACTAAAACAAAATCAATAAAAGAAAAGAAAAAAGAGCACTATGCGCTTAATCTGCTTACAAATGTGAATGTGCGTGTGCATATATTTGTATGTTTGTATGTATGTCCATGTGTTTGTGTGTGTGTGTGTGTGTGCGCGCGTGTGGGTGTGTGTGTATGTTTGTGTATATGCGTGTCTTTGATTATCTGTGTAACTTTTTGTTTCCGTGTTCATTAGAGAACGCAATAACAAACTTACCTATAGTACCTAATATAATATAAATTAAACTATACTTACTTACATATAAAGTATGGATGGATACAGTTATGGATACGAGTCATACGAGAGAACGGATACACACTGACTCTTTTGCTTTACTGTAAATACTTACTAACTAATTACGATTATAAAAAACAACCAGGGGGTCTATTTTTGAATTTCGCCACTCGTGTCGAGCGCTCTCTTAGTACTCATATTGTCATATTTAACTCATCATCATCATCATTTTCAGCCGTACGACGTCCACTGCTGGGCATAGGCCTCCCCCAAGGATCTCCACAACGATCGGTCCTGCGCTGCCCGCATTTAACTCATATTTCACATGATTAATTTTTTTATAAAAATAATTTTTATTTCACTCTTTTTAGTGCATCGTGCAGGCAATTTACGTGTTTTCTGGTAAATAGGTATGTGATCAAACTGAAAACCTCCTTTTTCGAAGTCGGTTAAAATACCTTGAGGTATCCCCTTTTTAACAAAACAATAATCATCTAAATCGGTTTATAAACAAGGAAGCCTAAAGATACGTATTAAATTTACATAAAGTGGTAACGAAAACGACAGTATTTTCAAGATTTCCTGAAAACTACTGAACCGATTTCAAAATTTCAAAAAATGGGACCAACTTGGAAACCAACCTGATGTAATAACGTTTGGACCATTTCAATCGGTTCAGCCGTCTTCGAGTAATCGGTGGACATACACAAAAAAAAAAATACATACAGACGAATAGAGAACCTCCTCCTTTTTGATTTAGAAGTCGGTTAAAAATACGGCGAAATTCAAAAACAAGTTCCCATACAAAGACAAATAAACATGTGTATGCAGTATGTACACAAATATTAGTGTTGTGCGGGAATCGAACCCACGAACCTTAGCATAGAAGGCTGGTATCTGTACCCTTGCTCCCTACTGGTCGTCAAAATGTATAACATAGGTATGTAACTTAAGTAGGATAATAAAGGAAAAATAAAAAATAGAAGCATACTACTACGCATTGACATTAAATATTGATGGATGGACGGGAAGGGGATGACCGTCGAAAAGATGGATAAGATGTGTGAGTAATATTATATGTATGAGGATGGAATATGTGAGAAGTTGATGGACAGATAACAGAGTGGAATTGACCACTAGCACCATCATTTTAAGCTACTCTATTAGTCCTGTGTTGGTTTTATCACGAAAAAACTATTGAACGTATTTTGACAAAATTATAGTTGTCAACACGTGCATCTTCTCCATCTCCACACACATTTTGCTGTAGCTTAATGTAAAAGATTCTAGTGGTTACTCATTACGAAATAGCACCTCAAAATATAAAAAGACTAGCCTTCCGCCCGCGGCTTCGCCCGATCGAACTACACGACGTTATCCCGCGGGAATGTGACATTTTTCCGGAATAAAAAGTAGCCTTTGACACTGTCGCTCCAAAACTATTCCCATACCAAAAATCACGTCGATCCGTTGCTCCGTTTTGACGTGAAAGAGGGACAAACAAACAAACACTTTAACCTTTTTAAAATAAGTATGGATTACCATGTACATAGGTAAGCTCTTTTGTTAATCAAATTCATCTAAATTAACGAAATAAAGCCTAACATAGACGTGATCATTCTACTAGATTACTCGTGACGAGCTAGCCCAATCTGCCGAATGGATCACATATTGATTGTCCGGCCGCAGTCAGCCTGGGATTAGGTCTAATTGGGCAGCCTATAGCCTGGGATTAAGACTGGATGACCTATATTGCTAAGCATTGTAGACATTGTCGAAGCTGATTATTGTGTTTCATACCATGTAATGTTAGTCCTGAACGTACTATGATGATACAATAACTTTCCAGATCTCGATATAAGCCTACTTCGTATAGTAGACCCATCGATCTTTATATGATCGAAGATTCCACCACAAATATTCTAAAGTTTATGCTGGTGATAACCTTAACAATTGTTCCATACATCATACACATAAATATTGACGATTCATAAGTACATATTTATTATGTCTAAGTGAATAAAGAATATTTTTATCTTTATCTTTATCTTTATACCATAAGAATATTGTTAATAAAATCCATCAAATTAATCAAAATAAAGCCTAACATAGACGTGGTCAATCCACTACATTACTCGTGACGAGCTAGCCCAATCTGCCGAATGGATCACATATTGATTGTCCGGCCGCAGTCAACCCGGGATTAGGTCTAATTGGGCAGTCTAGAGCCTGGGATTAGGACTGGAATGTGAACAAGTCTAAAATTAGCATTATAATGTTGGCTGATTAATAAATGAGATGTGATCTAGTCTAGAAATACATTTATTTTGTAATAATGTCAATATCAGAAAAAAAAAACTGATTCCAAAATAAGGAATTCAAGCACTTGTGTTGCACATATGAGAACTAACATAGTTATTGCAAATATAAAAATACAGTGTTAACCATGACGTTGACATGAGTGTTAACTAAACCTAAGATCTACTTAACCCTTAACCACCTAGCATAGGTCTGACAGACCCCAACGAAATTATAATCGTGAATATTTTTGAGCCCGAGCTTCGTATAAACTTGTTCGTCCATGTACCTTTTCCTCGCGCCCCCCAGTGCCGCACAACCGCTTCTTGCAGTCGGATGTTTGCGCGTTTGTATCTGGTAAGTAAAAAACTGTCGCCGGGTGAAAAATTTTCGGAAAATCTGTGAGTTTAAGTCCTGGTATTTCGTTTAACTTTTACTTTTTTGGAGATGTTTTATATTTTTTTTGTTTTTTGATTACAGAGTAATAAAAAAAAGTACAAAGAAGTACCTACTTATGTGGTTATTATAATGGACCTCATTTTCCTACTATGTCAGTTTATAAGTATAGTGTTGAAGCCTTAATTGAGATTTTCTTTTAAATGTGGCTTTTCATGTGCTTTTCTTATTTTAACAAATAGTTTAATATGTTCCTAACAGATTTTTTTATTAAAAACTTAAACTTACCTCACACAGTTTTACAAACGAGAATCATTTAGCTCCGAAGTCTCACAGACGTATGCTAGGTGGTAGTGTGACGATAACTGATGCTAGGTGGTTAAGGGTTAAGTAACTTTTTCTTACAAATTGAAAGATTGCACAAACTGTATGAAAACAGCGTAAAAGAAATGTTTTAAAAGAGCTCTATCCTTTACCATTCTTAAGAAAATAAAATAAACAAGTATGGTACACTCCACAGCACATCGGGTTTAACATAGATACATAGATAGCGCCCTTATCACTTTTTTGATAAGAACTATTTTCGTTTAGCAAATGAAGGGTACAGGGGCAAAACAAGAAATGTCACAAACAGGTTTTTGATTTTTATTTTTTATTTTATTTTTTATTTATTTTTGTCTTGCATAATTATTTTTTATTAATTTACTGATAGGAACCTAAGTTTACTTTACAAAGATCGGCTGTAAATACAAATAAACTTTTGAGAAATGTTCACAAATATACTTACATTAAAATGTAAATTACACAAAAATCTGTTTTGTGACATTCCTTGTTTTGCCCCTGTACCCTTCAAATGGAATGCTCAGTTTCTGCCTACTGTACATTTGAAAAACTGGGCTGGCTTAATACTCGCTCAAATAAAGAGACCTAGACTAAACTTTATGTTCGTTCAAATAAAGGGGCCGACGAAGCAAATTTGACGCGTCTAGACATAGAACAAATCATAAAGCTCAGACATTTTTATTTAGTTGTTTGTGCTGAAAAGGTTTTCTCGCAATGAAGGTTATTTTTCAACTAGCAGATCTTCGCGGTTTCACCCGCGGTACCCGTTCCCGTGAGAATATCGGTATAAACAATAGCCTATGTCACTCGGGAAGAATGTAGCTTTCTAACGCCCGAATTCTCGAACGCAAATCATCTTTGGGAGCGTCTCAAACATCATGGCATCTCTTTCATACGTTTGACGTTTAAAGTGACAGGGCGATGTGTGAGACGCTCCCAAAGATAAGTAGCGTACGAGTATTCGGGCATAAATGGTCAAATAATTTTCTAAATAGGTCAAGTAGTTTCGGAGCCTATTGGTTGCAAACAAACAAACAATCAAATCTTTCCTCTTTATATAATATTAGTATAGATTTATCATGTAGGCATATCCCATCGGAGCTGGGACCGTACTCTGAAACGCTAATCCGAAACTTGGGCTAGCTCCGCCCCTTTCACTCGATTCTGTTACAACTGGGGAGTGAGAGGGACGGGTATAACGAAGTTTCGGGTTTTGCGTTTCAGAGTAGGCGAGAGGTTGTGAGACGGGTAAATTTTTTCTTAATACTTCATTTTCCATTTCTTAATAATAAAAATTGCATTGTGAATGCAAAAAAGGAAAATTTTAAATAACATGTAGGCTGTGTAACCACTGTTGAATTATTAAAATTTACACACCTGTATGTTATTACATTTGAAAGTGAATGTAATACTGCGATTTTATTAGATTATTTTGGAAATCCATTTAAAAATTAAATAATTAATGGATATAATATAATAAAATATGTATTTAGAACATAAAGTTAATATACCTATCGGAATAGAGGAACAACCACGAGCTGCCAAACGAAACCAAAATTTGATTGCATTTGTGTGTGTAAAATTGTTTATGTATGCGTGTCAGAGATGTACGTCATGTCGCTTTTCAGATTAATATCGATATCGATAATATTAAATAGAAGTAATAAATAAATATATATTGAACACGATCACATTCATTGTTCCAATACCAAGGTATAGTGTGTGTCAGATAACTCTGCGCGTGACTGGCGCGTTTTTGGCGCTAGTTACAGTGCATTTTTTTGTTCTTATGTTATAGAAAAGATTAGTATTCGATTTTTACCGCGCGCAGACTTATCTGACGAGCACTCTATAGTAGCTTAACCACATACACCCAGACCCGAGGAAATATTGAATAATTCGTTTTCAACATTTACCCGATCTGGGGGGCTACCGCGTAACTTTATGGATATGAACTTCATACGTTTTTGGGAACTTTAAGTCAATTTTATAAAGAAAATAGCCGCTTTCAGTTCCTTGTTTTGTGACGTTCGGGTATAACGATATCATATCATTTGAATTTCTTATTTTGATAGATTTTTGCGGCTTTGTTCTGTTGAACGTTGCTAGCTAGCTATCGTTATACCCGAGGTCACTAAACAGGGAACTGAAAGCGGCTATTTGTTTTATAAAATTGATTTAAAGTTCCAAAAAACGTATGAAGTTCATATCCATAAAGTTACGCGGTAGCCCTCCAGGGATCGAACCCGGGACCTCTAGAGATAGCGGCACCTTGAAACCGGCGCGTACACCACTCGGCCACGGAGGTCGTCTAATAATAATATATTAATGTATACCTAGTAATATTATTAATATAACTAAAATAGGATGGGAAGGGTTTTTTCATGGCAAAACTACGATTCTGCGGTGAAGTACTTATGCATATTAATTTAAGAAAAACTCCGAAGAGATTTTAAATCATTTATTATACACTAGCGATCCGGCCATGCTTCGCACAATCCTTTGAACAATTTGTTGGTGCTTCCACAGTGATAGTACGTTTCACTTCTGGAAATATTTTTCATCAAAATGTCCAATTTAGTCCATGTGTTATTGGTACTGTACTGTACTGTACGGTCCTGGTATCCAAGGTAGTATAAAATCTGAAAGATACTTATATTACTAATGATAGTATAGGTAGGTACCATTCTAACAGTCAAAAACTGATACCTATGGATCAGTTAAGTATCTTAAATGGGATTACATTCCCAGGTAATTCATATCTAAACGTAATATAGGTAACTTATTTTAATTTTTACTTTTTTGCATTCACAATGCAATTTTTCAGTAATATGATACATATTCGTTTACCGCGTGCGTGATAGACAGTGGACACGAAATATCGATAACTTGATGCAGCCCTAGTGTAAAACGAAAATTATTTCTTTACACAAAATATTCGTAAATTCTGCATTATGTGTAATCAATATTTGCTTGTTACATAAATAAATGTTTATTGAAGAGTATTATCACACTTCGTGCTTTAAATTCGAAGCGCATTAGCAAAAATAAACCTTAGGAAGGGAGGTGTCGGTTTAGAATAATTTACCTGAGAAATGAACATTTTGCGGGATTATTTCATTGTGTTGTACAACAATCAATAACTGAGCAAGTCACCATGTTTCCATACCAATATTGGCTAAAAATATCTAAGATTGCACGTAAAATCCGCAAAATTTACAATACCTAAATTCTCAGCGTGCTGATAAGTGCTGACGAACTGTCAAACAGTAGCCAAAAACGGTTCTGTTACGTCGTATCACGCATCTCCTTTTATCTCACAGTGTTGTTGCTAGTGACATCCCGCTCTCTCAGCCCTTTGTTGCTCTATTCCGATAGGTATATTAACTTTATGATTTAGAACTAACATAATAAAGCTGGCTACACACATTCAGTTTTAACTGACAGATTTTACTGACTATTAAAATAGTTTGACTTACTTCGTCAGTTTTTCATAAACATTAAATTTAACTGAACAGTCTGACTGTTTAGTGAAAGCTGTCAGTTAAAACGGAACTACTTACATTGATGCAATTGTTGCAGTTTATAATGGCAATAAGAATATTTAATAAACTGCTAAAAGCATCATAATATTTACTAATGCTACTAATAATATGGGTAAATACCTATGCATAAAGTAGTTTGCGCTGGGTAATTTTCTAGTGTAAGGAAAACCAGACAAAAAAATACTATTATTATTTTGATGCTATATTAATAAAGCAATGACACTAAAGAACTATTCTATTAAAAAAATGTATAATACATCAATATTTACCTGGACACCGGGCGCGTGTGGCAACATCCTCAGATTCTCAAACAGCCTGTTTTTGATCTTCTCCAAGTACTCCGGCGTGTTTTGATTGGACATGTTGCTTTCATCATCATCATCATCATCATCATCATGTCAGCCAAACGACGCCCACTGCTGGGCATAGGCCTCCCCCAATAATAATTGCTTTAATAAGACTTTATTTTTAATACTAAAATAAAGATAATAGTGATTGTATCTTGCGCTGAATACGTAGCAATAAATATAAATGTGAAGATTTGTATATATTACTAGCTGACCCGGCAAACGTTGTTTTGCCATATAAATTTTATTGGACACGAACTTCGTATCACCTGCCTGACACAATGTCACTTATTAAAAAAAAGAAATCCTAAGCGGCAAAAATGTCAGTGATTACATACTCTTTGACATAGGTACCTTCTCTTTGGAAGCGGCTAAGAAATGACAGTTGTGTGAAGTATGACAGGTTAACGGTTTTCTATACAAAATTACCATTTTTATTTTATAATTTTCCAGGATAAAAAGTAGCCTATGTTACTCTCCAGCTCTCAAATTATCTCCATACCGAAAATCTCGTCGATCCGTTGCTCCGTTTTGACGTGAAAGACGGACAAACAAGCAAACAAACAAACAAACAAACAAACAAATGAACAAACAAACAAACACACTTTCACATTTATAATATTAGTATGGATAAGCAAGAGCTTTAGTCAAACTCCACAAATAACTGAGCGGAAAATGAACCTTTAAACTAGTAAGTAAAGGTAAGTGCCTATTTATACTTATCAATATCAAATGTAGATACTGTCAGTTAACTCAATTATCTGTCACTTAAGTATCAAAGTACCAGACTATTATCGGACTTTCCTGCACGTATTACTTATTAAAACCACTTTAGGTCCGGGCTTATAAAAATCAATATTGCTGTTTATTTTTAGGTTCTGTCCATAAACCGTGTGGTTTAAGCAGGGATATCGGAGGTATCCACGCTAACCTTCACTTTAGGAGGTTTATTCTTAAATAAAGCTTTTTTGGGAATCTTAGTAAGTGGATTAAAAACTGGAAGTGGACTAAATTTAATGGACCGGGAATCATACCATGAATTTTTGAAGATAAAAGTCTATATTATCATTTGTTAATGTTTTTAGCTTAGATCTATCAAAATATGCTGTTTGCTGTGAATAATTGTTCAAAAAAGGTTCTCGAGTTAGAAATCATGTAGGCCTAGTTTAGTTGTACATTGATTTGATTGATCTGGATAGAATTTGGCACAGAGACATAATAAATTCATCTCTCATAAGAAGGCTTAAGGTCACCCAGCGAGCAATGGAGAGAGCGATGCTTGGTATTTCCCTGCTCGATCGAATCAGAAATGATGAGATCCGCAGGAGAACTAAAACGACCGACATCGCTCTAAGGATTGCTCAGTTGAAGTGGCAGTGGGCGGGACACATAGCGCGGAGAACCCATGGCCGTTGGGGCGGAAAGGTTCTCGAATGGCGACCGCGAACCGGACGACGTTCCGTGGGCAGGCCCCCTACAAGGTGGACCGACGATCTGGTCAAGGTCGCGGTGCGCCGCTGGATGCGGGCAGCGCAGGACCGATCGTTGTGGAGATCCTTGGGGGAGGCCTATGCCCAGCAGTGGGCGTCGTACGGCTGAAATGATGAAAAATGATGACATAATAAATAATCACTAAGACTATCATAAAGGTTACTATTTACCCCGTGAAAATATCTTATTTCCACGCCAATCCTTCACGCGGGCAAACCCGTGATTGGAAAGCTATACCACGTTAAAAGGACGCTTTTGAGCAAGGGTTATACAAAGTAGATGATTATTTGAAAGACCGCAACGCATGGATATGATAATCATAATGTACTAAAGGAAAATATTACAATACTTGAGTATAGGAACATTTTTCTTCAATATTTGTTTTTTTTATAAATAATAAATAATAAATAAATAACTTCTTACATTCACACCAATTATCTAAGCCCATTTTAATTTCATTACGAAACTGTATCATGGAAAACTTGATAACGGATAAATATATACTTAAATACTTTTTGTTTGTAAATACATACTTAATATACATAGAAAACACCCAGACCAAGACAAATAGACATGTTCATGCACACAACTATTTGTCTTGTTCGGGAATCGAACCCGAGACCACTGGCGCAGAAGGTGGGTAGCCTACCCCTGCGCCAAATCGGTTTTATGTATGCATGCCATGCCTTTAGCAATGACATGTTTATAATTTGTAAATGACGATGCTTCCCTTGAAGCTGGTGAATTTTTATCGTCCGTTTTTCTTGTCTGCTAAAAGATGTACAGGAAAAAAATGTTGGACAATTCATAAGTATTAGGCATTTCATTTTGTAAATCTATTTGAATAAGAGTTTTTGACTTTGACTTTATAGTCAATAAAAAACAGGGTGCCTACCATCAACTCTTATTGCGGTTTTGTTTAGGACCTAAACTGATCTGCTTCGCTTATTCGTACCACGACAGCTTAATATCAATGACAGCGATTCAGTGATCATTCATTGACATTTCACAGTCGCTAAGCTGTCACATATACTCTTATTTGACTTATAACTCGGCCAAGCTAACATGACACCTGCAGTTTATACCCGTCCCTCTCACTCTCCGGGCATGACAGAATCGAGTGAATGAGACGGGTAGAAGAAATAAGGACACAAATCGTTCGGTCATTCACATTTAGCAGTTCATTTGCGATCCAGTTTTTAGAAGGTCATAGTACGAAAGAAAGCAATTCATTTTAGGAACCTATTCTGCATCGCGTTATTTTTGAATCGCTGTCTTAAAGTTGATGGTAGGCACCCAGGGCTGTTAACCCATAACAAAGTGATCGTAGCTACTTGTTGTGCCGTATCGAGCAGGCGGCGCTCTTGACCCGCTTACGAACCCCTAGCCCGAGGCCTCAAGGTGGTTCTGGAAGCAAGATAATACGGTTCAAGGAAGCGATGTATTAAATTCTTCTTAGTTAAAACTCTTTTTGCAAAGTTTTAATGGTGTTACAAACCCTATAGCCATCTGTAGTGCAGTATCGAACGATACATAGTACCTACACCCACTGTCTGAGGCCTCAAGGTGGTTCTGCAAGCAAGATAATATGGTTCAAGGAAGCGATGTATTAAATTCTTCTTAGTTAAAACTCTTCTTGCAAACCCTAGACATCTGTAGTGCCTTAACGAACGATACACAGTACATACATCTACTGTCTGAGGCCTCAAGATGATTCTGCAAGCGAGATAATACGGTGCGAGCAAGTCACGAACCAAACTAAATACCTACTTCTTGCAAGTTTACAAGGTGTTACAAAACCATAACAAAGTGATGGTAGCTACTTGTTGTGCCGTATCGAGCCGGCGGCACTCTTGACCTCCTTACGAACTGTACTGTACACCCTCGTCCGAGGCCTCAAGGTGGTTCTGCAAGGGAGATAATACGGTTCAAGGAAGCGATGTATTAAATTCTTCTTAGTAAAAACTCTTCTTGCAAAGTTTTAATGGTGTTACAAACCCTATAGCCATCTGTAGTACCGTATCGAACGACACACAGTACATACATCTACTGTCTGAGGCCTGAAGATGATTCTGCAAGAGAGTTAATACGGTGTGAGCAAGTCATGAACCAAAGTCAATACCTACAGCTTGTAAGTTTGCTAGGTGTTACAAAACCATAACAAAGTGATGGTAGCTACTTTTTGTGCCGTATCGAGCGGGCGGCACTCTTGACCTCCTTGCGAACTGTACTATATACCCCTCGTCCGAGGCCTCAAGGTGGTTCTGCAAGTGAGAGAATACGGTTCAAGGAAGCGATGTATTAAATTCTTCTGAGAAAAACTCTTCTTGCGAAATTTTAATGGTGTTACAAACCCTAGCTATCTGTAGTGCAGTATCGAACGATACATATAGTACCTACACCCATTGTCTGAGGCCTCAAGATGATTCTGCAAGCGAGATAATACGGTTCAAGGAAGCGATGTATTCAATTCTTCTTAGTTAAAACTCTTCTTGCAAACCCTAGACATCTGTTAGTGCCCTAACGAACGATACACAATATGTTCACTAACCGTTCAAATAAAATCAATCTAAATTCAAATTCTATATTCCCGCCCGTTCGATATGGTTCTAGTGGATTAGCCAATCAGAGGGCTCGAAAGAGCATACCTGTCTGGTCGGCCAATATGGCGAAAAGTGAGGAAGACCGGCGCGCTTCGCTCTGTATCGGGCGTGTGAAAACTTTATAATCGAAGGAAATCCGAGTGATCATTCATAGAACTATTCTAATTAAAGTGTTGGAACGTTACAATCGTGTGCAAACGAAATCCCGTAAGCAAATACCAGCTGCACCCACTTTGTGGAGGAACACGAGGTGGCGCCTTCCTTCTTCAGCCACCACGAGAGGTCCCAAGAGACTACCACTCCTGAGGTTAAAGGATACGGTGGCGCAGACAATCAGATCAGTCGGGTAAGTACCTCTAGTTGTCTAGCCACAAGAACCATCACATTCCTCATACGAGCGAGAATCTACCTAAATTCGACTCGCATTCCCAGAGTGTCGTCTTGAGCCTATTTCAAGCTTTCGGCTAGGCTGCGTCGTCACATCTTTTTGGTGCCGAAACCCGGGATATCGCCTTTAAACTCATAATTTGTTTTTAAAATCTCGACATATAGCTGGTATTTTTCGTATCAATTATCGCTAATTTCGTTATTTCAACATTAAATACGCATAATATTAACGTTTAACAGTGATTTCTAACCTAACGCTTATAAATATAATCATATTTTCGCAATAATTCGTTATTTCATACGTGACTTTCATTTTTTCTTTTAAAAGAAGGTAGGATTGAAAGCAACAAGCAACAATTTGAAATCGTTTCGCCAGTTTGCATTGCGTTAGGTTTGTCGGTAAAACAGTTCATACAACCGGTCACTCACTCATCATAAACTGTTATTCGCCATCGCGATCACAGTTCCATTTTCCATTCGTTCAATCAAATCGTAACTCATTCGCACGCCATAACGTAAACATTGCTGCACAGATAACACGTAATTTGTTTATTATTCAACTAATAATTCGTATGCGGTGATTATATTTCGCTTCAGATCATTGTATGAACAATCTATTCTATTAAATTCGGTGTTCATATGATATCCAATCGGCTGTAGTGATTTATGTTCAATCTAAATCTAACGTTCGTAATCGTAAACAAGTTAGTGTCATCTTTTCAATCTATTCAGTTATTTCGTACGTAGCCGTACTGTGTGAGATCGTAGCAAACAGCTGACTCACCGCTACGGCTGGCAGTTGTTTACATGTGCAATTTCTTAATAATTAGCTATAACCGGCTATCCGTAGTTGAACTACAGCTATAGATAGATACGTAAACATTCTATTTAACTTATTAACTTTATTCTAGCGGTGTGGTTTTAATTGTTATACGAAAATGTCGTTTAATCCAAAACGGACAATGCGTAAGCTTAGTTCGGCGAGCAGAACTAAATCAAAACAAACACATTCTCAATGTTATACAGTAACTGATTTACCCGTATTGCGTAGAAAACGTACCTTAGCATTAAATCGTTTGGTGAAGGCATTCGATGTCGGTGAATTAGCGCGTACCGATGATAGTCAACAAGATCTATTTTTTTCATATTGCGATCAACTCGATAAATATATATCGGATTTTGAGAGCGCGCATTTCGCAATTATCGATCTTTTGGAGACGACTGATGATGGTCAAGGTGATGATGATGATGAAATTCGAACTCGTTTTGATGATACTTATTTTAAAGTTTTATCTATTTATCGTAGTTTAAATAAACCAAATACAAACTTATGTGAAACTAATTATCAATCTAATATTACTTCTCAACCGTCATCATCATCATTCTCTCATGTAAAATTACCTCGAATTAAGTTACCTTCATTTTGCGGTAATATTAAACAATGGCCTGAGTTTATTGATACGTACAACGCACTTATTCACGAATGCCCTGATCTTAAAGATATTGAGAAATTTCATTATCTCATATCATCGCTGAGCGGTGATCCTTTAACTCTAATTCGAACTTTTCCAGTAACTGGTGATCATTACTTAGATGCTTATGCAGCGTTAGTAGCGCGTTATCAAGACAAGCGCGAATTGGCATTTTCTTGTTGGAAGGACATTTTAAACATTCATTTTAACTTTCAAAACGCAAATGATTTTCGTAAAACGTTGGATTGTATTGATGAAAACTTAAGTATTTTGAGAAAATTAAAACTTCCAGTTGAACAGTGGGATTTTGTCATGGCTTATCATATTTTATCAAAATTAGACTCCAAATTAAGACGTGAATTTGAAGAGAAGTGTAGCAACACTGAACTTCCCACCTACTTACATTTAAAACAGTTTTTACATTCGAAGTGTGAAGCGCTTATAAGAGATAATCATTTTTCTGGTTCTACTTCCAACAAAGTGCCACGTCCAGTCAAGGACATATCTAATGCATCAAGTCATAGTTATTCAAAGCGTACTAACGCGTCGCATACCCTTGTTGCGGATAATTCAACAAAATCGAACAAAATTCAAAATAATAAAAATACGATTATTATAAGGTGTTCATTTTGTACTAGTAATCATTCGATCACTCAGTGTCAATCTTTTCTAGCTAAATCCGTAGATGACCGTATGTCTATTGCTATCGAGAAGAAATGGTGTTTTAATTGTCTTAAGCCATCACATCAAATAAAAGATTGCATATCCGCATTTCGATGTCTGAAGTGTAAACACAAACACCATACGTTGCTTCATAAGGATCGCGCCGCTAACAACGAGAATCAAACCAACGAATCTGGCTCTCAGTCAGTGTCGTTAGTAACTAAAGGCTCCCATTCGACTTCGTTTTCTAAATCTACTCCTCCACATTCTACTGTGCTGCTCGCCACAGCCATCGTTCAAATTCAAGGTACAGACGGAAGTTACCATACTTTCCGTGCTTTATTCGACACCGGCAGTCAGAACAATTTTATTACTAAGAACGCTGCACAACGCTTAAATCTTAAGCCAATCAAATCCGAAATCAATATCAACGGTTTAGGAGGCGTTGCGGCCAGCACTATCGGCTTAGTGACTTGTTCTATTGCATCTAACAATCGATCGTTGTTTAACGTAGACATGCACGTTATTTCAAATATATGCGGTGACCAACCAATAGCTAAACTCAATACCGTGGGATGGTCACATATTCAATCGTTACCGTTAGCCGATCCTGGCTTTGATGTACCAGGATCTATCGATATTCTATTAGGTGCGGATATTTTTGCTGATTCGCTTTTAAATCAACGCGTGAAGGGTGCTGTGAATCAACCGGTCGCCTTCAATTCCGTTTTCGGCTGGTTATTGCTCGGTCGCACGTCACTCGTCTCGTCATCGCTGTTACAATTTTCTTCGAAACCGGACGACGAGTTATGTTCTCTCGTTCAACGGTTTTGGGAGATAGATGACGTTCCTCAAGCTTCCACCTTAACACCTGAGGAAGTAGCTTGCGAACAGGCTTACACGTCTGAAGTCGACCGTGATTCGACGGGTAGATACATCGTCAGACTTCCATTTAAGGATGGCGCTGAACCTTTATTCGAGAGCTCTCGCGACATCGCAGTGCGCCGTTTTCATGCGATTGAACGTCGCCTCTTACGCGATCCTGATCTACACCGTCAATACCGGGAATTCATGGACGATTATCTTCAATCCGGTCACATGAAACCAGTTAACGCTAAAGAAGTGAATCAGGGGAAGTATTATATACCGCATCATTGTATTTTACGACCTGACAGCGCAACAACCAAACTACGGGTTGTCTTTGACGCGTCAGCCAAGGACGCTCAAGGCAAATCTTTAAATGATACGTTGCTAACGGGACCTAAACTTCAATCCAATATCATGGCCGTGCTTCTTCGCTTTCGTTTACACGCTATTGTCTTTATTGCTGACATACGTCAGATGTATAGGCAAATTCTTGTCGCGGATGATCAACGCGATTATCAAAGAATTCTTTGGAGAACCGGACCAAATCAAACTTTGCAAGAATTCAGATTGAAAACCGTCACATATGGTGTTTCATCGGCACCGTATTTAGCTTGCAGAACCATTCAACAGTTGGCTGAGGATGAAGGTGCCGCCTTTCCTCTAGCTAAGCAAATACTGACAACGGCAATCTACGTTGATGACGTCACATCCGGCTGTGCTACTCTAGACTTGGCGCTAGAGGCTAAGTCACAGATCATTAATTTACTTAAACTTGGCCATTTTGAACTACGAAAATGGGCCAGTAACGAACCTCGGCTGTTGTCAAATCTTTCAAAGGAGGAGTGTCTTCTTGATCCTAAAACATTCTCAGATGATCAACCATCTACTATCAAAGTGCTTGGGCTCAAATGGGATCCAGCATCCGATGCGTTTCTGTTCGATGTCAAACCATCTAATCGCTCTTGTACAAAGAGAAACATACTTAGCGAGATCGCAAAGGTTTTCGACCCTTTAGGCTTTCTATCGCCTGTCACTATTAAGGCTAAAACCTTGCTCCAACAGCTTTGGCTCCTTGGTGTCTCGTGGGATGAAGACCCGCCCGAGGAGATCGCCAAAGTCTGGAGGACCTTTTGTGATCAACTACCAGTGCTGCAGGAGGTGAGAGTATCACGTTGCCTCACATCGCCATCCGTACAAGCGTACGAACTGCACGGATTTTGTGACAGTTCCGAACTCGCTTACGGGGCAATACTTTATGTACGCATCCTACTGAATGACGGGTCAGTCCGAATCATACCGCTATGCGCTAAAGCACGGGTTGCGCCCATCAAGAAACTTTCGTTACCACGCTTGGAGCTGAGTGCTGCGGTGGTTCTCGCTAACCTCGTTAAATTCATTCTTGACATCTATAACCTAAATCTATCCATTGATTCGATTCATTTGTGGTCTGACTCGACGGTAGTTCTGTCATGGCTTCGTTCGCATTCTTCGCGTTGGAACACTTTTGTAGCCAATCGGGTTAGTCTCATCCAAGATACCGTTCCGGTGGAATCGTGGCACCACGTCGCATCCGCGGATAACCCCGCTGACGTGTGCTCACGAGGGCAACTGCCACGTGACCTACTTCACAATTCATTGTGGTGGTCAGGACCAACTTGGTTGTCAAAATCACCCGATCAGTGGCCAAATTATTCAATATCTTCTGTTTCTACCGACGTGAAAGAGTTGGTGTGCGCTGAAGAGCGTCGACCAGTTGTGTTAATTACTGATAACAACGCAGCGAACCTATCGTTATCACCAATCGATCATCTGTTGAAGCGGTATTCTTCAATTGATAAAATAATTCGTATTGTTTCTTATATGCGGCGATTGCTTCCCAATGCAAGGAATCGTAATCTCAGTGCGATCCCCACTGATATCGAAAATTATAAATCGTTAATATTAATCGTTAAACATGTTCAATCGACTGAGTTCGCTGAAGTTATTCAACAACTCAAATCTAAAAAACAATTGCCCAAACATTTTCGAAAGCTTAATCCATTTCTGGACGACGAGGGTATCCTCAGGGTGGGCGGTCGGATCTCCCACGCTGGGATTGAATACGAACAAAAACATCCCGCACTCTTACCCTGCTCGCATCCCTTTACGTCAAAACTAATCGAATCCGTTCATCGTCAGCATTGCCATACTGGTCAGAATACGACTCATTATCTTATTCTACAACGATTTTGGGTATTGTCAGCAAAACGAGCTATTCGCCAGTGTTTGTCAAAATGCATACGTTGTTACTGGACCAATCCCAAGCCGCTACAACCGTATATGGGTGATCTACCATCCTATCGTGTTAATCAAGTCAAGCCCTTTTCGGTGGTCGGTGTAGACTTCGGTGGACCATTTCGCATCAAAGTTAGCCATCATCGCGGTGCCAAAATTGAGAAGGCCTATCTGTGTCTTTTCGTGTGCCTAGCTACTAAAGCAGTCCACCTTGAGGTCGTGTCGACTCTCTCTACCGAAGGTTTTATCGCAGCATTGCGCAGATTCGTTGGTCGGCGCGGTCGGTGTAATGTAATCCATGCTGATTGTGGGACAAACTTTATCGGTGCCAGTAACTACCTATCATCTCTAGCGGAGGCTTCGCAAACTCAATCCATTCAATTCGATTTCAACCCACCCTCTGCACCTCATTTTGGAGGCGTATGGGAAATACAAATCAAAGCTGCGAAAACTCACCTTTATCGCATTGTAGGCAATCAAGTGCTAACGTTCGAAGAGCTTTGTACGTTATTTATTCAAATCGAAGCTGTTTTAAACTCGCGACCGTTGTATCCGTTGAGTGCAGATCCAAACGATTTAAATGTGCTAACTCCAGGTCACTTCTTGACCTTGGAACCCTTAACAGCTGTGCCTGACGCGGATTATTCTAATATCAAACTATATCGTCTTAGCCGTTGGCAGCTTATCCAATCGTTTGTACAAAACTTTTGGCTTCGCTGGAAAAACGAATATCTACATTCCCTAACGCAACGTGCAAAGTGGACAAAGGCTTCAAAACCATTATCAATCAATTCTATCGTCATCATCAAAGATGACAATCGACCCCCATTGCACTGGTCTTTGGGAAGAGTTACCGATTTACACCCGGGCCTCGACGGCATCGTCCGCGTGGCAACTATTCAAACTAGAGACAGCTTAATAAAGCGTCCATTAGTCAAGCTGTGTCCTCTTCCCATAGAACCCAGTACCAACTAATCTACTGTTCTAATTATATATTTTAGTTATGTATCTAGTATTTTAAGCAAAACTAGTAGTCGTTAGTCGTTAATATAACTTTAATGTATCATTTTATGTATCAATTCTACTTCAGTTTATGTATCAATTCCACTTAACCAACCGGAAAATACCAGCTGTATTTTGGTGGGCGGTATGTTCACTAACCGTTCAAATAAAATCAATCTAAATTCAAATTCTATATTCCCGCCCGTTCGATATGGTTCTAGTGGATTAGCCAATCAGAGGGCTCGAAAGAGCATACCTGTCTGGTCGGCCAATATGGCGAAAAGTGAGGAAGACCGGCGCGCTTCGCTCTGTATCGGGCGTGTGAAAACTTTATAATCGAAGGAAATCCGAGTGATCATTCATAGAACTATTCTAATTAAAGTGTTGGAACGTTACAATCGTGTGCAAACGAAATCCCGTAAGCAAATACCAGCTGCACCCACTTTGTGGAGGAACACGAGGTGGCGCCTTCCTTCTTCAGCCACCACGAGAGGTCCCAAGAGACTACCACTCCTGAGGTTAAAGGATACGGTGGCGCAGACAATCAGATCAGTCGGGTAAGTACCTCTAGTTGTCTAGCCACAAGAACCATCACATTCCTCATACGAGCGAGAATCTACCTAAATTCGACTCGCATTCCCAGAGTGTCGTCTTGAGCCTATTTCAAGCTTTCGGCTAGGCTGCGTCGTCACACAATACATACATCTACTGTCTGAGTTACTTGTTGCGCCGTATCGAACAATACACAGTACTTACCTTTCAGTACTTTTATTTTGTTATGTTTCCTCCTTTTCTAACACTGACATCTTAATAAATTATATTAACCGTTCCATCTACTCAAATTCTTTTTGTAAACAACTGTGACTATTTGGCTATCCAGCAGTAAACGCGTCAACCCCCGCTCATTGCTTAGGGTGATGGCTGAAAGTCGGCATTTCACCTTTGTTGAATATTTTTTCCGAGCATGTGTGCAGCAGCAAAAGGATCCACCTTTTGCTGCTGCACACAGACTTATCTCCTCAACGATATTTATTGTAAACTAGCTGTTGCCCGCGACTTCGTACGCTATACTATTTATAGTTGAATCACTAAAAATACTAATACAAACTTCTATTTGTAGTTCATTTCATACAAAATGTGTGTATACGTCCGCAAATATAAGTTTGTCTACGTTTTATAAGATGTCAAGAAATCTTCCCGCAATAAAAGGTACCCCATAATGTTGACCCTGGACATTCTGCAAGCGAGATAATACATACGGTGCGAGCAAGCCACAAACCAAACTAAATACCTACAGCTTGCAAGGAGTTACAAAACCATAACAAAGTGATGGTAGCTACTTGTTGTGCCGTATCGAGCGGGCGGCACTCTTGACCTCCTTACGAACTGTACACCCCTCGTCTGAAGCCTTAAGATGGTTCTGCAGGCGTACTATCTCGTAGTACGTTGCGAGGTAGCCATGAATACTTCTGGCCAAGTTTGAATGGTATTACAAACCGTAGCTACTCGTAGTTATCTGTGTAGTACCGTATCAAACGATACACGTACACACACCTACTGTGGTTTTGCAAACTTGCATGGTGTTACAAACTCATAAGAAAGTGATGGTAGATGATAGGTAGCTATTTGTTGTTGCATATCAAGCGAATGCCGCTCTGAGCTGTACACCGCTTGTCCGAGGCAGTACCCCTAGTGTAAGTTTTTATGTCAAGCAAACGCAAACTATTTCGATTCCGTATTTATGTCAATTTGTATGAAAACTGTATCAGCGCCTCTAGCGGCGAGTAGCGCGCTTATACAGTTTTCATAAAAATTTACATAAATACGGAATCGAAATAGTTTGCGTGTGCTTGTCATAAAAACTTACACTAGGGGTACTGATAACTAATACGTACGAGAAAGCGGTGAAGTGCAAACTTCATTTTAAGTTAGATGTACCTAGGTATGTCAGAAATGCGTTTACTGCGTTGCGTTACTGACTGACTGACAGACAACGCACAGCTGAAACTATCTGGGTGCAAGAAGCTGAAAGGACAAGGACCATTTTTGTATGGCAGCTGGCGTCTTTTAATTTTCTTGCGGCCATCAACCAAATATTGAAATATAATTTATTGGCAGCACTACAGACAATATTTGCAACGGAAGTACTTTATACCTGTAAACTCAGTCCGAACCGAGTGAGACTAGCTAGAACTTAACTTTGTTTTTCATAGTTTCAAAGTGTATGAATTACAAAGTTACACCTGCGGTTTTTAAAAATGCTAAATACGAACGAATGGTTCTAACTTGGTTCTGACTGAGTTTACAGCTATACTGTCTTGGAAAATATTGTTTGTTATACTATCAAGAATTGATTTTCAAACATTTTGTTGATGGCCGCGAGACAAAAAAAATAGACGCCAATTTTAGGCATTGCCTTTTGGCATGAATGTTAATTGAGTTCTCTTCCTTCACAAACTCTTTATATTTATAAGTAAAACAATTCGTTTATGATTACCATAGAGTTACTTAGTATAATAATATGAGATTACTTATCACATTTAGAAAACGTTTTGAGATATTTTGGTTTTTTAACGTTTAGCCACGAAACGCGACTGTTTTAAATCTGTTTTAGTTTAAGAATATTTTATCAATTTCTTATGTTTTACTATGTGTTTGTTTTTAAAGCTTTGCAATAATAATGGTGTGAGTATAAAATGCAAAGATAACACTGCCTGTTATGACTTTAATTTCTATATTTTTGACGTTGACGTACAACAATGTTTTACTTAGGTATACAATACGTTTATTTACGTATACGTACTTATGATGTTGTAAAACATCCGTACAACCCTTGACCCATATGTGGGCAGGTAAGGATCTGAAGGGACGGTTGAGGGTAAGGTAACTCAATATTAGCTTCGAAAGTGCTTCAAGGCACACAAATGTTGGTATCTACGTGCAAAATAACGGCCGTTTTAAATTATTTGATGAGATACTTACCTACGTTATGTTTGGAACGAAAAACCATTTATTTGTTTTTCATTTATATTTATTATTGTTTTTGTTAAAGTTAATGGCAGAAAAATAGCTTTTAAGTAAAAAAAAACGAAGTTTTTCAGTGACGTAGGTAGGTATATAGTAGTCTCTTTTATAAATAAATAAATAAATTCTTTCTTTTTGACAAAAACGATACTAAATATTTCCTTTTTTTGTAGTGATGAGGGGAATGCGTTTACGCATACCCCGTCCGCGTGCGGTGTGCGGACGGTGGTTATGTGGGACTTCCTGATCCTCCATCCAGTGTCGGATACTCGATGGGGGATCAGGAAGGGGGAATACTTACTAAACCCCTCACTTCTTGCTCTCTCCGCCGTCAATAAGGTCGCAATGTGGAGGGCCCGAGGTGGAAAGCTGTCTTGAGTTAGTGGAACCTGAATGAACCATTACTCTCTATAAAAAAAAACTTTGCGAACAGACTATGTTGTAGGAGAAAAAATTCTCGGAAAGAAACAACTATGCCAATGGCTGATTTTATTATTCCTTTAAAATATCCTTCATATATCTGTCTGTCTGTTTTTTTCATATTGTTCTGTGATAACATCATACTAATTCATCACTTAAAATGTGTAGGCGCGAAAAAAGTAATTAAGTTTGTAAGTTGATTAATGATAGGTACGTGTATGACTATGACAAAATAGGCATTTGAATAGCCAATTCCTTAATGTTTTATCAATTTGGATAAGTTAAATATCCCTAATTTTAATCTTAATTAAAATACGAAAAATTTAAAATGAAGAATTTTAAAAAGTCAACGCGTCTCACAACTAGCTCCGATGGGACTCAAACCCACGACCTTTCTCTGTCAGGGCAAATGCTCTAACCATTGAGCAAAGGAAATATTGTGAAAAATAAATATATGTAGCTTTCTTCCGCAAATAAATTTATTTGCGGAAGAAAGCTACATATATTTATTTTTCACAATGGTTAGGGACTTCCGCCAAGTGACGCCTGATTCAATCAAATACAAAGGAAATATTTTACTAAAAATAAACACAATAATGGCATGCCAATTCGAAACTATAATCCTAATAAAACCTTTTATTACATCCATATAAAAATCAGGCTAATCTCTTGAACGATGCCAAAGAAAAACAGGCTCTATAATCGCATGAACAAAGGGTTAAAACCAAATAATCCAACACTGAGAAAAATTTCCTCTGCCGCGCTACGTAAATTAAGGACAAAAATCGACCACAATGACGTGTGTAACCCGCTCCATTACGCGTACGTAGTCAGTCATACGTAGTCGGCATACTGACGCTCATCATGGAGCGGGTTACGTAATTTACTCGTGGTCGATTTTTGTACGTACGTACGTAGCCCGACATCCGGCTACGTATACGTAGTGCGTATACGTAGTGTGTACCATGGCGGCTTACGTACGATACTGTAGCGGGCACAGTAAATAATTGTGAGCCATACGTTTGCACCGCGGCGGCATACGTACAATACTGTAGCAGGCACAGTAAATAATGATGAGCTATACGTGCGCACCGTGGTGGCATACGTACGATACTGTGGCGGACACAGTAAAGCACGGTGAGCCATACGTGTGCACCGAGGCGGCATACGTACAATACTGTAGCGGGTACACTAAATAATGGTGAGCCATACGTGTGCAGCGCAGCGGCATACGTACGAAACTGTGGCCGACACAGTAAAGCACGGTGAGACGTACGTGTGAACCACGGTGGCATACGTACGATACTGTAGCGGGCACAGTAAATAATGGTGAGCCATACGTGTGCACCGCGGCGGCATACGTACGATACTGTGGCGGCCACAGTAAAGCACAGTGAGCCATACGTGTGTACTGCGGCGGCATACGTACGATACTGTAGCGGGCACAGTAAATAATGGTGAGCCATACGTGTGCACCGCGGCAGCATACGTACGATACTGTGGCGGACACAATAAAGCACGGTGAGCCATACGTGTGTACTGCGGCGGCATACGTACGATACTGTGGCGGACACAGTAAAGCACGGTGAGCCATACGTATGTACCACGGTGGCATACGTACGATACTGTAGCGAGCACAGTAAATAATGGTGAGCCATACGTATGCACCGCGGCGGCATACGTACGATACTGTGGCGGACACCGTAAAGCACGGTGAGCCATACGTGTGTACTGCGGTGGCATAAGTACGATACTGTTGCGGACACAGTAAAGCACGGTGAGCCATACGTGTGTACTGCGGCGGCATACGTACGATACTGTGGCGGACACAGTATAGCACGGTGAGCCATACGTATGTACTGCGGCGGCATACGTACGATACTGTGGCGGACACAGTAAAGCACGGTGAGCCATACGTATGTACTGCGGCGGCAAACGTACGATACTGTGGCGGACACAGTAAAGTACGGTGAGCCATACGTGTGTACTGCGGTGGCATACGTACTATACTGTGGCGGACACAGTAAAGCACGGTGAGCCATACGTGTGTACTGCGGCGGCATACGTACAATACTGTGGCGGACACAGTAAAGCACGGTGAGCCATACGTGTGTACCACGGTGGCATACGTACGATACTGTAGCGGGCACAGTAAATAATGGTGAGCCATACGTATGCACCGCGGCGGCATACGTACGATACTGTGGCGGACACAGTAAAGCACGGTGTACCATACGTGTGTACCACGGCGGCATACGTACGATGCTGTAGCGGGCACAGTCAAGCACGGTGAGCCATACGTTTGCACCACGGCGGCATACTTACGCTACTATGGCGGACACAGTGAAGCATGGTGCGCCATACGTGTGCACCGTGGCGGCATACGTAGGATACTGTGGCAGGCACAGTAAAGCATGATGTGTCAGACGTATTAACTGTCGTAGTAGAGGTAAGGTACCGTTGCCGGTACAGTAAGGCATGATGAACCGTGCGTATGTACCACGCCAGCGTACGTACGATACTGGTGCGGGAACAGTAAAGCCCGGTGAACCGTACTTATGTACCACGCCAGCGTACGTACGATACTGCTGCGGGTATAGTAAGGCATGGTGCACTATACGTGTTACGTATGGCACACCATGCTTTACGATACTCGCACCTGTATTTTCCTTATGCTGGCATAGTACATACAAAGGTGTTCAGATAATTATTATAAATATTAACCAATCAAAGTCAATGAAATTTTGTAGACACGATCGAGAAACTAATATCTAGGTCTGTGGTTTAATTCATGTTTACGAAAATGTAATAAACCACAGACCTAGGTATTAGTTTCTAGACCATGTCTACAAAATTTAATTGACTTTGATTGGTTAATATTTAAAATAATTATCTGAACACCTTTGTATGTACGGCCAGCGTCATAAATATATATATGGCTGTATATATATTAATGACGCTGACTTTACCATGCCAACATAAGGAAAATACAGGTGCAAGTATCGTAAGGAGTGGTGTGCAATACGTAACACGTATAGTGCATCATGCCTTATACCCGCAGCAGAATCGCATGTACGCGGACGTGTGTCTAATTAGTCACACATAAGTTTTAGATTTCCGTTTTTCCTTTTTTTAGGTACGGAACCCAAAAATCAAGTATGTCTAATAGCCGTCCATTTATGTACATACGTATGGTGAATGCTATGGTACCTGTTCCGCACTAGTATCATACCTCTTATTTTTCTTCTCGGCATATATATTTGTCCATTGCGGGATATATGCCTCTCCCATGGTTTTCCTATGTCGTCCTCGATGCGGCGTATCTGGTCGAGGTCGGTCCTGCCATCTTAGGAAAGGCGGTCTACCCACGTTTCGACTTCCCGTTCATACCTCTACTATAACAGTTAATACGTTTTATACACATTATGCTTTGTAGTATAAGTAGTACAACCTGCACTGGTAAATAGATATCTACTTATAAATAATGGTGCGGGTAGGGTAAAGAATGATGTATCATTATAAAGCTGACCAGATGTTTTAAAACTTTTACTGACAATAGTTACGTCATTGGCCATTATGACGGTTCCTTGTCAACTTTTAAATACTCAACAAAATGCTGCAGAACTTTCACGAACATAAAAAAACTAAATTGTACAATAATCTTTAAGTTAAGGAAATCGGAATGATTTCAGTTTATTATGACATATTATACATTTTAAAGCTCTGGTCAGGCTTTATCTACTGTTGTTGTTGAACTTGTACGATATTAGTGCGGCTATATTATTATTATTATGCAAAATAATTTTATAACAAACTTAACAGCTGCACCGATATAGCACCAAAGTCCGGATCTGTAAGTGAAGAAGCTTACAATAATTGGTAATTTAGATAAAATAATACTTCATGATGCATATACATTCAGTGTACCTACACAGCAATGATACAACATTTTTTAATTTTTTTTAAACTTTTACAAGGTTAATAACAGAAGAAATTCTGAAGTTCTGTTCTCAAACCCCGTACAAGTTTTATAGGCTTGTTGTCAAAAGGAAATAGACATAAAAGATTTATATTATTTATTTTCAATAGTAAAATTGAGTTATACAAAAAAAACTTCAACAAGCTTATTTGATAATACTATTCTAGAATAATAATTACATAGTGAAGGGCGTCAGTAGATATCCTATTTTAATAGATTTCGACTGAGTGTTTTAGGGCAATTAGAAATAATTAGGTACAACAACAGCTTCATTATCAACATAAACAATGTCTCAGATCTCAGGTAGGTATTTGTTGCACGAGCCGGAGGCAGGAAAGCAAGAGCAACCTAGGATTACCAGACCAAAGAATCACTAGTAAGGGTACTGTAAGGAAGGTTATTACTCTGTGGGCAATTAGTAGAAGATATCTACTACTACTATCTACCCTACAGTACCTTGGCATTAATGAACTCAGAACGGTATAGCGAATCACCATTCGCCGATGGTACGGTTCGCCGAAATCAATTTTAGTCAACGGTCGGTTCCACGAATAAATCCATCGCTGATAGAACTATTCGCCAAAAACACCGTTCATCGATTGTCACTTCAGCTGCAACATCTTTTACCGATGGAAAGGGTCGCCTAATAATTTCAATGACTGGCCCAAATTTTGTACTTAAAAAATAAGAAATAATTTTAAGCTAAAAATTACCATAATTATATGAAATAGTTAAAGTAGAAAATTTGGGCCAGTCATTGAAATTATTTGTGTTTGTGTATTTATTTCGGCGACCCGTTCCATCGGTAAAAGGTGTTGTAGCTGAAGCGACCATCGATGAACGGTGTTTTCGGCGAATAGCCCTATCGGCGATGGATTTATTCGTGGAACCAACCGTCGACTAAGTGTAATTTAATCGAACCGTTCGCCATACCGTTCTGAGTTCGGGTACCTTGGCATCAATGGAGTCCGCGTGGTCGTCGCTGGAAACCAATGCGTCTAGGCCTACGGTAAAATTAACTTAAAGCTCCTTCGCATACGAACGGCGCAAATACATACTCATAAACCTAACTAGTTGCGGAACCTATGTCGCAAGGCCCGACTTTAAACTGATATAACCGGTATTCTACAAAAAAAAATGTGGGGATCGCCTCGTTTTGGTAGCGAACCGAGAGCCACCTTTTGGCAGTAGGGGCGGTGCTCCCCTACCCCAGGGCCTAGGTGAAGGTTAAACATCAGTACCGAGTTTCGATATTTCTGATTTTAAAAGCTTAAATGACACAATACGATGAAATAATACAAACAACAAATGAAACTCAGTACTGAGGTTTAACCTGAAGTTAAGTTAAAGAAAAAAATTGGTGGTGGGCCCGTATTTAAGCTTTTGCAAAACGGTAAGGTATGTGGTAAGTAAGATGTGTAAACTGTATCACCTGCGGGCAACAGATCCGCACAGGTGGGTGTGTTTCTGAATTTCTGCACGTGTTGTATGCATGTAAGTGTGTGATGAGAGAAAAATAGACGAAGAAGGTTGGTGTTTATATGCTAACTAATATTGGCACCATACGTATATCGTATCGTATGTGATTTGTAATAGTCGTTGTTATTCTAAAGTCCATCGAACAGTGACAAAGTTTCAAATTTGACATTATGGTAATTGTGGCCGGTACAGGCGAAACAAGGATATTATAATTATGTAATAGGTAATCGTTGGTTCTCTGCACTTGATACGCATAGTAATGCTGATTAAAATCTATACACTCTAATGAAACACACTCAAATGTAACTTCATCTTTTTGAAAGATGCGGAGGAAATATAATGACGATAACACCCTTGTTCACCATATAGAAATCCAGAAAATCCTACCGTTAATTTACAGAAAGTTCGCACATGAGTTATAAGTAAATTCGGAGACGCACTGCTTTTTTTGCAATAGTAACACGTAAACATTTTAAAGTATTAACTCTAGATCAGTTAAAAGAGTATTCACAGCCTGCGTAGGCCTGTCAAATTTAGTTTTAATATCGTAGAAACCCAATTGAATAAAAAGCCATATGTCTCCAGCTTCCTCCGGGTAAGAAGCTCCTATCGACTGAAATATTTTAAATGCACAGTCTACTGCTGTTACTAACTTATTAAAACTATACAATGTGTCGTTTATAACTACATACGCTACTTTTACCTCAATAACGGTAGGGCCTACAAAAATTACGTAGGGTTGAACAGTGCGGCCTAGCCTCTGTAGGTTCTCCTTTTTTTGAATGATCTTGTTGGTTACGTCGGCTTCAGAAGCAGCTTGCGATATATAGCCGTCGCATACCTCTGCCCTGGATGGCTTCCACGTTGGCTTTCCTTTTATTTTCCGTGCAGGTGAAATGTTGATGACATAAGCCAGCAACATCAAAGCAACATTGCTAGATGTCTCTGGTTCATCTTCTGTATTCAAAGAAAAAAAGTTTCTGTTAATTTTTGAGACTTAATTTTATGAAGGTAAGGTAAATAAAGATTTAATATAATAATACTAATATTTGAGAAAAGCTTCTTACCGTCAATCAGTGCAATTATATTTGCTATATTTGTTCTTGTGTCTGGGTCTCTAATTTTTCGTAATTTTAATGAAGCATATTTTATAATCTCTTCATTTTTGAGGGTGATAGAAGAAAATAATTTGTTTTCCTTTCCCGGATACAGACGATTGAAATCGTTCATTAGCTGAAAAAAGAATACAATAAATGTACGCTACGTTATTTCCATACACACGTACGTACGATCCGTCCGGATCACTACCAATCACTACCACAGAGCTTATGGGGTTGGTTGGGTTTTTACTGCCAGCTCAATAGCTCGCGCGCTGCCGACATTGCAGAACAATGTCGGCAGCGCGCGAGTAATACTTTTGGTGTTGCAAGTATCTAGAGTCTGTGCGGAAAGAGAACAATCGTGGCAGAAACGGGACCTAACATTATGAATTTTACAAGGCAATCGAAATTTAGACACTTGTCTCATCATTTAAATGGCATCGCCGTACATTTGTATAGAAAAACCACAAGGATTATGTAAAAAAAATAAGGCTGCTGTAAATGCTTACCAAGGTATAGCCTTGTGATTGTTTCAAGGCTGGGAAATCCTTGAAGTAATCCGCTATTTCACCTTTTCCATATTGGATGCGGTTTAGACGGTGATCTGCAGTTTCTGCCCACTTTTCTTCAACAGATTTCCATGGATCGACATTGTTTTTCAGCCACAATAATGCTTCTTCATAAACAATATCTGTAAGTAATTTATTTATACTTATATTGTGTTTGGTGGGATGAGTTAACAAGAGGATATATATTTATTACTCTATGGGAAGGGCAGAGTGAGATAACAGCAGTCGAGCTGTCAAGCGTCAAACGTCAAACTGTACATTTTCTGTCTTTTTTTGTAAATGTTTTTAGTAATACTCTTATTACGGGACATTGGCAAAATTTCTGTGGAAAACGGAAGAGGCCAGGCACCAAAAAAAAGTGCGAGCCCGACTCGAATTTGACTAGTAATTATATGCTTACCACTTTCCAGAGATTCCAGGCTATAAATGTCCTCATCTGTGATAGTTGGCGTGGATCTGAGCGATGATCTCGATGACTTAGAGGATGAACGGCTAGTTCCCGGCAACTGTCCACCTTCTCGCAACTTTCTCCTTCGTGCTATGTACGTTTCGTATAGCTTGCCACTAGCATTTTTTTTTGCTAATTTATTTGTAGCTGCGAAATATGCAGAATAATACACCACAACGCGTTCCTTGTGGAATATTTCCACAATTTCGGTAGCTAGTTTATAAAATTCTTCACTGGAAATTTTCTTCGCACAATTGTTTTCTAGGTGGTGGTGTATTAGCAGCTGGCTCAATTTCCTTCGGGAACCCTCCGTCAGTAATCCTCCTTTTCCCTCTTTGAGTATTGCTCTGCCGTCTAAACTTTCCTGTATGTACAACACAAACACTATTGAAACACTATTAAAACACATTTTTTTTATTTTTGTTGAACAATAAATAAATAATAATAAAGAAATAACTTCTTACATTCAATTATCTAAGCCCATGTTAATTTCATTAAGAAACTGTATCATGGAAAACTTGATAACGGATATATATATACTTAAATACTTTTTGTTTGTAAATACATACTGAATATACATAGTTAACACCCAGACCAAGACAAATAGACATGTTCATGCAGACAAATATTTATCTTGCTCAGGAATCGAACCCGAGACCACTGGCGCAGAAGGTGGGTAGCTGGGAAGTATACCCTTTCAAACAAACAGTTTAGCCAATGATAAATTCTATTGAATACTAAATAAATACTACTGAAACACTTACCAAATAAATAGGTACTATACATACAGATTTACTTACATTTTTGCTGGTTCAACAATATACTACTAACTATGCATATTCTACTAGCACACTAACTTTGACTAGTGCCTTTGTCTTAATACTCATACAATCTACTAAAAGAAAATAACATTACATTTAGTAGTTTCGATACCTGAAACAAAAAAAAATGGTTTTACAGTGGCAAGAATCTTTTGACCTACCCTAGGTAGGTACCTACTCTCTTTAACTTTTAACTTATTAACAATCACCTATTATTTATTACATTTTAATGGTATGGCAGAATATTATAATAAGCAAGTTCCTTTTTATATTGGCACGAAAGGGTATTACCAAACAAAACCATAGAAATGTAGGTAGGTATTATTTACTTTAAGCGACTTGCTCCAAGTGACAAAGCAAAACTATATTATTATAACAAAGAAGCATGCTACAAAAGTGACTGGCGCTGTACTTTGTGCTTTTAAGTCATATAATTGTACTGGTATAATTAGATGAAGATTTAAGCAAATAAGTACTTGTGTCCAATATGCTTGTTTCTTCATTTTTCTTTCCGAATACTACCTACAATATGGGTATCAAATTAAAGGGCTCAACGCAAGGATTTCAAAAAGGTTTATCATGATTGTTTATTAAATTAGTAAGTTCTTATTTAAGACAGGTGTTTATTGATAATGAACTGAAAAGTCTAATAATAAAAACATAATTATTAAAAAAAATAAAAATTCCTACTGCTACTGAGGACACTTTAAATTGTAGTATTTCACCGAACTACGTTAGTAATATTATAGTATACTTTGACCGAACGTTCCCCTGACTGCAAAGAGAAATTAAAAAGCTTGTTTTCCCTTTCTAGTGGTTAATTTTTTGCAGGAGGGTTTTTGTGTTTATTTAATAGGTAACTATGTTTTTTTAACGTTTAAAAACTATTGACAGTGTTTCTCAAAGCGGCTAGATCAAAGTAACAATAAGTAGGTACTTGGGTTATGAAAGATTTTAGTTAGGTTCTTGTATTGGTAGGCAAGGGCTATAAATATTTAAGAAACACCTTAGTATAATAAATTCATTATTAAAAAGCCACACAACAGTGCCATAAAATTTTATGGTTTTGCCTACCGACTTAGTTTTCTTTCTACAATATTGTAAACTTGTAACTACAATGACTGACTTTGTAAATTATTGCCCGTCAAGTGAAAATCTTTATTGAACAAAAAAAATATGTAAAATTGTCACTTCAATTTTTTATTTTTTTAAATACCTACGTTTTGTTATTAATCTGAGTAGGTACCTAATGTTATGATTATGAGTAACTTACAGTGTTATTAGCTGCAGTAGAACAGTCTGTTGAGGTTTTTGCATTGTCACCGACGACATCATCAGTTTCCGGTACCGATACAGCGTTTTGAGTCGAGTCGTTTAGCTTCTCAATTTCAAAGTTCTAGAAAAATAATTTAAAAGCTTTATTACAAAGCATTACAAAGTTACACAGCAGAGGTTCATGAGAAAAACATGAAGAAAAAACATACTTGCAGGGCTTTTCGCTGTTGCAGCCAATTTTTAAATTTTATTCTGGGGCCTATCTTGGGGATCATTTCTTTTAATTCTTCATCGTTTAACAGAATGGCAGTTTCTATTGAGGATATAAGGTTGACTGAAAAAAGCAACAATTAAATTTTATTGTTTTTTGCCACATGTGCGCACGTCCCAAGTATATTTTTTCGTAATTTAAACCGCCACGTGCGACAGATCTAAGAGAATAAAATCATAAGCCTGCGCCACGAAAGAAGAGACCTGACCAGGCCCTGACGGATCACGTTGTTCGAACTGCGCAGTAGTGATTTCTTATAGGTAAAGTTAAGAAATCGTCCAAATCAAATCAGTGGTTTCCCAGGTCTATACTTTCTTCGCTTTTTGTACCTACGTTTACACAATCGAAATAAAACCGAGACAGGCAAGCTTACCTTCAAGAAATGGCAATACATCACTCAATCCTTCGGCTATTAAAATGTCTTCCATGATGATGGCCGGCCACGCAACGCACCGCACGCAGTACAATAGTAGATAGAAGTAAGTAGGTGCTCTGGCCTCTACTATGCTTGCGCATTTCGCGGCGTGCGCCCGTCCGACTCACTGACTGGCCTGGAATAAAGTGAGTGAGCGACGCGACGCGACGTGACTGGTCGTGACTCACTCAGCGCCGGCGCCGCGCCGGGCGGGGCGGGCGTAGGGTAGTGTTGCCAAACTATCGATAGTATTACTATCGAGTTTTTTATCTGAAAACTATCTAACTATCGAAAAGCCTATCAATAGTATCGATACTATCGATAGTATCGATACTATCGATAGTATCGATAACTCAAAACGTGTCAATACTTTCGATAGTGGCGATACTATCGATAGCTCAAACGTGTCAAAACTATCGATAGTATTGATACTATCGAAGTTCTCAGTAGTACTATATACTACTATGCACAAAGATTGACAAACCATCGATACAATAAAACAACCAATAGTAGAACTATCGATAGTCTTATCGATAGGCTTTCTTATGCACCACGTGACTGTATATTTTATATAGCCGGTCGCCCAGAAGAAGAGTGGTTTAATTTTCTTTTCCAATAAATTCATTTCTCTATGAATTAAATGATTATATATAAATATATTTTTTTACATCTCCCATAAACAAATATTAAATTACTATTATTTCGGTAAAACATTAGAAATAAGCTCCCTCAATAAGGGTTTACTGGGGGATGAGAGGGGTGGGGGAGAGGGCCACAACCCCCCCTATGCAACCCCCATCTGCCGGAGATGCGTAGTTTTCGAGAAATTTTTGTAAACATAACATTAAAACAAAATTTTACAGAAGGAAGGCTAAAAAGTGTTGGGGAAACAGGGAAAGAGTGTAAAAAAGTCACACATACAAAAACGTCGTTTCTGGCACCTCTCCGGCAACCAAAATCGATATCAGGGGTTTCAGTAAAACCCCCTGAGCCCCCCTACGGTGTCAGTTTTCCCAGAACGAGGGAGTTTATTTCTAAACCCAACCCATTATTTCCCCATGGTAAAATCTGTAGTTCATAAACGTTTGAATAGTCATTTATATAATCTGCGCAAATACTCGATACTGAGTAGTATCGATACTTTAGGACTGATATTTTAACCCCTCATCGACCGGGAGCGGTATCGATGGCGGCGATATCGATATCAGTAAGCCTAGCATGACCACCCAAAACTCGATATGTATCGCATGATAAAGCGATTTATTGACATTCAAACGTCAAAACCCATAGTCTTTTGACAGTTAAACCGGATAACTTATCATATCATATCGCGTTTTGGTTGGTCATGCTAGGGGGGCAGGAGCGTATATCGAAACCATGTCCCTCGATACCACATGAGTACTCGGTATCGATACCCGAGGCCGATACTTCGAACCCACCCTGTGCGTGTGCGACTGTGTGCCCGCCGTACGAATGAACGTAATAGCCGCGAACGAACGAACGAAAAGTAAGCGAACGCGAACAGTATAATGTAACCGCATACTTATTTTACGTATAGTGCTGCTGTATAATGTACTGTGCGTTAAATGCGCAGTGGGCGCTTTTAGTGTCACGCGGATTTGCTCACGCACGCGGGATTGGACCGCATGCGTAGCATCCGCAAAGAACAATTTCATATAGGTATCTATTGTAAAGCGTGATAAACGCACGCGGGACGCGGGGCGCTGTGCGGGGCGTCACCCCGGTGCGGGGTATCCGCATGCGTAAGCGCTGCCTACAACTTCAGTGCCCATTTTAGAGTCGAGCGGGGCGCACGCGCCGTATTGTACTACCGAAATGAAAATCGATACAGAACGAGTAATCATTGAAGTTCATCTGCGGCCCGTTTTGTGGGATAAACGCAATGAATTATACAAAAACAGGGACGCGAGAGAGGCTGCATGGAGAGATATTTTGAAGGAATTGGCACCTAACTACGAAAATTTGAGCGAAGAGGAAAGAAAAGAGGCGGGTATGTGTTTGGTTCATTATTTTATTTATACAAGCATCATTACTTTATTAATATAAGCATAATTATTTAATTCACAAATAACATCAAAAACCTAAAACCTTTTGAGTTTAGTTAATTAATTATATATCGGTGTTGCCAGGAGACTTTTCCTTCATTGATAAAGTAATCTGCAAATATATCTCTGATATTACTTGCCGACGTATTACTACTTTCAGTCTGCTGCCTGGGTAGTGGTCCCGTAAAACCATTTGTGACAAATGTATGGCTGACCTTGTAGCCATCCCGTTTCCTTATGAAATTGTGAAGTACACATGCCGTCTTGACTATTAATTGTGCTAGATCTAACTTGACATTCATGGATCTGTGAAATATTCTAAATTTATTTGACATAATTCCAAAAGTGCATTCTATGTACCTTCTAGCTCTGGACAGACGGTAATTAAATATTTTCTTTTTGTAAGGTAAATTATCACGAGCATAAGGCCGCATCACATGTGATGATAAACCAAATGCCTCGTCTCCCACTATCACGAACGGCAACTTTGCTCTTACACTAGATGGATAAGCTACTTCGGGGCAAATAATAGGCAACTCTTGCGGGTCAGGGATACCCAACGTGTTACTTTCCAGTTTCGTATACAATTGACTCCTTCTAAAGATGGTTGAATCGGCGTTGCTTCCACTGGTACCGACATTAATATATGTAAAATTATAATCAGCATCACACATTGCGAGGAGCACTACAGAATAATATTTCTTATAATTAAAATATAGTGATCCACTGTGCGGCGGCCGAATCACTCTTATATGTTTTCCATCAATAGCACCCAAGCAATTAGGAAAATTTGTATATGTGAGAAATCCCTCTGCGATTTCTTTCCATTTGATCCCATTAAGCTGTGGAATACATTCAGACTTTAGTTCAATCCATATTATGTAACAAACTTGTCTTACTATTTCGCTAATTGTTGCAATTCCAATCACATAGGAATAGTGTAGATCAGTGAATGTATTACCAGTTGCCAAATATCTGAAAACAAAAACAATATATTAATAATATGATAACATAATATATTAATAATGCTGACATCAGACATAAGACAGCATGCACCGCTCGAATTTTACTTCAGAAGAAAAATAAATACCCTTAAGGTGAAAGGGCACGGAAGTAGCTAGCGCTAGAAGTTTTTAATTCGTTTTAACTACAGTACTATAGCTACGTTAGATTTCTATGATTTGCCGAAAATTTTATCATAGGGGGGTATTTATGCAGTTATGATTTCATATGAAAAGTTCGAAGTATAGTTATGTATCTCATATCTGCTAAAAGTGGCCACTTTTAGCAGATTTGAGACACATAACTATGCTGTAAATATTTTATAAGAAATCTTCTCTGTATAAATTAACCCCTATGGTAAAATTTCCGGCAAATGAAAGGAATCTAATAAATATATATAATATAATATAATAAAATATCGTTTATTTCAGGCAATATTTACATTACAAGATGGTAATGTAAACAGAGGCCCATAGATATATACCTTACAGACTAACATACATATTATTTTATATACAAAAACTATTTTAATTATTTCACACGTAATGTCGCCGACGTGTGCACGGTGTCAGCGGGCAGCCGCCCTCGGAACTTCCGAAACACGACACCCTGCGGCCAGAAGTCCTCCTTCATGAAGGTTGACAGATGCAAATAAAGCAAATTTTTGTTAAAACAAATTAAAAACTTACAGCGCTAGTGACTTCCGGAAGTTTTCACCTTAATTTTGATGATGGCAAATTTTACTGTAACAAATAAACAAATTTCCCGATTCAATCCGGTGTTTTTCCAAAAATCCTTAAATGAAGTTCTAATTATTTTTGTAAAAAATGAATTATTTCTATTCAGTAAAATTTGCCATCATCAATATTAAGGGTACTTTTCCTTCAACTGCGGCCTTATTTTTCCACTCTGTATAGGTATATATATATTGCTTGATTTATCTAATGCTTCATGAGACAGTGTAAAGTTGACAACATGTGTGAATTAAGGAGGGCCTTTAATCGAATGCAGTTAAATTTCCAACTAATATCAGATTTGTACACACGGCCACAGATCAAGCTTCCCAAAACCAGTATAAACAGGACTCATGCGTTGTTTATTATCGTAGACGACTCGGCGAGGCCCTAGCAAGTTCCGTTTATTGGTACTGGTTTTGGGTAACTTGATCTGAAACTGTGTGTACTTTTGCCACTTACTTATTATATTTTGTCATTTCAGACAAGAAAATACAACAACGCTGGCGAACAGCAAGGGACACTTACCAGAAAGACAAGATATCTGAAAAAAATCAGCCATCCGGCTCTGGGAGTAAGAAGAAGAAGAAATATTCTTACTATGACATTTTGACTTTCTTAGACAGTACAACGGAAACTGCTGGAGAAGAGTCACTCTGTGAAGAAATGTCTGAACAAAGTAATTTAGAAACACCTAATGAGTCCACGCAACCAGGTACTTCACGTCAAGAAAGTTCTCAACTAACAACACAACGTAATTTAGAAACACGTAATGAGTCCACGCAACCAGATACTTCACGTCAAGAAAGTTCTCACCCAACATCAAAACAAAAACAAGTAAAATCTAAAAAGCAAGCACCATCTGAATTTGAGGCACAGTTATTAGAATGCTTAAAGTCTAATCAACTGGAGCTAGAAAGTGAGGATTTGGCTTTCTTTCAGTCTCTGCAGCCTTCATTAAAAAGATTCACTAGATATCAAAAACTAATGTTCAGAACAAAAGTGTTAAATATAGTTATGGAAATGGAAAGTCAAACACAACCTGCATACTACAGTCCCATACCTACAACAAGTTCTAGTGCTTTTACTGAGCTTGACAGTTTGTCACCGATAAATCAAGATTACCAAACCAATAGTATAATCCAGGATACTTCGAGTCTTAACGACAATGCTATTAGTTCTGCTGCAGTGAATGACAATGAAACTCTTATTTCGACTGAAAGCGGCCTGTTTAATATCACGTCTTATGACGTAATTTATACCCCAGCAACAACATCATCTACAGGCGAAAGTAATGTCAACGCTCAGGATACAAATTTACAAAGAAATGAATGATGTAAAATTTGATTTTTTAATTTATGAATAAAACTCTTTTTATTAAAATGAGTACGATTAACTTTTTTTCTCCAGTTTCTCTCTAATTGTTTGTTTAGTCATATGAGTGCGGTTGTACACACGGCACAGATCAAGTTACTCAAATCCAGTATAAGCGGGACTCCGACGGGTTACCTAAGTATGATAATACGCAAGGCGCGAGTTCCATTTATGCTGGTTTTGGGTAACTTGATCTGTGGCCATGTGTACTTTATCAGATAAAAAAAAGGATTGTGTATGTAGGTTGAACGTACCAATCCCAAACCAATTAAGGACTTTTTTTGACTTTAAATTACTGTCATGTGCAAACCTATAACTTTTATCTATATTATAATAAGTAGCGTGTGATGAAAGGTAGGAATGATTCCACTTTAATGGCGACATTTTATGAGTGAAATAATCTTATTTTATGAAATTTCAACATGAAATTGAATGAAATTATGAACAATGAAATTTCAGAGTACATGACAAAATCTTTTTTTTGCACATGTAAATTTACACATGACAGTAATTTGAAGTCAAAAAACGTTTATCCTACCTGTTCAAATCCCTTTCCACTAAATCATAGCAGGAAATTAAATATTTAAAATTTAAAACTTACCTTAATGTAATAGCGAGCCTCTCAATCGGTTGTATTGTAATCCTTCGTAAACTGCTTTTTTGTAGCTTATTCTCAATTTTACACAACAGTTCATCAAAAGAACGAATGGACATTCGAAAGTAATTTTTAAATTTACGTTCATTATTTTGTAGTTTTCCAAAGTGTGTAACAAACGCCCCAGCAAGAAGCCTATTTTCAAGAAAGGGATCAACATGTACTCTTGTCTTCTTGTTTCGTCGTTTGTAAAGTATGTAAGCGACACATATTCTTCTGACATTGATCATTTTTGAACACGTCTATACCGTTACGCAGCCCGTAGAAAACTGAAACTCATGCTGCGTATGATCCGCAGCGTGAAATTTTACGCATGCGGTCCAATCCCGCGTGCGTGAGCAAATCCGCGTGACACTAAAAGCGCCCTAAGAATAGAATAGCCGCGAACTTTAAACTGTAACCGCATACTTATTTTAAGTATAGGGCTGCAGTGTAATGTACTGTATTGTATGCTGCATGTAATGTACTTATTTACCAGGGTATCTTTTAACTAATGCGACTACTGAAAGTGTTTCGGGATATACCTATCTATCTATATGTCGAGATACAACCTACTAAGAACCTACCTACCACTTTTTTTCTAGTACCTACTCTAGTGAACAACTTTTTAAACTTTCATGGTCATTAACTCTGTAAATATTACGAAAAGCGGGATTTTTACCATGTTTTGATCGATCGGGGGCTCGACAACAAATCAAAACATGGTATTTTTACCATTACCCGCTTTTCGTAATATTTCTAGTGAACAAGTTACTTTCCAAATAAACCTAAGGTAAATTGGTTTATAGTAATTCTAATACATTCGCGCATACCTACTTACCTTCACGGGAAGTGAGACAGGCCGATATTACTCAAAGATATTGAATCACGTCGCCTTACTAATTACTCTAGGTACTTTTGTCAACAAATGACTTTAATTAATGACAATTCAGAATAACGTCTTGGTAGGCAATTTTTTCTCTGCGTCCCCCTATGAAATGCGTTATTTCACAAGTCTTGGTCATCAGCTTAGGTATATTCCTAGATATTTCAAACGTGTTATAGGAATATAAGGTAGATAGCTAAAACAAAGTCTTTCAATTTTATAGGTTTGACTAGGTACATTACCTACCTACCGAATTTATGAAATAATTATACCTAGGTAGGTACTATGTACTCAGTACCTATATACTTATTTCTTTAACCATTATCGGTATACTAGCAAGCAGAAAAAAAAACACACTATGGGCAGGTAGGTATTTTAATAATGTAGGTTAAATAAATAAATCTACCTGAGAGATATGTAGTAAAAAAACGGTTCGGTAATACCTACCTACCAAAAAATCTAAGTAGGTAGGTAGGTATTTAAATTTAAAATAGGTAGGTAGGTAGGTAGGTAAGTACCTCAATTTCCCGAAAACACTAATAATGGTACCTACCTAACGTCACGTTTTGTTCCTTAACAAATAGGTAGGTAGGTAGGTAGGTAATTTGAAAGTTTGCAAGTTTTTATAATTTTAAAGCGATTAGGTAGGTACCTATGTTAGGTACTTATGTGACTAGGTACTTATTGTATGACATATGGAAGTGAGACGTGGTCCTTTACTATGGGTCTCATAAAGGTGGGTTCCCACGGCCCGTGTTATCACAGGCCAGGCCGGATCGCGCCACGTCTGTGGATACCTGTGCAGGCCTGTGCGTCTAGTGCCGAGCCATTCCCACGGCCTGTGTCGGCCTGTACCCGCCTGTCGTCACCGCCAGTCCAACATGTGTGAATAACGGAGCGCATGGCTGCGTGTGCAGCCGCTATGGTTTTATTAAGTGGTCAACATTTGATAATTTTATTTTCCTTTTATAACTCCGTGGTTGGTATAGTGCCACCTTTTAAATTAGCGTTTATCCGTAACCACGCATTATGGACATCGTTCTTGTTTTTATGCTGTGGTGACGAACTATTCCACAGCACTGGTTCATTTTCGTACAGCGTTTAAAACTCGAATGTTAACTCGTTCGTCCACTCCATAATGTGTGCTGTGCGTGTACCTACGCGAACGCGCTATCCCAGGTGAAATGGAAATGAAATGAACCGACGCAGACGCGCCCCTACAGATGCCTACAGGCCGCGACAGGCCGCGACAAGCGCCGCCGCGCCGCGCCGCGCCGCGCCGCGCCGCGCCGCGCCGCGCCACGCCTTTGAACTTACCGACTCCCGACTCCCGCCCGACGGATCGGGCGGGCGACGGACGACAGGCGACCACAGGCCTCATCGGATGTGACCGTTCCCACGGCCTGTCGGCTGTCCTGGCGCGGTCTGGCCTGCGAAAAGACAGGCAGTGGGAACCGGGCTTAAGAAGGGGTCACATTCACATGACTTATTCGTCAACTCGCGAGTGTGAAACTAGCGAGCGCGCGCGAGTTGATACCTTCCAATTTTAATTACTTATTTTTGTTGTCGTCAACTCGCGCGCACATATAAAGTACAGTCATAGTAAAACATTTACTATGGTACAGTCAAGTAAAAACGGATTGGAACAAAAACTATAAATAACTAGCTATTTCCCGCAGTTTCGGACGTACTAAATGATTCTGATAATTAGTATCAACCTACTAACATTTTGATCTAATTCGATGCAATATGGATCCAAATCATCGTTTGGATTCTGAAGTACCAGGATAACATAGATACACTTTATCTAGTATATTATCTAGTATACACTTTATCGGTAGTTATAGTACCGACCGACACAGGTAAAGATTTTTTTCTAACCAGTCGCAACTATAAGTACCTCCTCCATAGCTATGTTATCCTGGTAGGTACTTTAGAACCCAAACGATAATTCGCAAAGCTACATTGTCCTTGTACATACTTTAAACCGTTACTAGAACACCAAGTATCTTAAGGTTGTTGTAGCTGACTGTACATAAATAATGTGCGCGCGAGTTAAGGCGATGATTCCCGACAGAAATAGGCACGCTAACGCTTGCTCGGCCGCGCGCGATACACTTCACGTGGACGCAGCGGCAGCCGGCAGTGAACTGTGAACTCGCGAGCGCCCCGCGAATCGAAAATCACTTAAAATTCAATTAAAAATTGAATAATAAAATTTTTAAACTTATGACGGCCGGAATCCCTCGGCTATTCAAAGACAATTATTTTCATAAGTACCTATATTTTTATTAACTAAAACCAAGTACCTATACTGCAAGTAATAGGATATTTGGATTACGATTAGACGGATGTTTGGGATTTTATTTGACACAGTAAAATATCACCAATTGAAAAAAACGGCCGGAAGCACTAGATAAATAACTGTATAGGTAATAACATATATTTTTTCCATACTTTAAGTACTTGTGATTTGCGAGTAATCCATAATTTAAATACCCTATTTTGGGGAATCCCAGCCTTAACTAGCTTAGATATCACGTAATGCTCGGTATTTCCCTGCGCGATCGAATCAGAAATGATGAGATCCGCAGGAGAACTAAAAAAACCGATATCGCTCGAAGAATTAGGTAGGTAGGTACCTACTTACCTACATCGTTAAAATGGCAGTGGGCGGAACGGGTCACAACACAGCGCGGAGAACCGATGGCCGTTGGGGCGGAAAGGTTCTCGAATGGCGACCGCGTACCGAACGACGTTCCGAGGGCAGGCCCCCTACAAGGTGGACCGACGATCTAGTCAAGGTCGCGGGAAGCCGCTGGATGCGGGCAGCGCAGGACCGAGCGTGGTGGAGATCCTTGGGGGAGGCTTATGCCCAGCAGTGGACGTCGTTCGGCTGACATGATGATGTTACTTATTCCCACCAGACCAGATAGGAAGGTTAGGTACCTACAGTCGTCACAAATTAAGATGCCCGTTTTGACACATTGTAATGACCATAGAATGTAACTTGTTACGGAAACAAAAAAATCAAATATATGCTGATTACTTATCAAAGGTGTATGAAAATAATATGTTACATTTTTGAATGCATCATAAATTAAGGCAAAGTGTATTACGCGTATTATTTTTGCGTTTATTCTAAAGTAAACGCAGATTCGATTAACTACGAAACGTCTCGAAAAACAGTTACGTTCTCAGTCTTTATTTTTATAAATACTAGTGTTGTAACCGTTGTGTGCAGGATTTCTCCAGTTTCATTCAATTATATCGAAATAATCGTTATAACCACTTTAATAGATTAATTTGTAAAATTGATCTTTTTTGTGTGAAAACTAGATTGGCGTTTAAAGCATTAGTGAAATTATGAATTGGCAACAATGATTTCGATAAAACGGTTTCTAGGCAAACGTTAGTTATCCAAGGAGAACGTTTCGAATAAACCGAATGAAAAAAAATAAAATTCTTTAAATAGAACCTAGACAACCTTGCACACCTCACCATGTCGAATCGTCACGTTCACCTTTCCAGAGATTTCTTTAAACATGTTTCGTTCGGCTTGTTCGAAGCGTTCGCATCGGACAAGCGTGCGTTCACCATAAGCGGTCTCTGTACACGTGGGTCCAACCACTGGCCAATACATCGTACATTGACACTTTTGAACGAACAAGACGTTTAAAAAGGTTCTTTCAAAAGTGTTAATTAGACGGATCCCACACTGCACCGCACGATGCTCCGGTTTGTGGTAGTGCGCTTTTTAACTATGGCTGTAGAATTTTGATGTGCATACAAAACCCGCAGTGTATGATAAATCACGCCGCATCTCCGTCCGGTAGTGCGGAAACCGGAGGCAGTGTGTTGGACGCCTTAATATACGACGTATTGGCCAATGGTTGGGCCAACGTGTACAGGCCGCTATAATAAGTAATGTAGCTACTCTATGACCATGTCTATGCTGTGAGCTGTAGTTAAAATACTTGCACTTTTAGAGCCAACGCGCACTTGTGATTTTTAGTCGACCGATAGTTTAGTCGGAATCGTAAGACGATCGTGATCAAACTGTCGGCCGATAGTTTGGTTTTGAGAACCTGCGAGAACTTGTGATTTTTAGTCGACCGATAGTTGGTCGATAGTTTAGTTGAATCCGGGCGCGCGCTCACATAGCCCTTCATGCACAGGCCGATAGTTGTATAACTGTAACTATAACTATAGTTGTAGTAACTATTGGCCAGTCATTTTAGATAGTTCGATACTGAATGCGCAGTCTACCGATAGTTGGGTGATAGTCTAGTTGAATGCAGTGCGCGCGCTCACATAGTCCTTCATGCACATTACCGCCCGGCCGATAGTTGTGCGATAGTTTGATCGTACAAAGCTATCGGCCAGTCGTTTTCGATACTTTGATCGGTCCATAGTTTAAGCGCACTGACGATTGCCACTGCCATATAACTTTATTATTATTATTAACATTATCATAAATTCCTAGGATTAATATTATTAATTTAATTATTATTCTTATTTAACTTTTAAGCGTTTTGGATGGCGACGTCTGTTAGCTTTTAAGGAAATTGTCACAAATAAAATAAAATAAAATAAAATAAAATAAAAATAAATAAAATAAAATATACTGAATCCTAAAACGACCAAACTATCGCCCGATTAAAAATCACAAGTGCGCGTTCGCTCTTATATAAATTATGCAATTTAAGTGGATTCGATTCAAGTTTATATAACATAAATGGTCAATTTATACTTTAATAATATGTTTATTAAAAGTATAAGTACCTATATAGTAAGTTTAACATTTTATAATAATAACTTTAGTCTTAATCCACATAAGTTGCAAACCTACTATAATCGATTAGTTACTCAGAACCTTAATCGATTAATCGCGAGAATCGATCACAGACTCGTATGGTTACATGCCTAATTATGTCACTTTAGCATGTGTCAAAACGGGCATCTTATTTTGTGACGACTGTAAATGTTCTTATTTTTGAGCAATAATGTAACTTATTCCCACCTAGGTAAAGCTTAATTTCCTATACTAGATAGTTTTTGACTTTGCAAGTGCGGTGACCTTGATCATGATGGTGAGCGCGTACCTACCTACTAAGTGTATATATTCTTTGCTACTAGTAAAATACTTAGAAGGTCTTGCAAGTATATCGGGGCTGGCACCTGGTTTCCGTACCTGGAAGTAAAAACCTGGTACAAAAACCAGGTTGCGTTAATAGGTACGCACCATACCCTTCGATCATAAAAAATATTTTTATAAAAAAATAAAACCGCCTTCAAAAAAAGACATCAAAAAAGTAAAAAATAATCCCTCACCAAATAACGTAAGTAAGTAGGTACTTTGAAGTTGGGCGTGAGACCACAGAATAAATAATAGGCGTGAAACATGTACCTAGGTACCTAGATACTTACAGTTTTTTGTTGTTTTTGTTAAAACCCGCCCGACTTCAAAGTAGGTACTTACGTTATTTGGTGAGGGATTATTTTTTACTTTTTTGATGTCTTTTTTTTGAAGGCGGTTTTATTTTTTTATAAAAATATTTTTTATTTCACTCTTTTTAGTGCATCATGCAGGCAATTTACGTGTTTTCTGGTAAACAGGTATGTGATCAAACTGATAACCTCCTCTTTTGAAGTCGGTTAAAATACCTTGAGGTACTTATCCCCTTTCCAACAAAACAAGAATCATCTAAATCGGTTTATAAACAAAGGAGTTACCTATGCCTAAAGATAGGTACCTACATAATAAATTCACATAAAGTGGTAACGAAAACGACAGTATTTTCAAGATTTCCTGAAAACTACTGAACCGATTTCAAAATTTCAAAACATGTTACCAACTTGGGAAAAAACCTGATGTTATAACGTTTGAATCATTTCAATCGGTTCAGCCGTCTTCGAGTAGGTACCTAATCGGTGTACATACATATAATAAAAAAAAAACCTTACCTACAAAAATACTGAAATGCATACCTAAAATACTTAGTATTTTATTGTGGTGTAATTAATTATATTCCTTTTATTTTTAAGAGCATGATTCTAACACTGAATGAAATATGTACCTAGATAAAGTAACTTCAGTTTGTGGCGACATCTGGACGACGACGCACATAACACACCGACGGCAACCACAGCACGAAGAAGACTGCCTCTACTCAGACAAGACTCCGCTAATAGCCGACTGATGGCGCTACCTACCGCTGACGCACCGTAGCAACTATGCGGGCCTACCAATTTATATGGAATTTCTACATCGCGCAAGCAGAATAATTCCATCAAGTTGATATATATACAACCTTCATCCAACATCAGCAGAACAGTTCTGTTGTCCCCGGGCTAGCACCCCATACCCTTACACTATCACGTCTTCCTAGCTGTTAAGTCGATTTGATTTGACAGGATAATATTAAGTTTTAACGTTTTGTAGATTGTGTATTGATTGTGTATTAAAAGACAGCATAACCGTATGCTTTCGTAACCGGAATGTGTGTGAAATGATGTGTAATTATATGGCAACAAGACTAGCTTACTGTTACGAAGGATGAACAATCCGATTACTTAAATAACTTAAATTAAGTACAAAGTGGCCACTGGTATGTAGTATCTACGGAACGTAGTCAGTAAGTAAACGGAGTTAGTACAATGAGCCCAGACAGATCCAGTGCGCGTAAAATTGTATTGACACAGTCCCGACCCTGCTCGTACATTATGTACCTACGTAACCAGGACCATTACTTAAAGTCAGTACAATGATTTAGCAACCAGTAGGGCTACAACTCAGCGCGACTCGAGCGACATAGTTTTTCGTGTTCCTTCCAACCAATCAGCACGTCGGCCGCCTTAAGTCACGCGCGCTATCTACGATCGATCTGATTGGTCGAAAGTGCTCGCGACTTTTTCTCACTCGAGTCGCGTTAAGTTGTGCTAGCCCTACAGTTACTGTTATAAAGAGCCTGGATACTTAAATAATGCGGCTGTATAACTTCGTACGTATAGCGCATACATATTTTATGTAACGGGTTAAGTAAATTACGTATGCTGCTCTGTGTAGAATCATTAAACCGCATACGTAAATATTAAGAGTGCGCCACAGTAATTTCATGATCCGGCTGACGTCATAAAGATTCTATGTACCGAACACAGTCAGTACGTAAACGGAGTTTGTAAAATGAGCCCGAATACGTATATGTAGGCGGAGACATTATTAATCATCCAGTGTGCGAAAAATGTATCGGCATATCCCCGACCCTGCTCATACATTATGTACGTAACCGGGACCATTACGTAATGAGACGGAGTCAGTACAATGATTTAGCAATCAGTTACTGTTATAAAGAGCCTGGATACTGAAATAATGCGGCTGTATAACTTCGTACGTATAGCGCATACATATTTTATGTTACGGGTTAAGTAGATTACGTATGCTGCTCTGTGTGGAATCATTAAACCGCATACGTAAATGTTAAGAGTGCGCCACAGTAATTTCATGATGCGGCTGACGTCATAAAGATTTTATGTACCGAACACAGTTAGTAAGTAAACGGAGTTCGTAAAATGACCCAGGATACGTAAATGATTATGTAGGCGGAGACATTATTAATTATCCAGTGCGCGTAAAATGTATCGGCATATCCCCGACCCTGCTCGTACATTATGTACGTAACCGGGACCATTACTTAATGAGACGGAGTCAGTACAATGATTTGGAAACCAGTTACTGTTATAAAGAGCCTGGATACTGAAATAATGCGTCTGCATAACTCCGTACGTATAGCGCATACATATTTCCTGTTGCGGGTTAAGTAATTTACGTATGCTGCTCTGTTATTACATATGCGGCATCATTAAACCGCATACGTAAATGTTAACGGTGCGGGCACAGTAATTTCATGATGTGGCTTACGTATTAGGGATGCGGCCACATTACAAGTAACTCGTTTACATTGTCTTTACAGAGCATTATGCCGCATACTTACTTAACATGGTGTCGTTACATTATAAGTATCGCTCTTACAATTTTCCTGTGAAAAGCACATTATACGTATCTGGCTGCCGGTACATTACAAATTTGCCAATTTTAAGTAGCCCGTTTTTCTCAGTGAAGCAAAAGTTAATATTATGAAAAGCCCCTTAAGTTACTTGTTCGACATTATGCTTTATGCGACCCACTTATGAATAAAAAAACCGCTCAATAAAAAATAATGACCACTGACCCTCCAAATTGAGGGTTAAAATATCCCTTTGTGTTTCATGTGTGTGTCGTCAGCAAAAAACGCATTTAACAAGCGAAAGAAGTGGTATTTTTCGACCACCACTTATGGAATATTGGCTGTTTGCTGGAAAATAAATGTTTTCAACAAATAAAGCTTCTGGTGGAAAAGCTTTTAAGCGGCTAAGTAGTTGTGTTGTGTTGTTGTTGTTTGGTGGTTCTTACAAACATTAAATAGGTACAATTATACAATTATACCTACTAATGATGTAAGACTGACTAGTTCTATGGTTTGTAAGGATCCATTACACGATCAATCTGGCGTCGTCAGTTCAATCTGTGTGTCAGTCAGTGTAGATTGATTACAAAAATAAAATTTTCTGCATTATGGCGATTCTCACACCGCACCGCACACCGCTCCGGTTTGCGGTAGTGCGCTTCTTAACTATGGCTGTAGAATCAGAGAGAGAAATCTTGAATTGCATACAAAACCCGCAGTGTATACCACACTCACGTCGCATCTCCGTACCGGTGGTGCGGAAACCGGCGGCAGTGTGATAACCGCCTAATACCTAATACCTGGGATTGCGTAAGGTAATCGTATTAATTTGACAGTTTATATCGTACTAGCTTTCCGCCCGCGGCTTCGCCCGCGTGGTATACACGACGCTATCCCGCGGGAATTTGATATTTATCCGGGATAAAAAGTAGCCTATTTTCCTCTCCAGGCCACAACGTATCTGTGTCCCAAATTTCAGTCAAATCCATTGAGCCGTTTTTGAGTGATTGAGTAAAAAAACATACAAACATCCGAAACATCTTAACATCCAAACATCTAATCTTTCACATTTATAATATTAGTAGGATTCACTCGGCTGCAATTTGTATGGAATAGCTACAATATGCACTGTCAAATGAATACGATTGACTTTACACAATAGCCTATCTGATCCATTTCAGTCTGCTACTATTCAACACCTTACACGATCAATCTGACATCAATCTAAGGTCACGGACTGAACTGACGCTAGATTGATCGTCTAATGGTCACCTTTGAGCTTATATCTGCCATTAAGAGTCGATTTGCGATGAATTTCAGTGTTGTAATTTTGAAAAAAAAATAGAGATAAAGTTAGTTCAACTTCAAGATGAGGAAGGTTTACGTTAAATAAAAGTGGGCAAAAAAGGGAAAACTATTTTTTATAAGACTGTGGCAAGGTTTATGGTCATCCTTAAATAGTGCACATATTTTTAAGGGGTCAATGTACCCATGCATACAAATAACTTTTACTAAGGTACCAACATTGAAATCGCGAATAAAAAATCAGCTGTTCCATACATTTTGATCTATTCGATTTAAAATTTTCTATGGAACAGCTGATTTTCTTTTTTCGCAATTTCATTGTTGGTTCCATAGTAAAAGTTGTTTGTATGCATGAGTACATTGACCCCTTAAAATTATGTGCACTATTTAAGAAGGACCTTATATAATAGCCAATACACGTATCTAAAAGAATTATCGGTGCGCGCTAAAAGTTAAGCAAAAATATGACTCCTTGATTTCAGTAATAGTGTTGTTTTCAGTAAATTGCTACAGTTAAGTTGGTAGGCGTTAGGCAATTATTAAATCATCATTAAAACGTTATCTGAAGCAAGCACTGTACAAATTACAAACCATAAAATGTCTACTAATCAAAACGGACGTGGCAGACAAGTTGAAGCAGCAATTCACATTGTAACAGACGTTATAAATTCTCAACTAAATTGCACGAACTTTTCCCAGCTTTACTCAAAGTCGTTCACTGAATCGAGCCTCTTTTATTGAGGTTTGGCACGAATGGCAATAGGACTGAAATCTTTTAAAAGATATAGTAGGTATGTCTTCCACAATTACGGTCAGGCACTTAGAGATGCGGTTTAATTTAAAAAAAAAGTTTCTACGTATGATGGTATTGGTGCTTTATATTATTAAATAAAGGGTCGAGATTTTAAATTATTTTTATGAATTTACAATGCAATTCTGTAAGTATAGGAAAAAATGTGATAGTAAAAAATCCCGCCTGAAAGCTACTTATAGGGCTCGTGGTTTTTTACTATCACATTTTTTCCTATAAATAAAGGGTCTTCATTTAAGGCGCTACTCGGAAAAAGTATGGACTTTTTGATATAAAACAATAGGACGGTTGGAGTTGTTATAAATCTGGTAATCACTACACAGTATAAAACAAAGTCGCTTTCTCTGTCCCTATGTCCCTTTGTATGCTTAAATCTTTGAAACTACGCAACGGATTTTGATGCGTTTTTTTTAATAGATAGAGTGATTCAAGAGGAAGGTTTATATGTACTTTTTATCCCGATATTCTCACGGGAACGGGAACCACGCGGGTGAAACCGCGGGCGGCCGCTAGTAAGATATATATTTCTTTATACCTTAATCTAGAATCGTATAGTTTCAGAAACACGATTTTATGATTTTGGCTCGACACTTTTTATTTTCGAAAATACCTCTAAAAATAAGAAATATCAAGATTATTCTTAAATGGGGATACATATACTATTGAAAATTGGTTTAATTAGTGGATACCAATAATATTTAGGATCGTATAGAAGCTTTTTTTTAAAATCGCTATGGTTTTTGAATACGAAGTGGTTTTGTGTTTTTTTTTGCGTAATCGGCAAAATCGGTCTCGCTCCCGCGCGCGTCGTTTTCTCATCGCTATCTCGCTTTAGCATAATTTTTCCGAGTATCGCCTTAAGGGCGTAAGTACCTACGCTACTTCAGGCGGGATCACAACGCGTAGTCGCGGGCGCGTAGTAGCGCGTAGTCTTGTATTTTGCTGAATTTACTACGCGCGTGCGACTACGCATCGATCGTGAATCACGATAGGCGTAGGCGGTGTTTGTGGAAAAATAAAGTCTATGGAATCATCATAGAACCCAAAATGCAACAACCCGTGGGTAAACGCGCAGGTCGGCACGCGTCCTACCCAGTGTTACTGAAACTAACTTGTTATCGGCAAAAAAATAACAACAAGAATAAAATGACCACTCATAACTATGTTTGAACTGAGGGTAACTTTGATGTTTTTTTATATCTTTATAACGATCGGTCGCTGTAAATGGTTTAGGACGCACCTACGGATCACGATTCGTGATCCGTAGGTGCGCCCTAAACCATTTACAGCGACCGATCGTTATAAAGATGGAGAAAAAGTAAATGGATTATAGTTATTATCACTACATAGTATAAAACAAAGTCGCTTTCTCTGTCCCTATGTCCCTTTGTATGCTTAAATCTTTGAAACTACGCAACGGATTTTGATGCTTTTTTTTAATAGATAGAGTGATTCAAGAGGAAGGTTTATAATGTACTTTTTATCCCGATATTCCCACGGGAACGGGAACCATGCGGGTGAAACCGCGGGCGGCCGCTAGTTAAAATAATAAAAGGTAAAATAAAATAAAATGTGTAAAATTTAAAGTAGCGTTATCAATTGCAAATCCACCTCAAATTCAATTTACTAATGTATTTCCTAAATAAGGAATTGCAGAAAGTAGTAATAACAGTTAGATCGTGATCCGTAGGTACGCCCTAAACCATTTACAGCGACCGATCGTTATAAAGATAAAAAAAAACATCAAAGTTACCCTCAGTTCAAACATAGTTATGAGTGGTCATTTTATTCTTGTTGTTATTTTTTTGCCGATAACAAGTTAGTTTCAGTAACAACTGGGTAGGACGCGTGCCGACCTGCGCGTTTACCCACGGGTTGTTGCATTTTGGGTTCTATGATGATTCCATAGAATTTATTTTTCCACAAACACCGCGAACGCACAGCAACCGCGCAGCCAACGCGCTATCTACACATAACAGTTTTAAAATAAGATTTCTGTAACAGGCATAGGTAGAGCCCAAATTGCAATAGTTTGTGGGAAAGCGCGCGCTCGCAGAAAACGCGCAGGTTTGAATGCGCCCTAAGGCTCTGACCAAACGGATGCGACCAAGCATCTGCGATGCGGGAGCGTCAGTCGCGCGGTGGACACGCGGAGTCTTCGCGTTTTTGTATCAGTTGTCCATACTAATAGTAGGTATAAATAGAAAAGTTTTGTATTTTTGTTTAAAATAAACTTAAAAAATCTTTCACTATAAAGGTCACAGCAGATGTATCAACTCGGAAAGGGATCGACACCGTATCGCCTTTGACCTCGCCATCAACCACGTAAGCACGTAACAAAACCGGATCAGGGGTGCGATTCTCTAACGAAGTTTCACCGTCACTTCGTCGTTCAGCTTCGATTCTTTATGTCAAATTCATAACAAACAAATGAAGGTCAGGCGAAAAAGAACGTCGAGTTTGTTGATTGAGTTTTAGAGAATCGCACAACAGGGACCGTACAGTGCCACAAACTTTGCTGTGCCGGTGGCCAAAATGTGAAACTAACGTGATTTTTTTTAATGTCATTTTGCTGTCAAGTTGATGTCCAACCATAGCGCTGCTGGCGGCTGAAGTTCTTAGAAGTCAGGGCCGGTTAAATTACTACAAAAAAAATAAAAACGTACGTAGCGCCGCTGTCACCGGCACAGAAAAGGTTGTGGCACTGTACTCTCAAACGCACATCCGAAACTTCGGTTAGCCCCGCCCCTTTCACTCGATTCTGTCACAACTGGGGAGTGAGAGGGACGGGTATAACGAAGTTTCTGGTTTTGCGTTTCAGAGTAGGCGAGAGGTTGTGAGACGGGTCGATTTTTTCTTAATACTTACTTCATTTTCCATCTTTCAATAATAAAAATTGCATTGTGAATGCAAAAAAGTAAAAATTGAAAAACGCGACGCACACGCCGCGCTTACGGCTCGCCGACCGTTCGATCTGGCTGGCACCAGTGAACGCTGGCACAAGATCATTTTGAATCCAAACGTGACGAGTAGCGCATGTATATTTCCCGGTTCACAATATACGCGTGTTAGGATTACCTAAAATACTTTTTTTTTATTCACAACGGTGTAGCGCTTAGCCTTCATCACACCTGATGAAGTGGTGATAAGGCTGAAGGTGGAAGCGCACTACTCCCGGAATCCTCAATCACTGAGGAACTGGCATCTTATCTCTAACTGCCGGAACACAATAATGCTGAAAACATCATTGTTATGGCGTCAGACTTAGATAAGATGGTGGTAGCTAGCCAGGCGGACTACGAACAAATCCTACCACCAACCAAACCGAATACAATATGTACCCCCACTGGGAATCGAACCCGGGACCTCTGGGTCTGAAATCGGTGGTATGAACCACTAGACCACAGATGCGGTTAAAATTGTAGTTACATGGTGGGTACATTGGTTACACTGTAACCATTGTTACATCATGGTGTAAATAAAGTTTACGAATAGTATACTTAATTCACCCAGGTGAATTAAGTTTACGGAGCGAACTATAAGAACAGTCTAATCTAAAGGTTATGATGGCAATAATATAAGTTCTTGAACGAAAAAGAAAGAAAACATAAAATGCTACAAACTTTCGACTTTATCATCTACACAGTCAGTTCAGGCCATGGTACCGCCAATAGGTTTACATATTTAATGGGTTCACAACCTCTAGTTCTTTATAAAAACTTTTACTAAAATTATAAGGTTCTTTAGGAAAGTGATTCCCAACTTTAATTTTTCCGACGGTCTTGCAACTTAGATGTTGTTCAAGTAAGAATGCGAAACTTAAGTAATTTAGTAAAGAAGGTCAGGCAGGGTTAGAGATTAAAAGCATGTTTATTACCGGCAATCTAATTTCTAAAAGCTTTGGACTGTTAAGAGTTTTTACGTTAAGGGTTTTAAGATTTCTGTAAGTACCTGGTTTAAAAGCGAAGATGAATAATAAATAGTAAATGGCAACTTTAATAATAAGAATTACTACAAAGTAAAACCAGCAGGACATACAATATTTTTAATCAATATATCCTCGCGGTTTCACCCGCGTGGTACCCGTTCCCGTGGGAATATCAGGATAAAATATAGCCTATGTCACTCGGGAAGAATGTAGCTTTCTAATGGTCAAAGAATTTTCTAAATCGGTCCAGTAGTTTCGGAGCCTATGCAAACAAACAAACACACATACAATCAAACACACAATCAAATCTTTCCTCTTTATAATATTAGTATAAAAGTATAGTTTTAAGGTGTAGTAAAAAAAGTCGACGGAAATTAAAGGGTCAATGTACTCATGCATACAAACAACTTTTAGTTTTAGCACAGAATAAATAATAGTGCTAAGGCACAGAAGACTCACTCTGCAAGCTCATTCAAATAAAAATAAATCTTTCTGCGTGGAAATAAAGTCCAATTCCGGTTGCTTTGTCATCGCTTACCTATTGTTATAATAACCTAGAGTTCGCGCATGCAAGCAAAACTGTACCCAATATCTACGCGCGAGCGTTTTTATTTCTATGAATGTCTCAAACAGCTCGCTCGCTGGTTAGGGTTGCGAGCGACTTGAGGGTTCGGTTTTGTTGTTTCTTTTGTTATTTCTTTTATTTAGACACCCGTAAACACAACAGTATCTTATATACGGATTATAGGAACATTTATAAGTCATTGTTCGGTGCACAAAAATCACAGAAATGATCGTGATGATACGCGCGAACGTAGAGCGTACGAGCCGAGCGGCATCCTTCTGGCATACGCCTGCCCGGCAGGCGCGCCGGCCGAAAGTACCTAAACTGCGGAGTGACACCCCTATACTAAAACAAGTTATAGTGTAAGTTCTAGTATTTCTTTATAGCTAGAAAGTTATAAGTAAAGTTATATAATGTGAAATATACTCGCAGGTACTGTTATAATAAAAACATTCCTTCTTTTTCGCAATAACACTTTCAATTCAGAAAAAACTCCACACATACATATCACCAGACGACCAGTTTCACGCTTAAACAAAGGCTTTGCTCAACTTTTCCAACTGTAATCTGCATACTTTCACACACGATTTACCGCTGAAACGACAGAAAATAACGTGGAATGAAGTAGGTCGACTTTTTGTGTGACAACTCGCGGGAAGCAACTGATGAAAACTTAAAAATGAAGTATTAGAAAAAATCAACCCGTCTCACAACTAGTCTGTTCCACCTTCTTGTCCCATCGGAGCTAGTTGTGAGACGGGTCGATTTTTTTCTAAATACTTCATTTTCCATTTTTCAATTATTTGTGTAACTTTATTTGGTTCAAGAGTTTTTTCGAGAATAGTTTGACGACACAGAAAACTGGTTCCGTTTTAACTGGTTTGAAAACCTTAAACTATGATGGAACCGATCGAACAATTTTGCCGAAATATAACATAGATATGGATTGAACTGTATTCCACGCGTACAAAGTCGTGGGTAACAGCTAGGAGTCTTAAATTGACCCAATCTTACACTTTCTTACTAACCCTAAATGAAAAGTATCTTGTTTCCAACCGTACAAGGTCAAAAAGCCTCGAATCCTTCAGATTACGGCCTCGTCTGTCCTCAGTAGATAAGCGGAAATTCATTGAAGCCTCCGTAAGCCTATGCGGCGAGTAAATTAGCTTTATTCGTATTATACATAATTTAGAAACTGATTCAATTATGTCTACTACTCAATTATTAATACTCGTAGTTTGGCAAGGAAGTTTGTTAATTCTTTATGTGGAGGTAAAGCAAGTAATTATGTAATTAGTTAGAATGAAAAGGTTAATATTCCAACCACTTCTTAAATTACGCGCTTATTATTTTAAGCTGTAAATTTTTCAGGCCAGTTTTTTCGTTTTTTGTGTTTTTTTCCATTTCTATCGTCTATGATTCAATCCCTTCTAGTTTCAGTTCCATTAGTTCTGACGCAAAAATGTGACGAATACATAGACAAAACTTTAACAATGTGTTCAGCAGAATACTAGTGCTAATGCTAGAGGTTTTGCTTGATGCTTAAACTGGGCTGAGCATAGTTTTGATATCACTCAGCTGTTGTACACATTTTTTTTGTATTTTTATTTTTTTGGATTTAAATGCTCTGCCGGCGTGTGAACTCCCAATTTCTCTTAAATACTCTTGCAACCCAAACCTCTTTAAGGTGTTCACTTGTTGTGTGATGTCAAAATAAATTTCTTTCTTTCTTTTATTGCATAAAATTAGACACGAAAATGGATATGAACCTGTTTTGCAAACACATTATACAAGCTCCTCATAACGTGACACGTGAAAATAATCCTCGTAGCTACGAAACCTCGTAGCGTCGCGTCGTCGCCATAAGTAACCTTTTACTCGCGTCGTCGTAGTAAAAGGTTACTTATGGCGGTATTAGACGGTTCACTTTTGCCTTTCAATTTGGATAAAGCAACCAAATTGAACAATGTAAACGTAAAAGTAAATCATCATCATCATCATGTCAGCCGAACGACGCCCACTGCTGGGCATAGGCCCCCCAAGGATCTCCACAACGATCGGTCCTGCGCTGCCCGCATCCAGCGGCTTCCCGCGATCTTGACCAGATCGTCGGTCCACCTGGTAGGGGGCCTGCTCACGGAACGTCGTCCGGTACGCGGTCGCCATTCGAGAACCTTTCCGCCACAACGGCCATCGGTTCTCCGCGCTATGTGTCCCGCCCACTGACACTTCAATGATGCAATCCTAAGTAAGTAAGTAAGTAAGCAAAGTAAATCATTCAATTGCAATGTTAAACGACTTTCAATCGCGTTAAAAGAATTGAGCTTGCTCAATATTTTCACTTTTGCGTTCAACGTTCAATCCAATTGAACGAAAGTTAAACGTGTAAACATAAGAATTGAGTGATTCACTAGATGTTCAATATCAGTGTGCTACCTGATTGGTAGAAATTTTCAAACAATGCAAATTGATTGGTTTTCTTCATAACTTTGATAGTTCACTTTTAAGATATGTGTAAACAGCAGTATCTTTCACTTCTACGCCTTCCAACCAAAATAAATCAATTTGGTTGAACCGTGTAATATCGGCATTACTAAAATAAACTCTGAGGTAACACTGGCGTTACAATATGTCTTTATTTCATATTTGGTACAAATTAGGGCTTATTTGAAAAGATGCGAGGAGTCACGCTGGGTGACGCGAGCCGCGCTAAACATAGTCCCAGATCAACGGGAAGTACCCTATGAATTTTGATTCTCTTGAGAGTGTCGAAATATGCGCGTTAAACGGCCGTGCCTTTTTTTACATAACTGAGAATTTTGATATTTTTACAGCTTCAAGGGACTGTAAACCTGAGTAAGATATTGTTTTAATTTCAACTATATACCTTCAAGCGTTCCCGAGATAAAGGGGCTTGACAGACAGACTGATAGACAGACAGACAGTTAATAATTTAATTACAAATGTATAGTTTTCAGATTTTTCCCTGTACTTGTAGTATAAGACGATATTACTAGCCAAATTTCAAAGTTCTAGGTCAACGGGAACTACCCTATGAATTTTGATTGCCTTGAGAGTGTCGAAATATGCATTTTTAGCGGCATAAACGGATCTTTTTTTACGTATACTTAGAAGTTAGATTTTTTCACAGCTTCGCGGGAATGTAAACTTTAGTATATGGTATTAATTTTAACTCGATACCTCCACGCGTTCCCGAGATAAAGGGTGTTGACAGACAGACGGAAGGACAGACAGACAGATTTTAGAAAAAAACGACTGTCTCTATTTTATTCTATGTTTCTAGTTTTAATTCAAGTTCAATTCAAAAGTCAACCTTTAACAATTTGTTTTACCCATTTAGTGACTATATCTAGAGGTTGGGTTTCCAGTTACCTCGTTTTTTTTTCAGGTTTCTTACAAAAGCGTAGTATTAGAAATTACCATAATTTTCAATTTTTTTTATTTAACTTGCCATGTTAGTTAGTTAGATAGTTGGGGACAAATCTAGCAAGCTTAATTTGACCCACTTCCCAGTGTCCGATGGAGCTGAAATTTTGTATTCTGGTTTGGTTTAGATGACAATGCAATATTTAAAAAAGTACAGTCAGCAAAAAAGCTTGTCATGAAAACGAAATTTTTACAAATAACTTATTTCCACCAGAGCCAGTTCTCGACGACTCTAATAATTTTCAACCCAATTTTTTAAAGATGGCTGTCGTGTTGACGCACCATTATTTATTTCACCCAATTACAACACGCGTATCTTAAATCACTTCAATTAGGGAATACTGTCAAGAGTGTTTCTTCGCAGATATTAGTTACTGTCTTAATTCTTACACCTAATAATCCTGTCATCTTTTCAAGACTGAGCGTCAATGTTGTTGTTATTGTATAAATTCAACCATGGGAAAGGACATAGCGGTTTTATCGCCGGTATAAAACATGAAGCCAATGAAATAGATAAAAACCTAAAAGTAAATGTAAATTAGAAAGTTTATATCACAGAACACGGAAAAAAGTCTACACCAAGTTGAATATTGTAACTGGTCGGTATGCTCATTTACATCATTTTGGCTGTTACAAGCATTATTGAATGTCATGGGAAACCTAACAGTAGACCCACAAAGTATTACAGTTCATGAAATAATGTAAAAATTCCTGTCACTTTAACGAAATGACTCTATCTTTCTTATCTTTTTAATCAACTCCAACTTTTCTTTTGAAAACTTTTTTCAAGCCGAGAGATAAGATAAGATAAGATAAAAATATTCTTTATTCACTTAGACATAATAAATATGTACTTATGAATCGTCAATATTTTCCTACCACCCATTCAAGACTTTTTTAACTGACAAGAAGAATGGGCGCAAGAAACTTGCCAGCGTTTCTTAGTTAGGTAACGACATTTACAAAAAAAAACATATCGTTACTAATACAACAATTGCTTAGTATAAAAATACATCATATTAAACAGTGATTATGTTATGTGTTACATCATGACCATGCATTGCGGTCATTCAAATAATCGTCTACTTTATAGTATCCTTTGCTCATCAGCGACTCTTTAATGTAACATTTAAATTTATGCAATGGTAGTTCAATTATATGCTGTGGAACTTTATTAAAAAAGGCTATGCTTTTCCCCAGAAATGAGGCTCTGGATTTTTCTAGCCTAAACTTGGGAACGACAAGTTTATCTTTATTTCTTGTGTTAAAGCGATGAATATCGCTCTGCTTTACAAATGTATTATAATACTTTTTCACATAAATTATATTTTCATAGATGTAATGTCCTGCAACAGTTAAAATGTTTATTTCTGTAAATAGATCTCTTAAAGAATCTCTCGATCGGAGGTTGTAAATGGCGCGAATAGCCCTTTTTTGGAGCACGAATATACTTTGGATGTTAGCGGCTGAGCCCCACAACAAAAGGCCGTAGGACATAACACTATGAAAATAACTAAAATAGACTATTCTAGCCGTTTCAATATCGGTTAAGAGCCTTATTTTCTTAACTGCGAATGCAGCCGAACTGAGTCTACTCGCCAAGGCTTCGATATGAGGATCCCATTGTAGTCGCGAGTCTAATAAAATACCTAGAAATTTTGTATTGTTAATGAATTCGACTGTATCGCCGTCTAGTCTAATATGAAAATCAACTTGTCTTACATTAGGTAACGAAAATTTTAAACACTTAGTTTTCTTTGAGTTTAATGATAAATTATTACTATTAAACCAATGTGACACTTTTGAAAGAGCACTATTTACTTCGTCAGAACAGTCATCACCTCTATCTACTTTAAAGACTAGAGATGTATCATCGGCAAATAGCACCGTCTCACATAAATTCTTCGCGTAGTAAGGAAGGTCATTTATGTATATTAAAAACAACAGCGGGCCCAATATTGATCCTTGGGGTACGCCCATAGTAATGGGAGCTCCGGTAGACTCAGTTTTATTAATAACTACCTTCTGAGTTCTTTCATACAGATATGAATGCATAAGGCTTACTGACATTTCAGAAACACCATAATGTTTTAACTTCCTTAATAGTGTTTGGTGATCAACACAATCGAATGCCTTGGAAAGGTCACAAAAAATAGCTATTACATCCTGCTTGTCCTCCCAGGCATCAAGTACATGTTTTAGAAATGCAACCCCAGCATCAGTTGTACTTTTACCTTTTGAAAAACCAAACTGTTTCTCATGCAATATACTATTTAATTTAAAATATTTTAAAAGTTGATCATAAATTAATTTCTCAAATATTTTACTTATTGCTGGTAGTATGGATATAGGTCTAAAATTTGCTGGGTCACTTTTGTCACCAGCTTTAAACAGAGGAATAATTTTACTATTCTTCATTAAATTAGGAAAGACCCCTTCACTTATACATTGGTTAAAAATTATTGCTAATGATGGAGCTATCACATCAATTATTGATTTGATGATACTTGTAGATATGCCCCAGAGATCTTCTGTTTTCTTAATATTTATTGCTTTGAATGCTTTAATAATATCTTCGGTAGTGACATAGCTAAAACTAAATGTTTCCTGGCACTTGTTCACACTAGATTCCATAAGAGAGACAGCGGTGTTGGGGCAAGAATTAAGTCTGCTAGTAGTTTCTAACGGTATTCGAGCAAAGAAACCTTCAAAAGCACTAGCCACCTCAATATCTGATTCAAAAGTCTGATCATTAATTTTTAAGTTAAATGAATTAATTTTGCTTTTTGTTTTGCCAGTTTCTTGGTTTATAATACTCCAGGTAGCTTTTATTTTATTTTCAGATGATTTAATTTTATTTGAAATATACCTTGATTTTGCCAAAGCACATACTTTCCTAAATGTTATTGAATATCTCTTGACATATTCAATGAAGCTAGGATCACAGGAAGTCGTTTTTTGTGCATAGAGTTCAAATAACTTTCTTCTGCTATTATAAATACCAGGTGTGGCCCAGTCACTAAACTTCTTACGATTATTACACTTTATAACTTTTTGTTTAAAATTGTTACTAAATTCTTTTTCAACAATATCAAATAATGATTGATAAGAGTTATTAGCGTCAGCAGAAGCTGGCATGCATTGAATTTTATCTTGTACATTATTTCTAAATTTATTAATACCACGTTTCGGTATTGGCCTGCAAATTACTTCGCGTTTAGGAATAACATTATAGTGCTCAAAAGAAGCTAGTTGTCCACTGTGGTCGGATTTAATAATATTAATTACCGATTTCTCAATTAAGTTACAGTTGGAAAAGATGTTATCTAAGCAAGTAGCCGATGTTGGCGTAATTCGCGTCGGTTCATTAAAAGTGTGAAGCAAATTAAATGATTTAAAAAGATTAAGGAATTTACTGGAGAGTTGTGCTAATTTAATATCTAAGATGTCTATATTAAAATCTCCACAAACTACAATGTTTTTATTCTTACGACAGCATATTTTCAAAACATCCTCCATAGTGGACTCAAAGACTGTGTAATTTGCTCCAGGGGGGCTATATACACAGATTATAATTATTTGTTCAAGTTCCACGCATGATATCTCACAAATTCGTTCAATGTAAATGTTTCGATATGTAAATGTAGTCATTTCTTTAATTAAAGATACTCTTTTGCGTTAATATTTTTCATTGCGCGACAACAGTAGAACGTGACTTGGATTAATTAGCAAATACACTTTGTTAGAAATATTTATACTAGTAGTTACAACGACTTCTCCTGGATTTGGTTTAAATAGCTACAACACTTTTTTTATTTTGAGGAATAATCCTTATTTGTATTTTCACACGACTGGCCAAAATAAAAACAATACCTACACTACTCTTTTTGGACAGTCCTGTAAAAAGGAGTGTATTGTGTTTAGTGGTAATGTATGTGACTTTTTTATTCAACCATAACTTTGAATTCCCTAACGGATTTCAATGTCTGTGGTATTATTTAGAAACTTTAAATCTCCCCAAATGATACTAGCGATATGTTTATTTTTAATAATCCATATGGCGGACGAGTAGCGCTATTAAAAAGAAAATAAGTACATTTCAAAAATATTATTATTTGTGTAGGGACATCACAAAAAATAACAATAATTTAAAAACTAAAAACACGACTGCCTACAAAAATTAAATACTTACATTGCAGTCGGGCTTCAGGCCTTCATGCTGAACAACGCACAGCAAGATTTTTGTCGGAAATGAAAAAAATATTTCGACTCCCCATACAAAATGTCCCGTTGCTAAATTTGTATGAAAAGTCCAATTTTTTTTTTCATTTCCGACAAAAATTCTTGCTGTACGTTGTTCAGCATGATGGTCTGAAGCCATTGTTAAAGTTTTTACAATACCAAGAGATAATTGAAAATGCTACTCAATTTTGTATCCTCTGTTTGTATGGAGGCCGTTTGGTACACAATCCTCTTAATAAATTGTGAATACCCTTATTTAAATTATCGTATCAACTGCTCTCAATTTCCTTGTTTACGTATGCTTTAGTACTCCTGAATTATTGATTGTCTGATTTGGGAGTTAATCTCGCTGAAATACGTATAAGCCTTTGTGGTTAAGTAAATATTTTAGATAGCATTGCCTTTTAATAATAAATTTCATATCATCATCATCATGTTAGCCGAACGACGCCCGCTGCTGGGCATAGGCCTCCCCCAAGGATCTCCACAACGATCGGTCCTGCGCTGCCCGCATCCATCGGGTTCATATACTTATATATATTTTTTTTTTTATATAATTACATTGTATGTACCGTTTTTAAAGCAAAATAAAAAATGCTATTGTTTTTTTTACAATTACAAGCCTCTGAGTCAATAAACGTATTTTGTACCTGTTTATTTAGTCTAAGTTAAGTCTAAGACTATTAAAATAAAAGTAAAATGCTAATACAACTTAACTTTAAATTAATAAATATGACGCCAAACAAATAAAAAACTAATTTTATTCCAAGCCCAAATGCATTTTATAAAATTATCCAAATTGTTCTATAAATAGAATAATTTGAAATCCCTAACCATCAGACCATCAGAAAGGAGATTTTTCAGTTTTGTATGGAGCCTCGGCTAGAACTTTGTACACCATAGGCAAGCAAAAGATAAATATAATAACTGAAAACTAATTATATCGCAATAAGCTAACGCGTTTGATGGTACAAAAGCATTATCTAGTCTTAATAATTATGCAACCCTGATTCAATATGGCGGTAAAATGTCACACTAACATTAAAATAAATTATATTTAAAAAAACCTTTTATTTAAAATCAAGCTTTTATTCAAATGTCCTAAAAAGAATAAAATAAATTTTGTATCAAGTCAAAACCAACAAATTTATTACATTAAACAATCTATATGTTTTAAAAGCTTGTCGCTTTAATTTCATATGTCAAATATAAGTAAAAGCATTTGTGTTTAGTGCAAGTAGCCCAGTAACAATAAAATCTCGCGACAAGCTTTTAAAACATATAGATTGTTTAATGTAATAAATTTGTTGGTTTTGACTTGATACAAAATTTATTTTATTCTTTTTAGGACATTTGAATAAAAGCTTGATTTTAAATAAAAGGTTTTTTTAAATATAATTTATTTTTGTATTTTTAGTTATTATTGGACGTGTTTGTAAGTCGCTTCATTTCATTTAATGCATCATTATTGCATGGTCGTTTGCCAGTTAATTTATTACAGTCTAGCTCTTCAACTGCATCAAGTCTGCAAACACACAAATATATTTTACCACCAAAAAGGGATTGTAGATTCTTACTACAGACACACACCATATTCATTAAATACAAGGCATATTTACATAGGTATAAAAGTAGGTAGCACTGTAATACGAACAAGAATAGAAAACACAAATTAGACCCAATAAGACAAAAAGTTCCAAATAAAAATGTGTGTGTGTGCCGCAGCAGTACTCAATGGTCGCAGCTCAGCGTCATATTACTTGTCTTGCAACGCAAGCAAACGCTGATTTTCAGCTGTAAATTTTAGTAAGTATTTCAAAAATAAATACATAAGTAATAACAAGACACATTTAAGTTTCTATCAAAGTTGATAAACATAGTATACCTACTTATAGAAAAAAAGGATTTTTCTTTTCTGTAGGTAGACTAATGCTTGTGTTAACTTGGAGCCATCTGTCGTATACTTTAGTGAACTATTTATGTGCAAAGCATGGAAGTATTACATGGTGGAAAGTGACACATGAGTGACAAGGGTCTGATAGGCTACACACGTCCAGACCAGACCTAACCGCCGATTTGGTGCGGACGAACTTTGCTGTAAAGCAAATATAATCCGTGCTACACACGTTCATACCAAATCAAAATCAAATTAAATAAAAAAAGCTGCACCAAATCTGGCCTTGGCCAAGGCTTTGTATCACATCACTGGACAAGGCCTTGTATCACATCACTTTTTCTTATCAAATACCCACAGAAATCACCTGGATTTGCCAATGCAATGGGCTTGTAAAGAAAAAGACCTATTAACAAAAAAAGGTCTTGGATTTGAAAAAAAATTAACTTTACCTGTCACAAAAGAATGACGAAAAATTCTTCAAAACTATTTTGAGTGGCCTGTAACTGACAGGGAAACTTCATTTTTAATTAAATGTCGATTTTTTTAATCGAGTAATTGAGAAAAAGCCTAGGTCCAGGGACTTTAAATTATTGTTTTAATAGAAATAATAATAATTTGATAATCTCAAATTTATGTAAATAGTATATTATACTCGTAGCATACTTTTCAAAACTGCATCAAAAATTTTTACTGCTTGGTATGTGTTTTTAACAGACAGTTTTTTGCCTCCCAACTCATGTTTTTTCTCAAATAACCAATTCAAATCGGGTGTCGAGTTGGGACGTGTGTTCTATTACTAGTTGAATTTAGAGTGTGCGCCAGATAAGTTTGCGCGGGGTCAAAATCGAATACTAATATTTTCCATAAGCTTAGAACAAAATAATGTACTGTAACTAGTGCCAAAAACGCCCCAGTCGCAGAGTTATCTGACACGCACTCTATGAAGATTGCGCTCGCTGAATGCTCGCTGATTATAACTTTATGGTACATTGACAATGTGTCAAGTAACCATCACAACAAAACAAGAATATAGAACTTGAAAATTTGCAAGAATTCTGAATTGATAACTATACTGATTATATATTTAATTGCATTGTCATCGGAACCAAACTTGCATACAAAATTTCAGGTCAATTGGACACAGGGAAGTGGGTCAAATAAGGCTTGTAAGATTTGACGAACGGACATACATACATGCATACACTGCAAGTTAAATAAAAGCTTGTAAAAAGGTCCACATTGACAGATTATCATCAGTCGTCAATGTCATCCTTTTTTCGTACAGAAACATCAAAGTTTCCGAACGTGATTTAAATATGGTTGCCAGTGTGACCATGGATGGCAAAGAATTTTTATTTCAAAGTTTATTTTTGTACCATTTATCCAGAAAGACAATGAGAGTTTTAATATTTTATTTGACTTTACTATATTTTTTTACTATTAGTACGAATAGTATACAATGTCCTAGCCGAAAATGAAAAATGTCCTTTATACAAACTCTATAAGTACCTACCTAATAAAGAACTATCCTCTTTTTCCAGATTATTCGAAGAGAACCAAGATCTCCTAAACATGTTCGAGAAGTTCCGCCAGTACCGCACCAAGGAGGAGCAGATCAACTCCATGGAGCTGGCGGAACACGCCAACAACGTGATGAACACGCTGGATGAGGGCATCAAGGGGCTTGACGATCTGGACAACTTCTTCGAGTATATACATCAAGTCGGGGCCAGCCATCGGAAGATACCAGGGTTCAAAGTGGAATATTTTTGGGTAAGTTGAAGCTGGTCTTCTGAAAATTACTGAGATGTTTCACCATTAAGAGCTACTGAACACACTGCACGAGGGAATCAAAAGGCTGGATTACCAGGTTAATTATTTTAGTACATCCCCCTCGTCTCCCCGGGCGGGGGGGTACGCGAAGGCGTTTCCCTCAGGTCAAATAAAGTCGGGGCTAGACATAGGAAGATCACAGTTTAAGATCAAATGAGGGCATCAAGGGACTTGACGATCTTGACAACTTCTTCGAGTATATACATCAAGGGGGCAATTGCGTAAGGTAATCGTATTGATTTGACAGTTCATATCGTATTCAATCGGCTGCAATTTGTATGGAATGACATTTATTATGATACGATATAAACTGTCAAATGAATACGATTGACTTTACGCAATTCCATAGCAGGTCGGGGCCAGCCATCGGAAGATACCAGGGTTCAAAGTGGAATATCTTTGGGTAAGTTAAACGCTGTTAAAAGTTAAAAGCTGGTGTACTGAAAATTTCCGAGATGTTTCACCATGAGGAACTAATGAACACGCTGCAAGAGGGCTTCAAAAGGCTAGATAACCAGGACAACTTACTTTAATTCATCCACCAGGTTGGGTGGGCCAGACATAGGAACAGTCACAGTTTTCAAAGTGGAGTATTTTTGGGTAAGTTAATTAAGCTAGGCTCTTAAAAATGTTTTAGTTTTGCCAATACTGCACCAAGGAGGAGCAGACCAACTACAAAAAAATCTGGTAAAATCACTACATAGTATAAAACAAAGTCGCTTTCTCTGTCCCTATGTCCCTTTGTATGCTTAAATCTTTGAAACTACGCAACGGATTTTGATGCGTTTTTTTTAATAGATAGAGTGATTCAAGAGGAAGGTTTATATGTACTTTTTATCCCGATATTCCCACGGGAACGGGAACCACGCGGGTGAAACCGCGGGCGGCCGCTAGTGCCCTATAAAAGAAACTGTTGAAATTGCCTAGTCCAATAGGTCTCCAATTATCTGTCATCTCTATCGTTTTGCGCACATTTTTTGTAGGTACAAAGACGTAGGTATCTTAAGGTCACAGCACATACATCAACTCGGAAAGGGATCGTAAACGTATCAACTCGAGCGGTTCAGTATTCTTTGTATGAAACCCCCTACTGCAAAGCACACTAATCGGAATCGTAACGTAATCGCCTCGCCTCGGGACCAGCTCACTCAACTTGCTATCCCCGCGCTTACCGCTAGTCGTCCACGCGCTCACGTCTCTCCGTACCCGAGCTTACGGCTCTACGCACAGTGGTCTGAAAATGAAAATGAACATCAATTTTTTTTATGTTTTTTTTTTCTCATTTTTTTGTCATTTTTTACCACACTTTTATTAGCTTCACTTGTAACTAAGTCACAATGTAAGAAAATCTTGGAATTCAATTTTAACCTATTTCTAATTGTCGTATTGATTTGAAACTTTGCAAGTCTATATGAATCCGATGACAATACAATAATTTGCTATCATCGAGCTGATCTGATGATGGAGTCAAGAGGTGGGCAATAGAACTCTTCAATGGGTGCTAGGAAACCCCTCGAGTTTAGGCTCATTTGTTTTGTTCTGATGAGACCTATTCGCTACACTTAATGGTGAGGGTCTGGTGATGAGCAGGAAGGAAGCAAGTGGCACTTCTTAATGACCACTAGGAAACCCTCGAGTTTGGGCTCCGTTGTTTCGTTCTGACGAGACTTACTAGCTGCACTTGGTGGTGAGTGTCTGATGATGGAGCAGGGAGGAAGTCAGTGGCACTCCTTAATGACCAATAGGAAACACCTCGAGTTCTGGCTCGTTTGTTTCGTTCTAATGAGATCTATTCGCTACACTTGGTGGTGAGTGTCTGATGATGGAGCAAGAAGGAAGCCAGTGACACTCCTTAATGACCAATAGGAAACTCCTCGAGTTTGGGCTCATTTGTTTCGTTTTGATAAGACCTATTCGTTACACTTGGTGGTGAGGGTCTGATGATGGAGCTGGGAGGATCCAGTGAAACTCCTTAATGACCTCAAAGAACCCCTCGAGTTTAGGCTCATTTGTTTCGTTCAGACAAGATCCATTCACTACACTTGGTGGCGAGGGTCTGATGATGAAGCTGAGAGGAAGCCAGTGGCACTCCTTAATGGCCAATAGGAAACCCTTCGAGTTTTGGCTCATTTGTTTAGTTCTGATGTGACCAATTCGCTACACTTCGTGGTGTGGGTCTGATGATGGAGCAAGGAGGAAGTCAGTGGCACTCCTTAATGAGCACTAGGAAACCTCTTGAGATGGGCTCATTTGTTTCGTTTTGACGAGACCTATTCGCTACACTAGGTGGTGAGGGTCTGATGATGGAGCAGGGAGGAAGTTAGTGGCACTCCTTAATGACCACTAGGAAACCCCTCGAGTTTGGGCTCATTTGTTTCGTTCTGATGAGACCTAGTCGCTATACTTGGTGGTGAGGGTCTGATGATGGAGCAGGGAGGAAGTAAGGGTTCGGCTCGCGCATCTGGTAACTTATAGACTCCACTTGATTTTGTAAAACTAAATACATACAATCACGCCTTTGAGTTATAATGTTTACGGGGTGGGCAGACACATGAATGGACTGTGAAAGTGATTACCATCCCCATCCATAGCTTGCCATTTGTTAAACTAAAAAGTAAAAAATAAATATGTAGTTTAAAAAACTATAAAAAACACACTTTTATAGGAACAGACTAAAAAGTACAAAATAACCGTCTATTCAGTAACTGAAATTAAAAAACGTGGTGCGCCCTCTGCAAAGCATGCATTCAAGTACTTAATATTGACAACGCGCACCACGCTTTTTAATTTCAGTTACTGAATAGACGGTTATTTTGTACTTTTTAGTCTGTTCCTATAAAAGTGTGCTTTTTATAGTTTTTTAAACTACAGTCGTCACAAATTAAGATGCCCGTTTTGACACATGGTAATGACCCTAGAATGTAACTTGTTACGAAAACAACAAAATCAAATATATGCCGATTACTTAACAAAGGTGTATGAAAATAATATGTTACATTTTTTAACGCATCATATATTAAGGCAAAGTGTATTCCGCGTATTATTTTTGCGTTTATTCTAAAGTAAACGCAGATTCGATCAACTACGAAACGTCTCGAAAAACAGTTACGTTCTCAGTCTTTATTTTTTTAAATACTAGTGTTGTAACCGTTGCGTGCAGGATTTCTCCAGCTTCATTCAATTTTATTGAAATAATCGTTATAACCACATAATAGATTAATTTGTAAAATTGATCTTTTTTGTGTGAAAACTAGATTGGCGCTTAAAGCATTAGTGAAATTATGAATTGGCAACAATGATTTCGATAAAACGGTTTCTAGGCAAACGCAAACTTATCCAAGAAGAACGTTTCGAATGAACCGAATGAAAAAAAAATCTTTAAATAAAACCTAGACAACCTTGCACACCTCACCATGTCGAATCGTCACGTTCACCTTTCCAGAGATTTCTTAAAACACGTTTTGTTCGGCTTGTTCGAAGCGTTCGCATCGGACAAGCGTGCGTTCACCATAAGCGGCCTGTACACGTTGGTCCAACCACTGGCCAATACATCGTATATTGACACTTTTGAACGAACAAGACGTTTAAAAAGGTTCTTTCAAAAGTGTTAATATACCTACGACGTATTGGCCAATGGTTGGGCCAACGTGTACAGGCCGCTATAATAAGTAATGTAGCTACTCTATCTATGACCATGTCTATGCTGTGAGCTGTAGTTAAAATACTTGCACTTTTAGAGCCAACGCGCACTTGTGAATTTTAGTCGACTCGACTGATAGTTTAGTCGGAATTGTAAGACGATCGTGATCAAACTGTCGGCCGATAGTTTGGTTTTGAGAACCTGCGAGCACGTCGAGCAGTCGACCGATAGTTGGTCGATAGTTTAGTTGAATCCGGGCGCGCGCTCACATAGTCCTTCATGCACAGGCCGATAGTTGTCCGATAGTTGAATAACTGTAACTATATATAGTTGTAGTAACTATTGGCCAGTCATTTTCAATAGTTACTTAGATACTGAATGCGCAGTCTACCGATAGTTGGGCGATAGTTTAGTTGAATGCAATGCGCGCGCTCACATAGTCCTTCATGCACATTACTGCCCGGCAGATAGTTGTGCGATAGTTTGATCGTACAACTATCGGCCAGTCATTTTCGATAGTTTGATCGGTCGATAGTTTAAGCGCACTGACGATTTCCACTGGCATATAACTCTAAACTGAATCCGAGAACGACTAAACTATCGCCCGATTAAAAATCACAAGTTCGCTCTTATATAAATTATAAAATTTAAATGGATTCGATTTAAGTTTATATAACATAAAAGGTCAATTTGTACTTTAATAATATGTTTATTAAAAGTATAAGTAGGTACCTATATAGTAAGTTTAACATTTTATAATAATAACTTTAGTGTTAATCCACATAAGTTGCAAACCTACTATAATCGATTAGTTACTCAGAACCTTAATCGATTAATCGCGAGAATCGATCACAGACTCGTATGGTTACATGCCTAATCACGTCAATTTAGCATGTGTCAAAACGGGCATCTTATTTTGTGACGACTGTAGTT